>AYKW01000023.1:894909-1266669 GCA_002760635.1 Ganoderma sinense ZZ0214-1 | reverse complement strand
TCTTCATGAACGCGATAGATTCCGCGAGCGATGATTGTTCTCGTCACATTCTGGTTTACCACTTATTGTACAACAACACACCATTACAGTGGTGCAAACTCTATGCTTATGATGGCCATGTTGTAAGCTGTTATAGCAGTGGCCCATTGTAACTTATAACAATGTGGCCAGTTGTTGTTACATCTGGGGGCACTGATAACTGATTAGAGAGGTAATCTAATCCTAGATAAGGACGACTTTTTGATCTCTAGGCTTATCAGTAATCTCTCTTACTGATCTAATCTGCAATCTGCTTTAGGGCGCTTTTTTGATCTTTTGGCTAATCAAGCTGTGCTAGGTTGATCTAATCTACTGTACCCTTAATCAGGTCGATCTAATGGGCGCTTTTGGGCGCTTTTTTGGCAATCCACCTTCCTCAAATGGTAGGTAGGTGCAGGGGGCAGGTGGGGCACCAGGATGGGGTACCTCCTGGGCCCATTGTGGGCTCAATACTGCAGCTATTGACTTGATTCTTTTTGTGGTATGTACATATAGATAGGGAGCATCCAATCGACCAAACAGCGTACAGATACACCTACTACAACTGTTTATATAGCCTATACAGTGCTGTGGAGAAGAGGGTGCTGTAGCTTGGGCATTTCTTGGGCTATTCCCTTCGTTGTTTTTGCATACAGTAGGTATTAGTAGTGGTGCATTGGGTATATGGTTTGTTAGGGGCAGCATAGCCTGGTACTATTTGGGGATAGCCTGCACTATTCAGCCACTGGGCACTTGGTAGGTCAATATCTTGGGAACTAGTAGGGCTATCACCAAGCCCTTAGTACTGTTAGAAAGCCATAAAATAGGGCTTTCTAACGACATATCATACACTACAATCCATGCACTTTCACCTACCCTCTCCTCCCCTCCTCCCCCATATTGATCCCCTTATACCACAGCAGCCAGTAGTCGGATCACCTTGAAACTTTACACACCTATTGGGCTATATGTCTGGTATTTATTTTCCAACTTACAGTATGTGAATAGACCTACTCCCTCCGATATTCTATTTTCTGCAGTAGCACATTAGTATATACTGTTTCCTCAATATCTTCCCACCACCTTCCTCAAATGACAGAATCTCTTTTGTTCTATGTTTTTGTAGAATACCTCTACTCAGATCATCCACTGCATCTTTTATCAGAGCAGTGGATCTCTTATGGTACTCTTATCAGTGTTTGCACACTAATAGCCCTACTGTATTAGATCAGAAAATGACCACCCAGATCACATACCACCCTTGGATAGGGGTAAAATAGGGCTTTCCAACGCACTTTATATCATGAGAATTGACCAAGAATTGAGGGAGATATGAGGGAGAAGTGGTGAGAGGGTACTTTGGACTGGCTAGAACAGAGGTGTGTCCGAATTTGGTACACAGCTCTGTTCTAGCCAGTCCAAAGTACCCTCTCACCACTTCTCCCTCATATCTCCCTCAATTCTTGGTCAATTCTCATGATATAAAGTGCGTTGGAAAGCCCTATTTTACCCCTATCCAAGGGTGGTATGTGATCTGGGTGGTCATTTTCTGATCTAATACAGTAGGGCTATTAGTGTGCAAACACTGATAAGAGTACCATAAGAGATCCACTGCTCTGATAAAAGATGCAGTGGATGATCTGAGTAGAGGTATTCTACAAAAACATAGAACAAAAGAGATTCTGTCATTTGAGGAAGGTGGTGGGAAGATATTGAGGAAACAGTATATACTAATGTGCTACTGCAGAAAATAGAATATCGGAGGGAGTAGGTCTATTCACATACTGTAAGTTGGAAAATAAATACCAGACATATAGCCCAATAGGTGTGTAAAGTTTCAAGGTGATCCGACTACTGGCTGCTGTGGTATAAGGGGATCAATATGGGGGAGGAGGGGAGGAGAGGGTAGGTGAAAGTGCATGGATTGTAGTGTATGATATGTCGTTAGAAAGCCCTATTTTATGGCTTTCTAACAGTACTAAGGGCTTGGTGATAGCCCTACTAGTTCCCAAGATATTGACCTACCAAGTGCCCAGTGGCTGAATAGTGCAGGCTATCCCCAAATAGTACCAGGCTATGCTGCCCCTAACAAACCATATACCCAATGCACCACTACTAATACCTACTGTATGCAAAAACAACGAAGGGAATAGCCCAAGAAATGCCCAAGCTACAGCACCCTCTTCTCCACAGCACTGTATAGGCTATATAAACAGTTGTAGTAGGTGTATCTGTACGCTGTTTGGTCGATTGGATGCTCCCTATCTATATGTACATACCACAAAAAGAATCAAGTCAATAGCTGCAGTATTGAGCCCACAATGGGCCCAGGAGGTACCCCATCCTGGTGCCCCACCTGCCCCCTGCACCTACCTACCATTTGAGGAAGGTGGATTGCCAAAAAAGCGCCCAAAAGCGCCCATTAGATCGACCTGATTAAGGGTACAGTAGATTAGATCAACCTAGCACAGCTTGATTAGCCAAAAGATCAAAAAAGCGCCCTAAAGCGGATTGAAGATTAGATCAGTAAGAGAGATTACTGATAAGCCTGGAGATTAAAAAGTCATCCTTATCTAGGATTAGATTACCTCTCTAATCAGTTATCAGTGCCCCCAGATGTAACAACAACTGGCCACATTGTTATAAGTTACAATGGGCCACTGCTATAACAGCTTACAACATGGCCATCATAAGCATAGAGTTTGCACCACTGTAATGGTGTGTTGTTGTACAATAGTGGAAACCAGATGTGAGCTTCGCCGCCCATCGCCGCGTATTTGTCAGCCGCACTACACGCCGAATAGTACGACGCTTACGCGGCTTCCACGAGTCGCTGGATGCGGAACGCCAAGGTCGTTTCTGCGAACGTGGTGTTCGCGCGCTCATACGCGACCTCCAGAGCGGCGGCCCGGCATCGCGTTTCGTCCGCGGTCGCGCGACGAGTTACGGCTTCACGGTATCGAATTGGGTTGCGGGTGCGATTGTAGGTCTTGGCGAAGCAATCACTGAGTGCGAGCGCTGCTGGGGTCTGTCCGATGATCCCCTGCAGTCACTCAACGAGTCGGACGAGCTCTGTCGGTGTTCCTCCAAGTATGACGTGGGCGCACTATTCCCGACCTGTCTTCAACTTCGTTCGCGCTCTGTGAAATCACGGATATGTACCACTCAGTCGGCAAGCTCTCTCAGGCGCTTCTCCAGGTCATTCACCGGGAGTGGTCGTGCGCGCGTACGTTCCTCGATTGCGTCGACGTCGGCCTTCACTCGGTCCAGCAACACTGGGAGCACGATGCTCGCCAGATCGTCGACATCGTCGCGGGTGTGATCTTCGAAATCCATGGCGGTTGCCGTTCAAGTTCGCTTCGCCCCTGTTCGCTTGTCGCTCCGCCCTTATGTTCCTGGCCCACGTCATCCTTACACGACAGTTGCGTCACTGCGACTGTGCATTCTTGCCGCGAACTGAGGACAGTTCGAATTTCAGTGGGGGGGAGGTGATGGGCCTATGCCCTGTACCGAGCTCGGATTCGCACCAGCCCGATTTCGCGCTTTGCGGGTCGCGCGCCGAGGCGCGCTCCCCTACTTCGCCCGTCGTTCGGCTTTCGGTTACCCCCTTCCTGGCTCGCTCCGGCCCGGTTCGCGCTCGTTCGCCGCGCGCGGGCCTTCGTTGGTTCTTCATCCACCACCGCGTTCGCTCTAGGCCTCTCCCTCGATCGCCTATATCAAGTCGCGATTGGTCGCTTCACTCGCCGACCGTTCGCGGCCCGTTCGTAGCGCACGTGCGCCCGACCTCGCGCCCTTTTCTGTCTGAGAGCGTACCCCGTATGCTTGTGGCTGTGGCTGTTCGCTCGATGGGGTTCGCGTCGGTACGACAGTCCCCGACAGCTTCACTCCACTTCTCCTCTGTATTCGCGCATCCCTTCTGCTCATTGGCCGCTGGTCGCGGCTTCGCCTTTTCTGTGTATTTCATTTCTTGCTTTTAGGGTTTCATCCTTGTATTATATAGTTGTTGTTCCAGGTTCGGGCAATACAGATTTCCGGCTCCCCGCTTGACTTCTCATTTTCGCCCGCTTCGCTCGCTCGCTCATCGTCGTATTCGTCGCCGACTCGCCGTGAGTCCTACTCGTCGCCTTTCGCTCGTCCTTCGCCGGGCCCGTCGCGCCCTATTCGCTTGCAACGTTCGCTCACCGAGAGCTTCCCCGATCCATTACTCTTCCCACCGCCTTTCGCTCGGCTTCGCCTTACGATCGCCGTCGCACCTCGCCTTCTCTTGGTGTTTTTATCAGTCCCTTTTTGGTTGAGCAGTGGTTTTCGAGCACCCGACGACTCCCTCCTTCACCGCGGTCAGCTGGATCTATTGATTTTCGATAGTTCCCCGGACCGTTTACATCAACGGGAGACGACAAGGGTGGAGGACCGAGCTTATTCGCTCCTCGGTATCTTCGACATCAATATGCCCACTCTCTATGGAGAAGGCCACCGCGCCTTCCGACGACTCCAGGAGGAGATCCTACGACGTATCCCGGACCAAACTATCTTCGCGTGGACCTCGTTCTCGCTGGACTCGCCAACCGAGCATCGCGGCTTGGAGCTCGACAGCGCCACCTTCCAGCAGGTCTCGTATTCTCATGATATTCCGAACCTCGACCGTTCCTCCCTCCTTGCACCATCCCCAGATCTTTTCCATGGATGCGGTCATATTGAACCGGTTTCCCACCAGGAAGTGATTCGTCGGCTTCAACATAACCTTCCCGCCGCCGACTACTATTTTACCCCGCATGGGATTCGCACTGCATTCGCCATGATCCCGTTCTCCGCGTATTTCCGTAGCGGAACCGTCGCAGATCTCAAGAACCACTACCTGAACTTCATCCCGTCGTCCCAATGGTACCTCGCCATCCTCGAATGCGAGCACCAGGACTATCCCGGACATCTGCTCGGGTGCGTCTGTTATACCCAGCGCTCCAACAAAGACGCTGTCGAGTTTCCATACTGCGGATTCGTCGAAGTCAGCTTTCCGACGACTCCCTTCGACCCCAGCCGGCCGTTCGAAATCGCGCTCCCGACAGCCCTTTTCGACCCCAATCGACGATTCGACCTTCTCCCTCTGTCGCGTGCAAGCCTCAAGAACGCTTCTGAGCCCGGGGCCCGAGTTAAAACAGTCTATATACCACACGCAGAGGAGTACGACAGAGTGTTCGAGGTGACACGCTGGACGCCGCACGACACGATCAAGATGGTGGTGCTGAAGAGGACGCGCGACGAGCTCCGAGCCAAGGGGTACGCGGTCGAGCTTCGTGAGCCGGATCCCAGCCACCCGAACATCCATTCGCTCACGCTGACCAAGGGCTCCCTCACCATCGCCGTCGAGTTCCAGCATACCCTCACTGGCGGGCCTGACGACCAGAAGCTGACCGTCCGCAACCGGGTGACGGTCTCGGGTCATACCCGCGGCAGCTCCGTCATGCATTCTTCGCTGCCGTGGACGAGAAGCCTGGGATTCGGCGGGAGCCACATCGCGGTTGACCTTCCTGGGATCAGGGAATTCTTGCTGAGCAACGAGCTGACTCTCGCGACGAAGGACCATTACGCCATACACGTCGAGCTCCGACCGAAGTCCTCCGCTCGGGAGTCCGAGCCTACCAGGGAGAAGCTCGTCTTCGAGCAAAGGAAGCTGGAGATTAGGGCTGGGGAGATGCGTGTGATCGGAGGCAGCGAGGGGGGCAGTCTTGCACGCGCCCTCGAAGCTCGGTCCCAGTGGAGACGGAATTATGGGCCTGGAGGAGAGCTGGATGCGGTGACGCCATGGCGGTATGGCAAACGCGAGGCGGGAGATGTAAGTGAGGTCATCAAGGAACAGCCTGGAGAGGATAGCCTAAGTGATGTGTGAGCCTCGTGTGTGTACGCACGTACGTCTTGAATGAATCCTTCTCATGATAGGTTGGAGAGAAAACGAGACTCGGGCTGAGAATTCAGAGAGTCCGAATGGGTCCAGGAGGCAGTGCTTCACCGTCTTCATGCACGCCGAGACTTGAAGCTTGAAGCTTGAAGACTCGCGACAGACTGTGACGATTAAATAATCTATTATTGCACTGGCATATGCCGCCTACATGCCCTCAGCCGCCCTCAACCCCGTCTGAAGCTAGATGACGATGGGCCTAACGGGGAAACGACAGTGGCGCTAAACAGCCACACTTATAGGTTATACTACACGTTACGGAGCTCAGAGGGATGAAACCGTGAACATATGGCATATGGACTCACCAGTCAGCTCTTAAATCACGCTCTTGCATTCGTACGCGCGCTCGACACGCGACGTGGAGATGAAATCGGATAGCCGCATCTTTCTACCACCCGGCACCAACTGGGCGCACCTCGCCTGTGGCCGCGAAAGCAAGAGAATCAATCATCGAATTGGCATCTACGACTGAAGCAAGGGTGCAGCCGCTGAGGGAAGTTGCCTCGGAAAGGGGCCTAGAGATGATATGTTTGCAGAGGGGGAAACGGGGCCCTTCAAAATGCAACAAATTGGACGTACCCCCGTAACCAACGGCCGACGTTGGCTCCGCTTTGTGAGGTGATCACATCGCGATACACGATATACTCGAAAGGTGGCTATAACTTGTGTTGCGAGGTGGCAACCCGCCATGGACTATCTTGAATGCAAAAAGGTTATATGCGCACCTCGTTGGATAGAAACCACTTGTTCCTCGGTCACCTTAATCCATGCGCATTGCCCAGTGAACACTCAAATGACGCCTAGAGGAGGTAGAGTAGCGTCGTTCACATTCAGGTATTTGCTGGCCTTGATTTTGGATGAAGGCTACGTAAACAGGGTAGAACACCACAGACACTGAAGTTTCGAGGACGGAATTTGTGGAGGTGGATCCCAGTGCGCTGCCTCAAAGTTCAAACGAGAATAAAGCAGCCCAAGACCCAACCAGAGCAAGTTCGGGCGCAGGAGGAGAGCTGGAGGAGAGCAAGGGTAGCTGAGTAAGGCAAGGACCAACGTCACCCGGCAGTGGCCGACGAGGCGCTTACGCGATCAGAGTGGTCCTGGACTAGGACGCGTCGAGGTCGCGCATATATCGAGCATAGCTTAATCGCAATCCACCACCTCCCACCGCACTCCTGAGCCCTTACTTACGACTTCCACGACGGCTGCACACTTGAACTACGCGTAATGACGCGCAAATTTCCAGCCAATGCGGTTGGAGTTGACGCGCAGGTGCTCAAACAGAAGGGGAACAAGCATTTCAAAGCAGGAAAAATGAAGGAGTAAGTCGAGCTTGTCTGCCTCTGTTGCCTGATTGTTAATGTGCCTCGAATATCCTTTGTTAAAAGAGCCATCGAAATGTACGGGCAGGTAGGTATGCACGCAATACGGCGCAGAAGCTAGCGGGGGAGCCCCATGAGTGCGAGGAGGATGCTGTTGCCGCTCGTTCCGCCAGCCTATTCACATCTAACCCCATCTATATCTCCTAGGCTGAAAAATCAGACCCAAACAACCCGGTATATCCCTCTAATCACAGCGCGGCGCTTTACAAAGTTGGCGATTACTCCGCGTCTGCCGCCGCCGTCCTCCGGGCCTGGAACCTGCTCCAAGACAAGCCGGACGCAAAACCCGACCTCATCGTGAGGCTCGCTTCGCGCCTGGCCAAGTCGCTCTCCTATGGTGTCCGCGCCGGATCAATAACAATGGAATTCATCTTGTCACATAAAGAAGACATCATGTTGCTCCAAGAAGAGGCCTCCGGGAAGCCGCTAACGAGCGCGAACACCGCGAGTCTTGAGGAATTTGCTCGCATCTGGCAGGAGTGGGAGTGCGTGAAGCTCGAGATGGAGGACTACTCGACAAAACGCGGAACGTGTCTTCAGGGGCTGTCGAGATTGCCGATGTTTGTCAAGCCATTGTGAGTACTCACTCTCGCTCCTTATCCTCCCTAGTGTTTGAGAGACCGGCACTCATCCCTGCCACAGGGATAAGACTCGCGAATACTTTCTGGTGCGCGACATTTTCGAGAGGCATCCACCACGGCTCACCGCGCGCATAACAGATAGGGACAGATGATATCATCGACCTAACTGCAGGATGGGGGAACGACTATCCGTACCCACTGGAGATCAACAAGCTGTCAGCCCAGCGACTGTCGGACGTTGGTTTCTTCTTTGGAGGTGTTGGAGATGGTGCGTGTATGTTCGCGCAGGCGATACAAGGTGTTGATGTATCCTTATAGGTCGACATGTGCTCGGCACCCTGTGCGGACTTCGTCTTGCGTTCGACAAGCTGTCGAAGGAAAAGAAGAAGCGTTTCCATGCCCATCTTACGCTGCTCGACATCCACGAAGGTCAAATTGCGCGGCTTTTGTTGATATTTGACCTGCTTCACAGCTACAACATTTGCGACGACGTGGAGGTCCGGGACGAGATCAAGGCGACGTTCATGTACCTTTTCTGCGGGCTAGCCATGCCTCCGTATTGCTCGGGCGCGTAAGCCTTCATCTTAGCCTTCCAGTCATAGCATCCAACTAACATGTCTCGGGAAGATTGAAAACCATTATTAGGGGTCTTTATCAATCTCTCTCCACGAAGGATCCCCACGGCATGCCCCCAATAGTCCACGTCTCCCCTTCTTCCACCGGCCCTTTACTTAGGATCCTCGACTTCTGGACGAAGTTGAAGAAGTCAATCGTGACGATGCTCGATGGCCACCAGCCGATGGATCCCGGCGAGAGTGCAGGTGCACCCTTCGCGGGGTGGCTGCCGGGGAGCAAGGGTATGCTGCGCGAGATGTACGAATCGGGGCACAGCTCGGAGCGCGAGCAGATCAAGAACATGCTGTTGACCGCCGAGGACAAGCACCTGTACGAGTTCAAGCTCGTGCCCGAGGGCGGGACGCCGGACGACGCGCGCACGATCATCCGGGAGAACCTCGAAGCATACATCGACGCGTTCCAGAAGCTTTTCCGGCATGGGAAGGTACTGATGTACGAGGAGGTGTGGTACAAGCGCTTTAAGGTGTTCTTCCCGCCTCGGGAGCTGCTCGGCCGCCATGCGGGTTTCAAAGCGGCGATGAAGGAGATCAGGGCTGCGAAGGCGTTGGAGCGCGATGCTGAGGACGAGGTTCACTTTTTTTTTGCTGCAGGGAACCTTGTGTGTGTTTGTGACTTGCTGACGCGGTGCCTTTATGTAGATCTTCGATGAGCTCTTGGAGTACTGGGAGCCCAACATCACGTTCTTCGTAAGCTGCTTTGCCTGAGTGATTGTTTATCATTATAACCGTTGACAACCTGGTTAGGATTTGAAAACTGCAGACCCACATGTGTTTTCGGATGGAGACGGCTACCCAAATCTCAATCTCGATATGTTCAGGACAACGAGCGAGATCGACGTATTCAATCGTCGCAACGGTCCGAGGGCGAAGGACTATCCCCGCACCGACGCGAACCTCCTCACGTCCGAGGCGTGCGGCAAGTGGTTTGAGGAGACTGCAGCAGCGCTGAAGGTACTCGGGAAGAAGGTCAAGATCGAGCTCGTCGTCGGTGGGCTTTCGGAGGAGCTGTGGAAGATGCAGCTAGGGGGCGACGCGGACCGTCCAAAGGAGTTCCCTCGAAAGTGGTTGAGTAACGTTCCGTGAGTATCCGCATTGCGCGCTGTTCAGGATAACGCTTAGAGGTGATGGGTTGGCAGAGACTACACACATGGTATCCTCAACATGGCTGTATGCGCAGTTCCGGCCCTACAAGACGATCCCCAGGCAGCTGTTGCCTGCAACTCGCTCTTGAATACTGGTGCTTGGGCTAACGACGAGCAGTTTATCCATACGTGCGTTTCAACGCCCTACATTCTTTTCCTTTGTAACTTAATCATATGTTCAGGTACTCGCTGCTCCTCCCCGAAGAGGTACCTCGCTATCTCGCATGCCGGCTGATCGATGCTAGACCAGTCCTGGACATCCTCTCCCTCGGGTCTCAAGCTCACCCTCGCCCTCTCTCCGAGCTCGCGACGCGTGATGAGCTCACAACCTGGCTGACGCGCCTGCTCTTCAACACCTTCATCCCCGGACACACCAAGTTCCGCCCTGCGAACGTCCGCCTTCCCCACAATCTCATTGCCTTCTTCGCAGTCCTCATGTACCTCCACCGCGTCGGCTACCCGGCGCACTGGCTTTCGGAGTTCCTCGCGCGCGTCCTCAGCGGGAAGATGCACTCGGACATCCGCCAGTACGATGACTTCTACCCGATCCCTGTTACGGAGCGCACGGTGCGCGTCAAGCCGCGAACAGTACGCACAGATCCATGGCTTGTCGAGTTCGAGACCATCCTCGCGACAGCCTACCACGGTGTCCCCTTCCCGATCGCGACCGCGCTCCCACCCGACTTCTCGCGCGACACGTCGGACATCGCGGTGTGGGAGGTCGCGGCGCAGCCGGTGCAATGCTTCTCGACGCGCCCGATGTTCAACTTCAGCTCGCCGTACGATCCTCGCGCGCAGCTGGTGGTATACCGCTCGGACGTCGTGTCGGCGGGCACGCTCATCGACGACATCCAGAAGGTGTTCGAGGGACGCGCGACCCCCGCGCCCGGGACGTTCTTCGTGCTGACGGCGCTGGAGTACGTGCATTATGTGGATAGGATACGGTTCAAGCTGAGTAGGTGGCGGGTGGAGAGGATGAGGCGGGAGAGCGCGAGGTGGAGCGCGCTGGCGTACCGGAACGATACGCTGCAGCAGGGTGAGTACCAAGTCCTGGACCTGTACGGGGCGTCTGGTGGGCTTTATGCTTACGAATTTCATTCTGGCAGCGACTTTGCCTGTGCCCATTCAGAAGTGGGTGTTGGTCAACGAGAACGACTGAAGACGAACGAAGTGTTTCTACATGTACCATTTAGTAGTATGCGCCACTAGTTGTCCGAGCGCTCAAACAGTGCTACACATACTTGTTGTTAATGTGCTTAATGTGCTTCCTATGTATGCATCGGTACATAACTTTGAGACGTGCATGCATAACCGACATGAGTCTTGTGTCGAATGGTCGGGACCGCAGTTCTAGCGCCCATTAAGCGCTGGACCGCGACGCGTCGTTGCGTAACGTTAAACATTGCCCCTCGTGGCTCTGACCATGACTACGACCATCCCCCGACGTGCTCGAGATTACTACTCCTTTTTTTGCTCCTTCCCCCGGTGACATGAATATGGGAGATGCTGCTACCCTCAAACAGCGAGGAAACGAGCTGTTCAAAGCTGGAAGTCTGACAGAGTGAGCTCGGTCTCAAACGCTACCTCATCCGTGTACGCGATTGACTTCTTTTCTGAAAGGGCTGCGGAATTGTATGCGAAGGTAAATACTCCTTCATGGACTCTATTGTCTATATTTCGACACATTTTGGCTGTCTGAGCGGCAGACAGAGCCCTGTCCTGTGGCAGCCACCAGCCTCGTACCTTCCAGACGCTCACTATCCTTTGGGTTTTAGGCAGAACACGCGGATCCTATTGATCCCGTATACCCGTCGAACCTCAGCGCGGCCTTGTATGAGATCGGCGACTATGCGAAATGTGCTGACGCCGTTATGCGCTCTTGGAACTTACTGAAGGACAAGACGGACGCGAAGCCAGACCTGATCCTTAGGTTATCGACGCGTCTTGCCAAGTCCCTCTGCCATGGCGTTCGCGCGGGAACGGTCTCGCAGGACTCGCTCGTGAAATATAAAGAAGACATCATGCTCCTGCAAGAGGCTGCTGCTAAGCGGCCTGCGAGCGCGGCGGCTGGCCAAGAACACGGGCGGGTATGGGAGGATTGGGAGACGGTGAAGCTGGAGATGGACGACTACGCGAAGAAGGGCGAAGCGTGTCTTGGCGGGTTGTCTCGTTTGCCCCTGTTTTTGAAGTCGCTGTGAGTCTGCTTCCCGATGCCTTAGTACTCGTCACGTTGATGCCTCGCTCCGATCTAGTGACCATGCTAGAGAATTCTTCTCAGTAAGCACCATCTTTAATCTTCCCCAATGTTCACCATGTAACTGCACATCAGATGGGACAAGATGAAATTATTGATCTTACTCGCGGATGGGGGCCTCGCGACAAATACCCTCTAGATCTCCTCAAGCTCCCTGAAAGCCAACTTTCAGAGGTTGCATTTCTCTTTGGAGGTGTTGGAGATGGTGAGAACGCATATGTCTCGTATCCTGCTTGGATCTGATGCTCTCGACCAAGGTCGCCATGTCCTCGGTACACTGTCTGGACTGTACGAGGCATATAAGAAGCTTCCCGCGGCGAAGAAGTCCAAGTTCAAGGCTCACCTCACATTGCTGGATATCCACGACGGGACGATGGCCAGAGACCTTTGTGTTCTTACCCTTCTTGACCAGCTCAGCGACGCCTCGGATCCTATCGTTAAGGCTGAAATCCAGGCCACGCTCATGTACATGTTTTGCGGTGCTGTGATGCCGTCGTACTGCTACGACAGGTGAGTACGGCTCTGAGATCGACGCCTGGGAGGTCTCCACTGACGCGCCGAGTCAGGCTAATGGGCGTTATCGACGATCTCCGTGAGCGGCTCTCCAAGGACCCGGACAACCAGCCCGCTTGGCTACACGTCGTCTCCGACACCATCCCTGCCGTAGTAGCGATCCTCGACTACTGGAGGAGCACGACCAAGTCCACCCGGAAGATGCTCGAGGCGCACAAGTGCATCAACCCGGCCGAAGACCCGACCTCGTTCGGATACAACGCGTCGTCGATCCCCGGCGCGAACGCGGACTTTCAGAAGGTCATCAACCAGAAAATGGACGCTGAGCGGGAAATGTTCAAGATGATGCTCCTCAACATGCCCGAGGCCCAGCTCGCGCAGATGCTGCTGCCACCTTTGCCTGCGGATGCGCCCATTAGTGAAAAGCGCGTCTTCGTCCAGGATAATATCGACACCTTGGGGGACGAGTTCATGCGCATGTTCGGGGGCGGAAAGGTGCCGAGGTACGAGCAGAGCTGGTATCGCATCATGAAGGCGTTCTTCCCGCCCATGGAGCTGCGCGTCCGGCATCCGTGCTTCGCAGACACGTTTACGCAGGCCTCTAGTTGGGGCGAGTTCACTCCGGCTGTGGAGCGCCAGGTGAAATAAACTTCGTATCTGCGTATTTGGACAAGTCTGAACTCACCTGCGGACCCGTCCAGGTCAAACAACATATCGAACGCGAGTGGAAGGCAAACATCACCCTTTTCGTGAGTGATGACAGTAAACATGTCGTTGGTGGGCTCTGACACCGTCGTGTCGATAGGACTTCAGCCACGCCCACCCGCGCTACTACCCCGACAGGGATGGTTTCCCAAACCTGAGGCTGAACGTGTTCGATATCGTTGCTGTCTTCGATGGGTTCAATCGTCGCAACGACCCCAACGGCAACGATTCCCTGGGAATTGGTAAAGGCGGAAAGAAGTTGCTCGCCTGGGAGGTCTGCGACGCATTTTTCGGCGAGGCGGCAGCGGCGCTCAAAGGTTTGGAGTCGCGGGTGACCCTGGAGCTCATTTGTGGCGGTCTGTCCGAGGAGCTGGCGAAGATGCGTTTCAAGGGCGACTTGACTAGGCTGGCTGCCTTCCCACGGAAGTACACGAGAATGTGGTTGAGCAATGTCCCGTGAGTGGCCCAACTGGGATACATGTGGTTGCTTCCTGAACAGTCGTGGTTACGAAGGGACTATACGCATGGACCGATGAACATGATCTTATACGTCGTCCCGAACCTGCAAGATCACCCTCAAGCAGCAGTTGCCTGTAACTGCCTCTTTAACATGGGCGCATGGGGTGGAGATGCGGAATTTGTCCACACGTGAGTATGCATGTCGATTGGCCTCTGTTAAGGTTATTAACATCCATTAAGGTATACGCTCTTGCTTCCAGAAGAAGTGCCGCGTTACCTAGGCTGTCCGATCAAAGTATGCCAGCCTGTCATGGATGTCATCGTCCTCGGGTCACAGCCGTTTCCTTGACCGCTCTCGGAGCTCGCGACGCGCGAAGAGCTCAACACGTGGCTCACGCGTACGCTCTTCAACACCTTCATCCCAGGGCTCTCGCGGCTGTGCCCGAGCCAGATTCGCTTGCCGCACAACCTCGTCGCGTTCTTCGGGCTCCTCATGTACCTCCACCGCGTCGGCTACCCCGGTCACTGGCTGTCCGACTTCCTCTCACGCGTCCTCAGCGGCCGCATGCTCTCCGACATCGTCCCGTACCAGGACAAGTACCTGATCCCGATCAACGAGCGCCATCATCGCGTAAAGTCACGGCGCGTCCGCACCGACCCATGGCTCGTCGAGTTCGAGACGATCATCGCGACGGTGTACCACGCGATCCCGTTCCCCGTCGCGAGCGCGCTGCCCGCGGACTTCTCGCGCGACGCGCAGGACATCGCGCTGTGGGAGGTGCGGGTGCAGCCCCCGGCGGACTTCTGGCACCACCCGTCGATGCGGTACAACACGGGCGACGAGCCGCGGGCGCAGCTCCTGTTCTACTGGGCGGACCTGGTCTCTGCGAGCACGCCGATCGATGGGATCGAGCGCATCTTTGAGGGCGGCGCAACGCCCGCCCCCGGGACGTTCTTCGTGCTCACTGCGGTGGAGCACGTGCAGTACGACGAGTGCGTGCGGTTCAGGCTGAGCAGGCGGCGGGTGGAGCGGATGCGGCGGGAGAAGTGGAACATGCTTGCGTACCGCAACGACAGTGCGCAGCAAGGTAAGTCTGGAAAATGGGCGTCCGGTATTTCTCTACTGAACGTTTTCCTCGCCGATAGCAACACGACCGGTGCCCATTCAGATGTGGAGGCAACTCTAAGTCGAGGATCGGTTGCACTAGCGTATGTGTGTACGTCCTGAGCGTGACCCTGAGGTAATGGGTAACGGGTAAATAGTATATTTCCAGGTAAGTTTACATTCGCACTCTCTTGCTCCATACAAGCTGAACGGCATTCAGCTTTCGGGTTGCTAAGTCCGTCGTTGCCCGTCATCCGAGATTCCGAGGACTGTCTGCTCACTTTGGAGTGCCTTCAATGCGCCACGCTTGATGCGTGCGGCACCAAGGGCGGAACGGTGAGTCTCGGCGTACTGCACGTTCTCCTCTGTCGGTCTCGAGACTTGTGCGGTGTCTGTTCCAGGGTGTTGGTGTTCTAAGCCTGTGGTTTCTGGTTCGAGCTTCTTGGTGTATCTTCATCAGCTAAGGACATGTCGCCCTTGACCAATTCCAATCCAGCTTTATTGCTATCTACAAACATAACATGATCAGTGATGTAGAAACTAGGTGAATAGAGATGATTTCTTGGAGGTAGGTCTGTCCACCAGTTTTACCGGCGCCACGTTGTTCAAAGTACTTATATACTTATGCACGTCCCCCTTCGACTGTATCTACTTAGCGACCAAGGAATCTGTCCAGCTATGTCTGCGGTGGCGGATCGACACCAAAATGGTTATGTAAGGTTATCTCCCCATGCTGACCATCAAGGTTACATGCTTCGGTGTGACATCGGTAGGTTGCACACAATCGCAACATCACCACTCCTATGGTGCTCTCGTCTACAAAGTGGAGACCCAGGCTAAAGCTATCTCGAGGTGCTTCAGATGAAATTATTTATTGCAGGACGGCCAGTGGCCCCTGGCCCCAGCCTAAATGACGTCGGACCCGAACACCAGGACCCTACGTGGACGTGCGCTGCCAGTGCTCGGCATGACGAGGAGGCTAACGGTGGGCTGACTGCCAGGCCGATCGACAACTCTGAGAAAATATAACACCGATGGGGGTACGTTGATGTCGTCTCGTCTGTTTTCTCTCTGCTTGGGTCTCGAGGTGCGTGGGTTTCTCTTGTCTTGGTCTTCTTAAGGTGAGCGTTCATTTCTTTGGGCTGTGTCTGGTTCAAGGTGCGTGATTTGTTTCCTTGGTCTGCTCGCCCAGGTACATGCGTTTCTTTCTTTGCGTCTAAGGTAAGTGCAACACAAGGTGCGTGGTTTCTTTTCCCGAGGGAGGGACTTCGGTCCTGGCGCATACCTTTTCGTGGTCCTCGGGATAAGTACCTTCTCAGCCGTTCCTCCTCGCCACGGCCTGGGGGAACGGATGAGAAGGGAAACCAAAATGCGCTTCTCGGAATAATCATGATGGAACCTGGGATTATTTTTCCTTTTGTGCCCACACGTCTAAATCCTTCAACCATTATACGCGTCGTCGTGCTCGTCAGTTGCACATTCAAGATGCTCGAGAACGTCGCTTCCTGGCCGCTCTGTATTCGCGGAGTCCTGCCAGACGCCGCATCCCGTCAGCCACATGGCAACAGGACAGCAGAAGACGCTCGGCGGGGACGTACCGTGGGCTCCCGAACGGAAATCGACGTTCGTCGTGTTGAGCGGTCACGGTGTCTGGGCATGGGTATCCTGACGACGTTCATCGCTGAGAGCTTCTTGTGAAGCTCGCCTTAAAGGTGACCATGTATAGCACCTGCAACGTCCCGATTTTATTGGATCACGCGGAGCGGAAGCTTCGTGTTCCATGTCAAGCGGTAGCGCATCATCTGGAACTCTTTCTACTTAACACGGCACGAAGCTGAGCATGCGGGTCGAGCCTCGCACATCGCGGCCGTGGAACGTGCCGTCGAAGGGTGTATGAGCATGCCAAGACCCGCCTCGGGTTTTCCCTGTCGTTAGATCAGAAAACGGTATGGAAGAAGGGATCCCTGTCAGTGTTAGGATTCCCGGATGCCAAGCCACTGTGCTGCACCTTCGCTAGGCCCTAAGCTTCAGCGCATTTGCTCGACGAACGTGCTTGAGAGCTCACCTGGCGTAGCTTCAGCCTCGCCGCAGACGCAGAACACCGACAGCGTCGAAGCGGGTCCTTAGAAAATGTAATATTCTTCAGGTATCTTCAGGTATTCAGCGTATTATCGTACAGTACCAAAAACCAGCGAACCCTCCGTGAGCCCAACAACGTCAATGCCCGTCCAGCACCGTCAGTGTCAGATGTCCCTCCGATCCGGACCCCTCACCTCCCTCCCCCAAAACATCCTTGAGGATTTAAGTAGTCAAACCGTAGCATAGCGATGCATCTCGGACCTCCGGGAAGAGCAAATATCACTATAAACACGGAGCCGGACCGACCCAGGCAGCAGACGCGACGACGTCCGCGCCTTACGACGCCAACGCCGATGCGACCTTCTCCTTGATGCTGTCCACGACCGCGGGCTCTGCGAGCGTACTCAGGTCGCCGAGCTGGTCGCCCTCGCCCGCGACGATCTTCCGCAACACACGCCGCATGATCTAGCAGAGCGAGCGTCATAGCGTCAGCACCAAGTCGGCCATACTACAGAAATGGAACGGTGAACGAAAAAACGCACCTTGCCGGAACGCGTCTTGGGGAGGTCGACGACGACGAAGATCTTCTTGGGCGCGGCGAAGGGCCCGATCACCTTGCGCACCTGGAGCGTGAGCTCCTTGATGAGCCCGCCCTCGTCGTTCGGGTCGTACTTGAACTCGGGCTTGAGCGTCGCGAACGCGAACACGGCCTGTCCCGTGAGCTCGTCCGCCGTACCGACGACTGCACGACAGAGGTAAGCAGGATGACTATGACTATGACCTGAAGGGGAACGAGGACGAGCGGCGTACCTGCGGTCTCAGCGACTCCGGGATGCGTGATCAGAGCGGACTCGATCTCCGCCGTCGACAGACGGTGCCCAGACACGTTGATAACGTCTAGGACGATTCCCAACCCCCGTCAACGCCCGCTACAAACAGAAACAGAAAGCCAAGCACAGCAAACGCACCATCGACACGGCCCTTGATCCAGATGTACCCATGCTCGTCGCGCGCCGCGCCATCGCCCGTGTAGAAGTAGCCCGGGTACGGCTTCATGTACGTCTCGAGGTACCTGTTGTGGTCCTGGTACACCGTCCTTGCGATCGACGGCCACGGCGTCTTGAGCACGAGCACGCCCTCCACGTTGTTCCCCTCGAGCTCCTTGCCCGTCTGCGCGTCGAGCAGCACCGGCTCGATCCCGAAGAACGGCACCGTCGCCGACCCGGGCTTCGTCTCGATCGCGCCCGGGAACGGCGTCACCACGATCGACCCCGTCTCCGTCTGCCAGAACGTGTCGACGATCGCGCACTGGCGCCGCCCGACGTGGTCGTTGTACCAGTGCCACGCCTCGGGGTTGATCGGCTCCCCGACGCTCCCCAGCACGCGCAGCGACCCGAGGTCGTGGTCCTGCACGTGGTGCTCGCCGAGGCGGCGCAGGAGGCGGATCGCGGTCGGCGCAGAGTAGAACTGCGTCAGCTTGTGCTTGTCGACCGTCTGCCAGTAGCGCGCGGGGGTGGGGTACACGGGCGTCGACTCGAACACCGTCGTCGTCACGCCGTTCGCGAGCGGGCCGTACACGATGTACGTGTGGCCCGTGATCCAGCCGATGTCGGCCATGCATGCGAAGCGGTCGTCGGGGTGCACGTCGAACACGTACTTGACGGTCAACGCAGCGCACAGGAGGTAGCCACCAGTCGTGTGGACAACACCCTTGGGCTTGCCCGTAGAGCCGGAGGTCTGCAAAGATCGACGCGTTCGGTCCCAGAGGGCGTACCGAGTAGAAAGGACCACTCACGTAAAGGATGAAGAGCGGGTCCTCGGCCGACATGACCTCAGCGGGGCAGTACCGCGGAACCTTCGCGACCTCCTCGTGCCACCACTTGTCGCGACCAGGCGTCCACGAGACCTCGCTGCCGGTGCGCTTGAGGACGAGGACGTGCTCGACGAGGGGGCACTCCTTGATGGCCGCGTCCGCGATCGCCTTCGTCGCGATCGTCTTCCCGCCACGACGGCCCTCGTCGGACGTGATGAGCACGCGCGACTTGCAGTCCTGCACACGGTCACGGAGCGACTCGGCGGAGAAGCCGGCGAAGACGACCGAGTGCACGGCACCGATGCGCGCGCACGCGAGGAACGCTGCGACGGCGTGCCATGTCATGGGCAGGTAGACGGACACGGTGTCGCCCTTCTTGACGCCCCACGACTTGAGCACATTCGCGACGGCGCACACCTCGCGGAGAAGCTGGGCGTACGAGATGTCGGAGCCTTCGTTGGGCTCGTCAGCCTCGTAGATGATTGCCGTCTGTGGGTGCCAAGATCAGTCAAAGTCTAGACATAAACCCGAAGAGCGGACGTCGGGGTGAATGAGGACGACCGGGAAGGAGTGGCCATGTTGGGGAAGCGGGCCCTGACAAGGCCCTGACGCGAGAAGATGCTCTCCCCGGCGCGTCCATGCCGCATCCGTGCAATCTGACGCGCGTGGGAATGTGCCTGCCTGCACACCCGCGCTACCCGCGAACCGACAGCTGCGGGGAAAGCGGGGGAGTGAGACAACACCCCCACGCCGAGACGCGCGACGCGTTGCCGCCTGAGACTATCGCGCAAGCACGGAAACCGCGCGGTTATGGGCTAAAGCCAGCGCATATATGGGGCGGAAAACGCGTTCCGCGACTGTGCAGACGGAGCGCGCACGCCGCCGGGGGGTGACGCGAGGAAGCGAAAGCGAAAAATTATTGGAGATGGGAAGTGGGGCGATGGGGGGCGCAGGGCACGGGCACGTACCTTGTCCGGGTGCTTGAATGCCCAGCGGTCGACGCAGTTGTAGGACGCGTTCAGACCGCCTTCGGGGAACCACACGATGTCGCCGTTTTCGAAGCTGCCGGAACGGACGGTGTTGAAAGGGCGATCCCAGTGCAGGGTTTCTTTGGCCATCTAGGGAGGATCCGCGACTCCTACTCAGGCATTGCTTCGGGAAGACGGAGATTGGGACGTACCTTGGCCCACCACTGGTCACTCTCGTGACCGAGAGACTCGTCATGGAACTGCCTACGGAGAAAGGGAAGATGAGAGACTGAATGGGTTGGAACGGAGGAAACGCGAGTAGGAAACGCGAGTACTTGTAGGTGTCGTGGTGATCGATGTGGGGGGTTTTGTGACCGCTCTTGAGACGGGGTGCGACAGGATGCTTGGGGACGTTGTGGTGGGTGTCTTGGCCAGACATGGTGGGCGGAGTGGAGGGGGAGGATAGTCCGGACGGGGGCGGAGGGAATGATGAGGAAAAGCAGAGCTGGGAGGGTGCGCGGGGAGCTGATATAGAGGAGCCGTTTCTGGAGCGCGTGATCCCATTAGATTGGATGCAATTTCTTATTCCCTTGCATGTGCCCCTGAATTCATTCCGCCCGCGTCTGTCCTGCACCGTCATCGCCAGCATCTCGCTGCCCGGAATGGCTTAGCCTTTACCCGCCCGCTGTCTCCCATCTGTTTGACTGCTCTCCCCAAACCCTCTCCTCCCTCTTCCTACACCCGCCGCTCGCACGCCCAGCCATGATGCATGAACCTGGCCAACAAGCTCACTGCACGATACAAGCCTTACGTCGACCACAGACCTATGCGGAGATAACTTACATGAAGAACGACGGAGGTGGTAGAGCGGTCCCGAGACCGTTGGACGCGCGCATGCTGCCTCGTAATCGGCAACGTTCGCATCCATCCCGATTCCTTGCCCCAATCGGTATTTCTTCCTGCGATTTTTCTCTGATAACGACGTTGTAAGTAACGATGCTGCAAGGTGCCGTCTTGCCCAGCCAGGCTCCCCCACGCTAGTCCCGCGGGAATACCTGACGATGTGGCCAGGCTCTCTCGAACTGCACACCGGTTGCGCCGCTGCGGCGTCCACCTGGGGCTCGGTGTTCTCCGTTCCTTTGCCTTGTGCGTCCACGATCCTGTCACTCAGACTCCATAGCTCGGCTCCCTGCCAGCGCCCCGTCGCCGATGGACGAAACCTTGAAAGCATTCAACGCCAACGCCAAAACCCGGAGCCCCTCATTCGCCCGCAGAGGGGCGTCGGCGGAGTCCCCGACTCCCCGCGCTGCGCACTAGTACCCCGCACTACCCCGCAGCCCCAGGCCCCTCCACAGCGGTGGCGGCGTCGATCGGTATCGTCGGTAGTCGTATTCCGCGTGCAGAGACAACAACACTGAACACTCGACAGGGACGTTTCAGTATGTCGCGCTCTCCCTACCGTCTTTTGCCCCGCACTTCCCCTATGCAGTAAGTACAAGGCCAACAATTGTTGTTCCGGGACCGTGGCGTTCGCGCAGCGGGGCGCGCCCACTCCGCCCCTTGGCTCGCCCGGTCTCCGTTGCTCACTGGGTCTCCTCCATTTCTCAAATTGCAAGAAGCACCCGGGCCGGGCGGGGAAGCAGACGGCCCAAAAAACAAAACACGAAAAGATTTTTCCGCATTTCCGCGGCTCGCGACAGACGATCCAAAAGTGTCGCGATTGCTGCCCAGGAAGCGCCTCCGCACGGCGACTATCGTACGTTTCGTGTCGCTGTCCATTCACCGCGTCCGTCCGTTC
The DNA here is from genome assembly GCA_002760635.1 of Ganoderma sinense ZZ0214-1. Taxonomy (NCBI): domain Eukaryota; kingdom Fungi; phylum Basidiomycota; class Agaricomycetes; order Polyporales; family Polyporaceae; genus Ganoderma; species Ganoderma sinense. Next base: position 1,245,267 of record AYKW01000023.1, on the reverse strand, counting down.
AAAAGTTCGCCGTTTTGCGCAAGGGTTCCGACCGTCCCGCAGCGGCACACGGCCTTCCACCCGCGTATCCCTTCCCAGCGAGCGTCGTTCCGACGCCAGCCCGCCGGCCATGGCACACCTGATTCGCGCACCCGCCGCACCGGCGTGCTCTCCAATCGCAACGCCCGGGGTGTCCACGCCACGCCCGGATACGGTGCAGACCGGTCAGATAACGCTGCCCCGGGATGCTCACGGAACGCATCTGCTCGTATGTACGTGAAACATGCCTGCGCCGGCGCGAGAGGACATGACTCGACGGTTGGGAAAACGGATCGTCAACGCGTATGGTGCGTGTTTGCTTTCGCTTAGAGGGAGAAACGCTCATGCCGGCCACGGAGTAACTGCACTGACCGCGAACATGGCGTCCGTGCACAGATCATGACGTGCATGTCCGTCGACGTTCCGTTCTCTCGCCTCGCTCGGGAACAACTCGAATCCGCACACGCCTCGAGCCTCGCGGGAGAGCCGCGGACTGTCCCGGAAGGTGTACAGTATGCGACGGGTCCATGGGAGTTCGAAGCGCATACGCACTCATGGGGCGTCGATTTCGGAGTCGAAACGGGACGGACAATGTACGGAACTGCCCCCAAGTACTGTACCATTTCGACCCTATATTTTGTCACGTGTCACAGGGCACTTTGAATCTGAATAATCCTAAAACTGTCACGCGTCACAAGGCTTTCCGAAGGTTTGTAGGGAGGAATGTCACGGGCGCTACATGGGCGCTAACACGATTTTGGCGGGGTGGGAACCCCCCATGAAGAGAATATCAGGACTTGTCCCACGGTCACAAGGGCTCTCGAAAGGGTGAATATTCAAAATTTCGAGGTCACAGGTCACACCCAGTGAATATTAGGTCGAAATGGTACAGTATTCTGCGGACTCTCGGTCGGCGTTGGGTCGGTGCTTCTAGTGCGGGACAGCCGCGATCGTTCCGACGCTTCTGAAATACAATACGTATACGTTTCTGTGGTTGTTTGGTTCTGCCTCCGTCCCTCCAGATCTCGGAGCTGCAGTGTCTATTACTCAATCTCTATTCTGTGCGATGCGCGTATACATGATGCGAGATGCACGATGGACGCGTGTACGTCGCGGTACCGAGGGTGTTCCACGGTGGGTTTCCCCTGCGTCAAATAAGATGGTTTCCAATAGACGACACGAGAGTGGGCCAACCGTCTCTCAGGATGTTCGATATCGCTTCGGACGATCTAGTGCGGAAAGCGGAAAAGCGGAACACGGTCGCAAGACATCACCTTAATCCGTCTTCGGTCATCACTGGTCATCAACGAAGGAGAAGGCATAGTGCGCCCTTAAGCTTCCTGCATACACCTTAGGCTCCTGAGTCCTCTGAATCGCGCATAAGTACAGTAAGTAGCCTTCAATGTTCAACACCGGCTAAAACCATCGATTGCAGCACATGGACCTACAAGACGCATCGGCCAAATGCCTGCGTTCGGGATTCCCCAGAATGTGGATATTCCACGATTGTCTATTCGATCCTTCAGCAACACGGTCAAGAAGCTCCGAAATACAATCTCGAGATCACTTGCATGTGGGTGGACCATACCGATGCATGCGATGCGGAAGCCAGGCGCCTCGCCGGAGACCTCGAACGTACTTATGGGACGGTACTCACGAGAATGCGGGCGACATAGCAAGCGACCGGAGTCCATGCAGCTTCATTGCTTGTTCGACACTTGTTCGACCCGAGTGCACGATGGTCAGAATGTTGCAGACTGTTGCGGACCAGGCCTGTTCTCCCGTTTCTCTAGTAAGTACGTGTCGCAAGGTCGTCGCAAGGGGATCTATCCGAAGCGCTAGTTAAGTCAGATGTCGAGTGCCGTCGTGCGACCGTGATGTTCAAACGTTCAATTCACAAATGGCATGCTAAGAACAGTTCTCTGAACAAAGGGAAACAGAGGGACTCACGTCGTATCGAGCTGGACTCGGAGACCTTGAGCCTGAGGCAGTCCCCCGACAGTGAGAGAAAAGAGAGCGAGGTGGTCCAAGCCGGGTTCGAACCCCGCGCGGCTGCGTCAGTAATAGCGCATCACGTCACCAGGCACCGATCAGTCACGCATCACGTGCTCAGAAATCACGTCAGCGGCGACGCGTCTTGTGAATCGCGTCGGTGTCAGACTCGCGCATACATCCACCACGACCTGCTCCTCCAGACCTCCGTCGCTCAGCTTTCTTATCCTTATTTCTCCGCCAGTTTTCCGAGGATGGGTGTGAGGACGCCGCGGGGATCCGCCAAGGTTGCGGGCGCTGCGAAGGGAAAGGCCAAGGCCAAGACGGACATCACGAAACCCAACAGCACCAGATCGAGGAGGGGGACGAAAGCGGAGCGCGAGGACGAGGACGAGGAGGAGCAGGTTGAACTTGAAGAGGTATCCGGAGTGGAGAGCGAAGAGCACGACGACGCGTCAGATGCGGACTCAGAGCTAGAGTGGCTAGACAGCGACGCGCTGGACGAGGAGGAGGAGCCGGCTGCCAGGCATACGGGGAAGAAGCGGAAACGCAGCGCCGCGTCGTCCCCGAAGAACAAGAACGGCAGACCGAAGGTTGGTTCGGCGGGTCGGGCGGACACGGCGACGGCGAAAGGGAGGGCGAAAGCGAAGGGGAACGCGCAGGGGAAGGGTTCTCCGAAGAAGGGCAGGGGCGGGTCGGCGCGGAAGAAACGGAAGACAGCGGAAGACAGTGAAGGCGAGGGCAAGGAAAGCGAGCTGGAGCTGGAGGAGGGGCAGGAGATTGTCGGCGTCGTCGTTCAGGCCCCGAAAACCGGACGAGGTGCGCAATGGGCTCGTGCAGCTGTCCGTCTTCGGGTGTGAACGCTATGAACCCGCCATGCTTATGCTTATGGCTGGTGTATGCTGGCAGTTCCGCCCGGGCAGATTTCGCAGAACACGCTCGACTTCCTATCGGAGCTGAAGAAACCGGAATGCAATGACCGAGAGTGGTGCGTCCGTGTTCATCCGTCTTGAACGTTGCTGACTTGATATGCAGGTTCAAGCTCCACGGTATGTAGTTTCCGAACGTTGATTGTACCACGGTCTCAACAGTTCGCTACGACAGAACCCGTGTACCGGCTCGCAGAGACGGAGTGGAAGGCGTTTGTGGAGCACTTTACGAATGTGCTTGTCGACGTTGATCCGCAGATCCCACATCTTCCACCGAAAGACGTTATTCACAGGATATATCGCGATGTAAGTTGCTGTGTGACATCTGTCTCCCCGTACCGTGCAAACATTGAATGCTGATGGTGCTTCAGATGCGTTTTAGTAATGATAAAACGCCGTACAAGACAGGGTTTTCTGCGAGTTTTTCTCGGAGTGGACGCAAGGGTATATTTGCTGGATGTAAGTCCTCGACAGCTACTTCCGCTGGGACGCTAACTGATGAACTTGGGGTGGCAAGACCACATGTAGGACCCTTGGTTGAGTGTTGCTGTACACCTTGCTGATCCCCACCCGTGGTGTTGGGTTTTGGGTCAATTACAGAGCAGGTGAGCCCTTGTCGGTCATAGACCCGTCCTTTCTGAGACTGCTGCAGTGAAGTCAAACGGAGAGAGCATCATTGCCGCTGGGAGCTGGTGTCCTGGCCGGAATGAGCTTTCAACAATCCGGTGGGTACCGGACTAATCCTTTCATACGTGCATATTTCTGACTCCTTCTATCGTACACAAACGACGTACAGAAGCAACCTTCAACGCTCCTCACGACGGTTCCGGCAGGTCATCTCCAGCCCAGAGTTCGAGGCACTCTTTGGGCCGGCGAAGCCGCGCCCGAATGGCGGGCGGCAGAACATCTTCGGATCGGAGGACGAGCTGAGGGTCGCGCCCAAGGGCGTCGATAAGACACACAAGTGTGTTTGGTGTTCCCGTGGTGGATGGCCTTACTGACGTTCAATCTAAAGGGATATTGACGTACTCAAGTGTCGCTCGTTCGCCGTAGTCCACAGGTGTGTTACCGGTATTGTCTGGAATGGCGGGGGCGACAACGCTGATGCGTTACGGCTCTCACGAAGGTTCACAGACAAGCAGGTGCTCTCTCCAGGCTTCAAGGAAGAGCTCGCAGGCATTGCGAAGGTTATGCGACCCTTTGTGCACTGGTATGTGGACCGACCCCGGTTGCTCGTGGCGCACTGGAGGCTGACGTACGCGTCTGCGGGGTGGGACGTCAGCTTGAACGACCTCATGACCCTTCAGGACAGTGCGAGCAACAGCTCGGACGATGAATCAGAGGTGGGGGACGATTGAGGGATGGTAGGACTCCGTCTGGTTATCGCACAGTTTCTCGTGCTATTACCGTTGGGTTTATTGTCTGCGATTTGAGAGCGTCGGAGGGCACTGTTTGGCAAACCACTCGAAGGCGATCATGGCTCCAGTGGTGACGCCCATACTCTAGACACCCAGGAGATGACTTTCGCAGATCAGCCTCTTTCGGCCTCGTGCGTGTGGCTTCCTCTGTCCGCGCGGTCTTCGTGCGCGCACGCCACTCAACTGAACACTTGCCAACCGTGAATGTCCTCGAATTCAACTGCCTTCGACCGTCCGCGCGACTACTGGTGATATCTGTTTCGTCTGCTTTCGACCGCTGCTGTCGCATCGTATTCCATCGAGCCCGAGTGCTCTCTGGAACGCGTATTTAGCCTATCCTCGCGCCGATCACTGCCAGCCCCGTCCACGGTACCCGTCATCTCACTGTTTGGTCTCCCTCTCCACATCAATATCCGAACACTCTCCATCCAGCGGTATGTAGTACTATGTTGGACCTGTTACTGCTCGATCCCTGTTGATCAGAATGTATCAGTGTTTTCGAGCAGCTCGCAGGACCCATGCGCCTTCTGGACACCAAGACCGGCCAGTTCGTCGAAATGGACCCGCAAAATCGGGCGATGGTGTATGCCATCTTGTCGCACACCTGGGACAAGAAAAAAGCAGAGTAAACATACAAGGAGTTGAAGAAGATCCAATGGCGCTATAGCCACGGCTTTTGTCCAGAGACCGAGCTGAAGGTGGTGTACATCCGGCATCCCAACCGTGCCAACTTGAATGCTCCGAGTCTCGAGCGGTGTCCAGGGGCAGCAGCCGACGTATGCCGGGATGAAGCTGGTGCTGCTGAAGGAGACCCGCGACGCCCTGCGTGCCCGAGGTTACTCGGCCGAGCTTCAAAGCCATCCAGACTCGGATACGGATATGGATACGGCGGCCCACCTGGCGGCAGCCACGCACTGGTTCACCCTGCCTAGGCGCGAGCACACTATCGCCGTCGAGTTCCGGGACGGCCTCGAAGATGATGGCAGGGAGGTCAGGATCACCGCCATCCAAATTACTTCGATCGTTACACCTTCATTAACATGTGGTTTGACGAGTCCCCACATCTTGAACAAGAAAGAGAAGCTAACATACTCGACTGCGAACGCGAGTCCCAGAATCATCACGCTCGTACACAAGCTCAGCGTTGAAACTCTGGCAAGTGCGTCTCAACTCCGTAAACGCAGCGGGATCAGGGGTGCCCGAACGAAGAACGATCCGTCGCTGAGAATCTGACTCCTTTGGAAACAGCCCCGCATCCAGCGCTGTGTCCAACGCCCACGACGCCATCGTCTCCCTGCACACGGAGACACCCGGATGACATAGGACCAGAGTGCGCAAGGTCGCAGGAAGCAGCGTGAGGACGGCCAGCTGCGACGGGTGCGCGATCTCGAGTGTCTCCATCTTCGGGCACATCAGAACCAGGGTCGCCATGAACGCCATCGGCATCCCGGACAGCAAGAGATGTCTGATGCACCCAAAATTGGTGGGAGGGTGTCTCCCACGACCGCGGACCCACTTCTGGATTATCGGGGTGTCGAAGGACGGGGCGCATGCCGGGGCCGAGAACGAGTGGTGGACGGAGAGGTGGGTGACGTGCCTCGGGAAGCACCCGTACTCGGCGTGCAGGACGATGTCGTTGTAGACCCAGTCCGTGTACCGGATGGAGACGTGTCGGAGGTTAGGGAGCCTATCGTACCATGCGACAGCGTACATGAAAGTAGCAATGGCTTGGTTGAACCCGAAGGACTCCCAGAAGGCGGGGGTGGCTTTGGAGAGGTCTGCACCGAGGGGGTTCCCGTTGGCATGGAAGGTGAGGCAGTGGCACATTTCGCGGGCGAGCCACCTTGCATCGCCTATGAAGCTGTCTCTGTAGTGACAGTGTACGTAGATGTTTTCGGAAAGGGCATGTGCGTTATCGTAGCTGAAGACGTGGACGTCGCTTGAAGCGATGGGAGCGATGAGGGTGTGCCAGGTGCGGTTGACGAGTGAGATGTTTCGCAACGAGGATGAGCGTTCGTGTGAAGACAGGGGTGCTTCCCAGAGCTTGATGAGTATGAGAGAGACAAGTTCGGGGGGAATGCATGGAGAGTGTGGTAACTCGCGATCGACCGTCTCGATGGAGGAAGCTGGAAGGTGTGTGGATGCAGACACCTGCATGGTGGTCCTGTGGAGGTTTTAGAACAAGGAGAAATGGACTCACATCGTCTTATATGCGCGTAGCCCCTTTATGGTTGCGACGACGGGTGGACAAGATAGGACCCGCCGCCAGCCGCCTTCCGAGTACTATGTCCCTCCTTGCTTCTACGCCATGATCATGATGAGACTTCCGCGCCGATCTTCTTGTAATAGCAGGGGATGTATATTCTGAGTCAAGCAGCGGAGAGCAGAAGGAAGGGCTGGTGAGCGTATGCAACGGTGAGGTGCTCAAGCTGAGGAAGCGTAAGTACACGCGTACGCCCTTGGGGTTCAGCGCTCGATATGTAAGCGCCTAAGATCGTGATCGGAAAGGACACCCGGGCCTGCTCGTCCAGCTCAACGTCAACTTCAACTTACTCTGCTCTGTGCTATCTTGCTTGTCTCTCGACGCGTTGCCCTCTGTTTCAGCCCGCCTTCGACTCCGTCTGTGATATCTTTCTCTTCAGCCCAGCTCACAGCTGTATGCACCCCTCCGAGCGCACTGGCCGACCTTCTGCTGCGCTTTCGCCTCCCTCACGTTTTACAACTACGAGCCATGCAGGCCATCTCTCGCCCTCTGCACTCATTGTCTCTACGCTCGACTTTCGCCCTAGGCCTGCAGTGCCGTTCCCTTGCCTCTTTTCCCAATCATCCCCGTTTTTCTCCACCACGGACTCCGACACTCGGGAGAAATGTCCAATCATCCCGCAAGCTGCAGTCATCAACGCTCTACACGCTGCGTAACACTAAACCAAGGGACAGGCACATCTTGACTCTGCTTTCTCCCTAGGAAGAAGCACAACTTATGCGGCCACGAGACCGTCACACAACCAGACCGATGAAACTCGAGTTTTTGGCTACAAGCCCTCCTCCATGCGAACGCTCGTACAACGCTAAGTGAGCATTCATGGCTGCCATCACATCACCTACTCCGCTATACACGTTGAGCTGTGTATCGACGTCGCTTTCGTTGAATGTAAAATTGAAGACAACAAGGCTAGAGGCACGCTCAGTAGGGAGGCCGTTGTACCACGACGACAGAAGGTCTCAGCATCATGGAAGCGGCTGCATAACGTTCCGCGTCGCGAACATCGAGGCAATTGTGGAGAACCTCGGTGCAAGAAAAGTTGGAGGGGTGGAGCGCAACTTACACTTAAAGCCTCCGTCCCTGTTAAACCGATTCGTCTTGATCTATCTAGGTTTTCACCATGCCCTCGCACCTGTGTCCCCTGTCCCAGAGTTTTACACCGCAGAAATCGGTGTTAACCGGGATGAGGTGCCAGCTTTTTGCACGAAATACACGGACGCGCGCGATCCAAAAGGACAGATCCAGAGGAATCACGGGTGAGTACTTGAGTCCATCTACTGTGTGCTTACTGTTTGTGTTTCTGAATTCTGCACGCGCTGATCAAGGCAATTAGCATATCAGGTATACTAGTAGAACAATGTCGTCGTGTCACCGCCCGATCGCAACTGTCTAGAATAAGACGTGGACAGGCTGCGTAGGACACTTGTCCAGAGCGTGTACAGCGTGTGCGGTGCGGGATAAATCATCTCGGTTTTCGAGCAGTCGTGGTGCAGGCTGACTGCCCGAGCCCTACCATGGAAAGTCGCCAGATGACTTTTTGACAGCTTCTCCAACGGGTTATGAAAGGGAATCGACCCCGATATACAAGTAGGTTATATGAGACTCTGTCGGCCAGATGTAACTCATACAATATAATAACTCGGTACACGGCGGGAACAGGGAACTACGATCCTATCATGGTACATCAATCCGGAAAAATGCCTTGTCCGAAAGCACATGCATAGACCCGAAAAAATCATAAGGACACTTGTCACCGAGAACATGGCTGCGAACGTAGCAACTGTCCAAGAGGGAAGGGTCCTGTCAAGACGGTGGAGCGCCTTCGCTAGGCAGCTCTCCAGGTGCTTCATCTCGCACCTCGCTTGCACCTCTACATTCGCCATCGGTGTACTCCGCCCTCGACCCGCCCTGGCTGTTGCCATGGCCCTCAGACTCGGCGCCGACGTTGAGGCCTAGCGACGCTTTCTCGCGCGTGAACCTCGAAACTGCTCGGGTTGCCATTGTCTCTACCCATTCCTTCCATGCCGATATCCGCGATCGCTGAGGACCTTTTGACGGTTCGTGTCTGATCTCGATGTGTAGGGCGTAATAGTTCTTGCGGATCAAGGTAGGTTTGCTGTCCATCCACCACCCCTCAGCCCCCATAATGTCTGCTGGTAGCTGAACGCTCGGAAATGTGTCCTGAGACTTGTTCCTTTCGTATTCCCATGGCTGCTGATCCCACCAGGATAGTGTGCCAGAGTTAGTCCGGGCTACCTCATGGAAATTGGGAGGATTGGAAGATTCCGACGCCTCCACACGCCAGTGGGCCGTTATGAATAACTGCTCACTGACATACCAAGTCGTTACCAAGGAATACTGATACTCGATAGTGATGGTATGTGTGTCTCTTGAGAGAGTAAGCCAATGAGTATCCGGATGGTCTTGGTCCGGACCACGTAGCACAACCGCATACCCGTGCGCCAATAGAGCATCGCGGGTGGTCTTCAGTAGTATTAGGTTGATTTTGTCGTGCCATATTTTGCGGCGATTCGAGGATGAGCCTTCCGATTCGTCGTGGCCATCACTATGGGGAATGTAGAATGTTTGAACATATAGGTTTATCCGTGGCAGGTACCAGCGAAGACCCGTCAACGTTTCAGGAGACAGGTGGAGGAGCTCGGGTATGGCGGGGCGGTTGGTTGGTTGGGCTTTGGCACCAAAGTTGTACAGCGGCTGGACATCAGTGGAGAGGATGGATGCCGGTGTAGAGCAGGTGCGTGCAAGAAGTTGCCCTGGGTAATCCTTGTGTTCACATTGAAGGATGATCAGGTACGTGGGCCAGTGGATCCTTCCACGCCTTGCAAAGTGCTTGGAGAACGGAATCACGGGAAATTGCGTGCGGATACCATGCGGGGTATAATAGTAATCTGCAATGGAAAGATGGAAGCGATGCCGAAGTGGAAGCCGGCGAACAACGTCTTCAGGAGATATTGGGTTAATGCTTCCACAATCGCGGAAGTGTTGGGGGGAATGGGCAAAGAGGGATGACAGGCCAATGTCGGGCTTCGGTTCTGAGGAATAATGGGCCTCTCGGTAAGCAATTTTAAGGCTCTCTATGGTACCATTTGCTCCCCATGCGAAGAGGGTCTGGTCTGGGATGCGTCGCAGGATCTCCTCCTGAAGTCGTCGGAAGGCGCGATGGCCCTCCCCGTAGAGAGTAGGCATGTTGATGTCGAAGATTCCGAGGAGCGAATATGCCTGATCCTCCACCCTCGTTGTCTCCCGTCTTGCGGCCCATGAGAGGCGTTGCGCGACGCTGAACGTATTGAGTCGCTCTATATGCAATAGAGCAGTATCACTGATGTTGGTGATCTCATTTATGAGATGTGCGAGGGTGTGCTTGGATCCGATGAATGTCCACTCCTTCGAGAAAAAGTGCACTTCTCCCGGAGCAATTAGTTCTTGAAGCGTCCATCCGCGGGTAAACCACAGGCTCCGTCGGAAGGAAGAGTCCTCCGCGTCGTGTTCGTCTTCGGCTGAAACATCCGAAAGGAAGGCGAAACACACTACGGCAAGCTTGTACCACTGATACATGGAATTAATAGCCTCAGACAACTCTGAGCTGCTCGTCTTGTCAATGCAGCACGAGTCGATCCAGAGGTACCGATGCCCGTGGTCGCGCGCTGTCTTGCACGCCTCGCGGATCTTGGGGGAGAGCTCTGGATCGTCCCAGATGGGACTCAGATCCGAGGGATTTGGAAGGATAGGTGCGGACCCCCAAAGCAGATGGGTCATGATCCACGCAATACCGGGCGGATAACGTAGGAATGAATGAGATGATGATGATGGCACATCCTGTGTTGCCGTGATGCCAGTAGTCGCACCAGATTCTGGGCTTCCCGAGGAAAGGCTGCCCGAAGGCCCATCCGGACAGCGTACAAGAGGGTCATTCAGAGGATTTTGGTTTGGATCATACTGTTTCTGGATGTCTCGTAGTTCTTGGTATGTCTGCTCGACCTTGTTCCAGGTGTGCGATAATATGGCGTACTTGGTATCGGGATCTCGGGGGTCTTTCTCGACAAACTCTCCCGTCCACGTGTCGAGAAGGCGCATGGTCTCGTCGCAACGTTCCCTAGAGAAAGTAAGTTCAAAGAAGCCCAGCTAAATACATCTTTGTGCCAACCTGCAAGACGGTGTTGCTGGATGCAGTCTAATATCAGCATTTAAACAGGTGCAAGGGGGGCGTACGCCACGTACAATTTCTATGGTGGCGTCACTAGCACCAGGAAGAAATATAATAGTTCAGAGTGGAAACCTCGGGCTTTAAGTTGCGGAATGTTGGTATAAGCAGTCCAACGTAGTGATGCGATAGAGACGTACCTCGAGGTAGGGAGCGGATGAGGTTGTCGTACTGGGGTGCAAAAGCCGACTTGCTCGCTTTAATGTATAAGAACATGCCGAGTGCGCGCGGAGAGTGGCAGGCATCACACGGAGCGCGGCCGAACTGCACTGTTAGCGCTATGAGGCGCTGACTTACACCCCTTTCAGGCGTGGACAGTATCGTGAGCAGGCAACGTGCCGTCGAGGTTCGCAAAATGAGCATCCGCACGAACTTCCAAGTTCCGAGCAGCGTGGTGGTCTCACTGTGTATGGTAGCCTGACGTTCGCAACTTCGACGAGTGGGGAAGAAGGCGACTTACACGAGTGAACCTGCCTGCAGATTGTAAGTTGATATATCCATTGAAGAGTTCGCCTTGGCTCACCAGATAAGCACTTCATTTCGAACATACCACGTTTTGGGGAGTCTTCGAGGCGCGCGCAGACGAAGAACACGAGTTATCTACCGAACTCATGTCATCCGCCACCATGAACAGTCTCAGATAGAGCCGGTATATGTCTTTTGAATCACCGCCTTCAGGTAAAATTTATGGGGACTACAGACGCCTGGACAGCAGGATGTAAGACTCGGGCTGGTGTCAACCGCGTTCACCTCTGAGTTAGAGCTATATCTGTACCCCGTATCAACTCCGTTTAGGAAATGATGTTCACGAAAACCATTGTACGGTGCGGTCGGAATGTACAATCTCCCTCACCTCACGTCTCGTGTGTGTCGATGCCCATGACTCCAGAAAGCAAGACTGGACAAAACCTGCGGCTCTTGTCCCCGAGATTGGCTGGTTGTTGAGCCGCAGCATGATGAACACGAGGACCTTACCCTCGATCATCTTTACTCCCCGTTCACGTCCCAAGACGGCTGGGTCTTGGCTCCTGGCACCTCCTAGTGCCCTAAAAATACTGTCCAGTATAGCATTGCGAAGACTCACTTAGGACCCCGCGCGCAGAGAGTCTCCAGGTCATGAGATCGTTCAAGGGATGCAGGCCCACTCCGTGTTCATAGATCCTGAGAATTTATGCAATAGTTGCATTGCCGAAGCGTCGAGGGGGCTGAGTTGACTCACCTGCAATAGCCATGCCTGCGCGACGTTGTCCGCGGTATATAAAACCATCGTCCCGAACCCTTAGAGCTCCGGGTGGCGTGGTGGGTCTTGTTTGCGGGGGGTCGTATGACAGGTAACAACTTGGGACCGGTCTTCATAAGTTCACTACATCGCGATTAGCATCATACAGCGCCGCGGTAGGACTCACTAAACATTGGGAGCTGCCCTCATCTATCCTGTAGGAAGATGCATGAGTAAAGGTGGACACAGAAATTGAATTTCAAGATACTGAGGCCGTGACTGGACAGTCCGAGTCAAACGCGAACAGCCAGCCTGAGCTGTTGGCGACTCGGAGCTCTTGCTCTCGAATAAGCGCCTTCTCGGACATTGCCGTCACCATTTGCCGTGCTCGGCCGAGATGATCTTCCAGTGGTCTTCTATCCACACCGTGCATCTACTTTTACAGCGGTCTCCATGCTTCCTGCTCTCTCTTATCGCCCTAGGCAATCCACCAAGGAAAAGGATCGCCGTATGTCAATTGCTCGATAACTGCTGTACCCAAAAGTTGATCATCGTGGACAACAGAATTCCTCCCCTCTGACACTCATGTCTCCAGATCCCACTGGCGATGTCAAAAACATCGTCATCATCGGCGGAGGCATCATCGGCTGCACGACCGCCTTCTACCTTGCAAGCCACCCACGCTATGCGTCCTCGTCCATCGACATCACCCTCATAGAAGCATCAAAATCCGGGGTTGCGCAGGGTGCGTCCGGCAAGGCAGGTGGGCTCGTCGCCAAGTGGGCGTATCCTAAGGAACTCGTCAATGTCTCTTTTTCGGAACACGTCCGCCTCGCGAAGGAGCATAACGGCGAGCAGCGATGGGGATGGCGGATGGTCAACTGCGGGAGCTGGGAGGGACGTGGCGAGTCGCTCGAGAGCTCAGGTACGAGTTCAGGACTTGGTGCAGTCGGGAGGCGGAAGAGCTTGGAGAAGACATTGGGGCTGGAGTCAACAGACGGCTCGTCGAAGGACGCAAGCTCAGCATCTAGCCATCCCAGCGACCTGAACTGGATCAAACCCTCCCTCACCGACTCTTACTCCCCTATGGCTCCCTTCGGCGCGACCGCACAGGTGCACCCGTACCTCTTCACAACCAGCATGATGGACCTCGCAAAGGAGAAGGGGGTCAAGTTCGTCTCCGGAAAGGCGACCGCGATCAACATCGACAACTCGAACGTCTCCAGTCCGCACGTCACTGGGGTCACGTACGCACCCTCCAACGCTACCAGCGGATCGCAAACATTCCCTGCGACACACGTCATCCTCGCCGCCGGTGCGTGGTCCCCTTCTCTCGTCCCCTCCCTCCCTATCGCCGGTACACGCGCACACAGTATCACCATCATCCCGAAGGAGGGCACGACGATCGCCCCGTACGTCCTCTTTACCGAGATCACCCTCCCACCTGACCTCGCCTCCGAGTCGAGCACCGCGAGCCCCGAGATCTATGCGCGCCCGATGAACGAGGTGTACTGCTGCGGCCCGGGCGATGACTCGCCTGTACCCGACACGGTCGACGAGGTCGAGGTCGACGCGCGTGCGTGCGAGAGCATCCGCGAGCACGTCGCGAGCATCTCCACGGAGCTCCGGGAGGGGACGGTTGGTAGGCGGCAGGCGTGCTTCCTTCCGGTCGTGAGCGTTGGAGGAGGACCGATTGTGGGTGCGGCGGAGTCGGTGGCGAAGGGGTTGATTATCGCGACGGGGCATACATGCTGGGTAAGTACTTCGTTTGATGTTTGCGTCGTACTGCGAGGCTTGTTGCGTTCGGCGGCATAGTGCTTGCCGCAAGATAGGTTGCTGACCGTGCTTGTTTCGCTTTGACAGGGAATCTGCAACGCGCCCGGGACGGCGAAGGCGATTTCCGAGCTCGTTATGGATGGCAAGATCAAGTGCGCGAACCTGGACAAGCTCAGGCCGTCTCGCTTTCTGTGAACACATTTCCTCGGCGACACACTGGTTTGGGGCTCGCGTGGCGGTATGATGGTGCGCATATAAGCACCGTTACGCCATTGTAAACTCACTAATTTTCATACGACACTTCGGATGGTCTCCCTCAACCCACAGTCCGTGTTCATCCCTCAATCAATCCCGGCTTCCTCATTTCATCTCTGTACACCGTCCGCTCGGACTTCATTCACATCCTCGCGGCTCTCGGTTTTGATACAGTCTCCGTTGCGAAGCGGTGGTGCCTCCCCCTCCGCCGTTGAAGGTGTCCGCTGAAGCGCAGAGGCGCCCTAGTCCTCCATGTCGGGTTGACGCAGTCCTAAACGCAGTCGATACTTACTCGCCTCTATCTCGATAGAGAGCGTTTGCCAGCCCTGAAGTTAGCAGGGTCGAGACGACATGCCTCGGGGAATTCTCACGCGCACGCCAGCCACGGCCGACGCAGTTTCGCTTCCGCAGCTCCTCCAAGCGTTGGGATTAGCAGCGATGTTTGGAGCCGAGAGCCGAGAGGATGAAGCCGCGTCGGAACGGGAGGTCGAGTCTGAGGGCACCAATGCGTTGGGCGATGAAGATGACGACAGGGAGCTGTGCCGTGCTGTTGGGGCGGGAGCGGAACCGAGGCGCCGCATGTTCTCTGGATAACAAGAGGGGAAAAGGCAGCGGCGGCGAAGGGGAGAGGGAAGGGGCTTCCAATGCAGTGGACGTCGGTGAGGGGGAGGATGGGGAAGACGAACCGGTTCGAGGCGTCGCCTCGAAGCCTTGGAGACTGACCATAGTCTCCGGCGCAGGTCCGTAGACTTTTCTAGAAAATACAGTGTCTACAGTAAGTTGTAAGTTGGGGAACGGCGTTCAGACACGAGTGCTTACTGGCTCGTCCTTCTTTGACAGACGGTGCCCGTGAACATATCTGACCTATATTTCCCAATCAGCATCGTGAGATGAAGCAAGAAACGGGCTGTACGGTGTCCGGTGCGAATGCTATGAACCCATGTTACTCATATCAGGGGTGCGTAGGCAGTTCAATCTCTGGGGCAGGCGTCGGGGAACAGAATATAGTAGGTTCACACTACACGGTGTATGCTTTCCGAGTATTGATTGCAACATAGATTCATTACGTCGCCTCACGTATACTCCCGGTTCGCAGATTGAAACGGCCTATGTACAAGGAGGGCGAGCAAACGTACGAGCAGCTGAGGAAAATCCAGCGGCGATATGAACCCAAACCCCAGGTCTCGCGTCGCCCAAGTTGGACTCGCCAGTCTACGAACGATACTTGGTCACCGTCGCCGTCTTTGCGGTTCCCGCGCGACTCTTCACCCGTGAACATACACCGTCGGATGCGATCCAATCCCTTCGCATCCTGGTTCGCTCGTGTAAGAGGTGAGTCGATATTGCGGTTACCATCCCGGCCCGTGCGCGGTGCTCCCCGCGCTCTACACTTAGGCTGACACTGATTGCTCTCGGTGCGCCGGTTCTGCGCTGCCCCCAGGCCTCCAATCTAAGGTCTCCCGTCGCTCCATCTGGGATAACCCCAACCTCTCGCCCAAGATCCGTGACGCATGCGCCGTCGCACGAAAGAGACGCTACCGCTACATTTGGATCGACTCGTGCTGCATCGACAAGTCGAGCAGCTCCGAACTTTCCGAAGCCATCAACTCCATGTATCGCTGGTACAGCCTTGCGGACATATGCGTAGCATATCTGGCCGACGTCCCTCCCGGAGATAATCATCACGCTGACGATTCTTGCTTCCACCGGAGCCGGTGGTTCAGGCGTGGCTGGACCCTCCAGGAGCTCATTGCTCCCGTCTGGTTGGAGTTTCTCTCCCAGGACTGGGCTCCCATCGGGTCGAAGCACGTTCTTGTCAGCCTTGTCGAGAGCGTGACGGACATCGACTATGAAGCCCTGTTGAAGCTGAAGCCGCTAGATGCGTTCAGTGTCGCTCAACGGCTGTCGTGGGCTGCGAAGCGTGAGACGACGCGGGAGGAAGACCGGGCATACTCGCTGCTAGGCATCTTCGACATCCACATTCCCACTATATATGGCGAGGGCGACCGGGCGTTCCGACGGCTCCAGGAACCGATCATGCAGCGTATTCCGGACCAGAGTCTCTTCGCGTGGGGGGACGTTTACCTGCCAGGCTCCCAGCTTCCCTCAAGCTCGCTCCCCACCGACGATCCAATCACCGTCAGGGCTCAAAGCGGGTTCCAATACTCCACATCTCCTTCCGCCAGGTCTCCAGACAACTTCTAGGACGGCGGACAGATCCGCCACGTGCAGCTCCCGGCCTCTCATCACCACGAGATAGTGTATACGTTGACATCGTATGGCATCCGCGCGCAGTTCCAGATGGTTCCTCTCACCAGCGACTTGCTCTCGGCAATACTGCCACACAGTAAGGTTAAGCTTGAGCTGCCAGGCGACTCCCGGTGGTACCTCGCCATCCTCGGGTGCGAACACATGGAACGGCCAAGACACCTGCTAGGGCGGGTGTGCTACATACCTCCCTCCGAGTCCGGCGTCGATTTTGTGTATTCCGGATACATCGACTTTGATTCGACAAAGTCCGGCGCCCCCGCCCCCGATCTCTTCCCCCTCTCACCAGAAATCATCGAGCACGAGAGTCCACACATCGAGCTCAAGACGGTGTACATTTCCCATCCCAAGCCCGACCGCACCAACTCGTACCCGCCCTGGAGCATCCGAGGTCAGCCCTACACCGCGATCAAGTTGGTACTGCTGAGGGACACACGCAACGCGCTGCGTTCCCGAGGATACTCCATCAACCTTCGTGATCCCATCCCGGACCACCCGACCGCGCACCGGCTCATGCTTTCCAAGGACGAACACACAATCACCGTCGAATTCCAGCACGTCCTCAGCGATGGCGGGAAACGGTTCACGATCAATGCCACGGTCAAACTTTCGGGCTCCCGATCCGGAGTCCAGTTCGACTCTGCCCAACCGGGGCCCTGCTCTCGACTGTACCATCGCGCGGTCTCTTGGACCGACGGCAATTGGGAGGGCTGGGATATTGTACTCAAGGCCCAAAGAGTCTGATTGGGCGCCGCAGGTGCCGGGACGCTCGCTGTGGACCTCGGTCTACGCATTGCGGGCACTGGGGTGTACATGGTGAGCGTGGATATACTCTGTCAGGGTGACGCACCACGCGCATCCCCGGATGTCGAGTCGGTGTCGCCCAGACCATCTGCTATCGAGCCGACTGGGAAAGATCGAAGGGAGGCGGGGATCATTGAAATCGACACCAAGGACTCGAAAGCGAACCCGAAGGTGGAGACAAGCTGACACAGAGACTCAGAACGGGGAGGCTCGCTGCGGCATGGAGGCTCTTTCTGAAGCTGGGAGTGAGGACAATATTATTGTAGAAACTTGACAGAATGGTTTCCTGGGACGATTTTGCAGCGGACCCTGCAAAATGGCGTTTAAAGCAGCGGAGCGGGGGCAGCGGACTCTAGCAGTGGAACTCGAGTCGAGGCGCATAACGTAAGCATAACCGCCTTGGGCCGCTGGAAGGTCCGAGTCCGTATCGCACTGTGAGCTGCTCTCTCGCGTCGTCCGCACTTAGCTAAGATCCACACTGCTGTCGGTCACTTTCCCCATAATCGTCGCACTCATCCATTCTACTATTGCTCGTACCAATGCCTCAGATGTCAACGGCGGCGGCGGCGGCGTCGTCAGTATATGCATCAACTGCTCAACGACCACACCTTCTATCTCACAAGCCACCCATGCTAAGTATGTACCCTCGTCAATCAACATCACCCTCTGGAGGCAACGAAATCAGGGAGTCGTACAGGCTGCATCCGGCAAGGCAGTTGGGCCCGTCACCAAGTGGGCGTACCTTGAGGAGTTCGTCAATGTCTCGTTCCCCGAGCACGTCCGCCTCGCGAAGGAGCACAACGGCGAGCTGTGATGGGGATGGCAGATAGTCAACTGTGCTAGAGGGCCGTGGTGGGTAGCTCGAGAGCTCAGATACAGGTTCAGGGGGTGGTGCACCCGGGAGGCGGAAGAGCTTGGAGAAGACATTGGGACTGGAATCGACGAACGACCCGTCGAAGAATGCAAGCGCAGCATCTAGCCATCCCAGCGCCCTGAACTAGATCAATGCTGCTCTCACCGACTCTTACTCTCCTATGGCTCCCTTCAGCGCGACCGCACAGGTGCATCCATACCTCTTCACAACCAGCATGATGGATCTCGCGAAGGAGAAGGGGGTCAAGTTCGTCTCCGGGAAGGCCACTGCGATCAACATCGACCACTCGAACCTCTCCAGTCCGCACGTCACCGGAGTCACCTACGCACCCTCCGACTGGTCTCGTACCCTACTGTCTGGGTACGAGACCACCTCCGACGTTACCAGCGAATCGCAAACGCTCCCCGCGACGCACGTCATCCTCGCTGCCGGTGCGTGGTCCCCTTCTCTCTCCCTATTGCCGGTACACGCGCACACAGTATCACCATCATCCCGAAGGAGGGCACGACGATCTCCCCGTATGTCCTCTTCACCGAGATCTCCCTTCCACCCGACCTCGCCTCCGAGTCGAGCACCGCGAGCCCCGAGATCTACGCGCGCCCGACGAACGAGGTGTGCTGCTGTAGGCCGGGCGACGACTCGCCCGTACCTAAGACAGTCGACGAGGTCGAGGTCGACGCGCGTGCGTGCGAGAGCATCCGCGAGCACGCCGCGAGCACTCCGGGAAGGGACGATCGACAGGCGGCAGGCGTGCTTCCTCCCGTTGGAGGAGGAGCGGCAGATTCTGTGGCGAAGGGATTGGTCATCGCGACGAGGCATACGTGCTGGGGGAGTGCATCGTTTTGATGTCTTCGTCAGACTGTGATGCTGGTTGCGCTCGGCGGGGTAGTGCTTGCCGCAAGATAGGTCGCTGATTGTACTTGTTTCGCTTTTGTAGAGAATCTGCAACGCACCAGGGACGGCGAAGGCGATTTCTAAGCTCGTGATGGATGGCAAGATTAAGTGCGCACATCTTGACAAGCTCGGGCCTTAAGCTTCGCGCTTTCTGTGAACGGCTTTCCTGTAAGTACAGTCTGAGCCTTTGGTATCCGTGGGAGGATGCGCATACCAACCTCACTGGCGACTCGCAGAAGGGTCGAACGGGATATGACATCTCTTGAACGTTCTGCTGAAGCATAATATTGGCTTTAGCCCGGACTTGAACTCGTCGAACTTACTCATTATGTGGTGAGTGTCGGCCTTGGCTCCGTCCTCACATATGCTAATCGCATCTGTAGTAAGTCTCAATTGTTGATGGGTCACCCTTTCCACCTAGAGCTTGCAAGTCTTTTGGTGCACGCTCTTCCACATTCCGTATATGCTTCGTTGTTGAAAAAGGCTCGCGCTCCGCTCCCAACGAGGGTAGAACCTTCGTGGCGTGCTACTCCATTGGATCGTGCTGGGTGAGTGGCGCAAGTTGTCTTCTGCGCCCATTGGCGCTTGTGCCGGATCCTCAAAACCTCTGGTCGCTCATCGATTCATCCTGTATCACTGCAGGATTGTGTCGCGCTTTCTTTGCGGTAGCGAGGAGCTTCGAGTTTATCATAAGGCTTCAGGTCGCGGAGCATCCACCTCGCGAACGTCTCATGTAGTCATTTGCAGCCTCCGACCTCCCGATCCTAATCGTCTAAACTGTATAATGGTGTTAGGAAATTCGATCCTAGTATTGCTGTAACTAGGGCGCGCTGCCTCGAGGATTCCGACACCAGTTTCTCCCTGCCCTAAGATATAGAGAACTCCTTCTGTCACGGAGCTCCTGTAGGTTCTATTCACTGTCCGCCGACTCCGCGTGTATCTCCGCTTCAGTATGAAAGCCTCATGTTCCCCGCATGACAGCACCCTGATCCAGATATCGTGTGTACGTATCCTCCTTGCGACCGACTGTCTCTTCTATGTAAAAGCTCGACCTGCTGCGTTACGGTTGTCTACCTTGTGAAGGGTATGTAATACTGCTTCCTTTCTTTTTCTGTCAGACGCTGAAGATACCAACCAACAAGGTTTCTCGACGATGCGATTGATTGACACGCAGACCGGGAGATTTGTCGAATTCTTCGACTTATCGAAGATCCCTCCGTACGCCGTCCTGTCGCATACCTGGGAGCCAGAGCCTGTCGGAGAGCAGTCGTATCAAGAAGTCGTAGAGATACAAAGGAAGTTTAACGTTGGCCATGGTCTATCCGAGTCTCAGCCGCCTGTCTCCGAGTATCCTTCTGCGCCTGTCTTCGAGTCCCCTTCTGCGCCTGTCTCCGAGTCTCCTTCTGGCCCCCTTCCGGACCTCGATGCGACAGACTCGGAGTCTGCCCATCAAGCACTCAAACAGGATGAGGTGGTGTTACCTCAGCCGCCCACATCGATCAGTCGTATCTCCAGTACGTTCATCTACATTATATCACACAATCGTATTGGTGACTAATATGACTCGAATCCTGTTCCGGCCCCACGATTTGATAGAACACCGTTCTAGTTGGATCCGTCGCATCTGCTCAACATTTCTCCGCAGATGGAACATCCCCCATCCAAAGCAAGAGACACAGAGGATCCATAGGGCTGTTGTGCGTGAATATTTCCCTTGTTTTCTAGCTCCCGCCTGATGAGTCTGTGTCCCAGTCCTCTTTGAACCAGGGTACCGGTATCCTCACTGACTCGGACTTACCCACCACCGTCTCGGACTTACCCACCACCGTCTCGGACTTACCCACCACCGCCTCCGTCTTTGTCCCGGAAGCTTCTACTCCTTGTCCGTCTCCTTCTCGTTCCATCTGGGATCGTGACTCCGGTCTCTCGGACAAGGTGCGGAGGGCATGTGAGATCGCTCGTCGTGACGGCTATCGCTACGTGTGGATCGACTCCTGCTGCATTGACAAGACGAGCAGCTCGGAGTTATCCGAGGCCATCAACTCGATGTTCAATTGGTATCAGAGTGCGCAGGTCTGCTACGCCTTCCTCTCCGACGTTCAGTCCGACGAGGACGTGAGAGCAGATGGCTCCGAATTTCGGGAGAGCCGATGGTTCAGTCGCGCATGGACTCTCCAAGAACTCATAGCGCCTCGTGTCGTCGTCTTTTTCTCGCAAACAGGGGCCCTCGGAACGAAGGACGCGCTCGCGGATCTCATCCAGGAGATCACATATATCGACTGCAAGATCCTGACGCATGAGAAGGAACTGGCTCGTGAAAGTATCGCTCAACGCATGCGGTGGGCCTCTAGACGCGAGGCGACACGTGTCGAAGATAAAGCCTACTCGTTGTTGGGGATCTTTGGGATTACGATGCCTACACTCTACGGAGAAGGCGCGTATGCTTTCCGCCGCTTGCAAGAGGAGATCCTCCAGCGCATCCCTGACCAAAGCCTGTTTGCTTGGGGATCTGCGTGTCTGCCCCTTCCTCAGGACCGAGCTCGCATCACCATCCATCCTCAGTTCAATGGCGCAGATGAAGTTGGTCGATCATCTTTCGCACCTTCTCCACACTCCTTCGACCTACCTTGTGGCAGAATCATCCCTGCATCTGGGCATGATTTCGAATCCCTCGCACTCCCGGTTGAGGAGTACACCCCCACTCCCCACGGTATTCGTACGCGGCTCTGTTTTGTCCCTCTGCAGGATCTCAATCCAAAAATCTCTGTTACCGGCTTCAGCTTAGTACGCCTGTGGTACCTGGTGATCCTTGGGTCCCAGTGCGCCGACGATCGAGGACGACTTCTGGCCAAATTATGCTATCTGACCTATCCCAAATCCAATGTGGAACTTCTACACGTCCCCGATCGCATTGCATTGTCGCAACCGTCTGTGTTCTTCAAAGCTATTATATTCGCCATTCCACTAACCGACCTTGCCCACGCTGAGCTGCAGCAAAGGACCGTGTATCTTCCCCATCCCAAACCTTCCACGACCGAACGACGACTGGACGAAGGCTTGGGTAGTCTATCAAAGCTATCGCTCGCCGCATGGACCCGGGACGCCCTACAGCCATATGGGTTTACCATCTCCAATGTTCTCCCTACTAGCCATGATGGCGCTCCCGATTCCTACTCCCTCATGCTCTCCGGCAGCTCCTTCGACGTACACATACGATACCGGCACATGCTCATCTATCGCTTATACGGGACCGCCATAGTGATTCAAGCCCGAGTCTGGATTTCTTCCTTCGACCGTCGTGATGTGCCGGTGGATCACAATAGATGTCAGCATTACACACCCTACACTTCTGCTGTCTGGGCGGACAGAATACCCTGCTCTATGACCCTTCCGTTGCAAACCGTACGCTTGGTCACGCCTTCGGGAGACGAGGTCACATTACAGCTCGGGCTCGGCTTGACGGCACCCTCGCAATACCATGTCCGCGTCGACATTGCAACCGATAGCGCGGTCTCCCAGAGAACGTCCACCCACACTACTCCAGACGGGGCCCTTCGCGCGGTGATGCAGGTATCACATGCAGACTTGACGTTTACCCTCTTGGGATCTGTCAAGCAAGCGTTGGAGATGCAAGGGTATTCCGTCGTTGTCGAAGAGACAAGCCGGCATACCTCCCAGTCCTGCGCCCTGAGCATTTTCGACGACAGCGACCCAGGGTTCAAAGTGACCATCAAATACTTCCACATGCTCCAGGCGTGTCCCCGCCCCACACAGGAACTCATTGTCGTCGCACGTATCACCTTAGAGTCGTCTCAAGCAACTGGTGCTGGCTTAGAGACCTACCAAGATGGGCCATATGTCGTGGCTTGGACGGACTTCATGGACTGGGCTTCTAGCGCCTCATGGCGATGGAGTCATGGACAGAGGCAGGTCATGCTTACGACACAGGCTGGAGACACACTGAAACTCCGCCTCGGCTTGGACTTGGCGTGGCAGTCCGAATACTACGTGCTTGTCGATATCGAACGCTATGGCTTTGCAGGTCCGAATCCCTTGTTCCAGGATGAGCCCAACTGCGGCCACGGTCCAAAGCCGTGCTTCAAGCCGGGTGGTCACGCTCCACGCAATATTAGCTTGACGCTCCCCGGACACGTCAAGCGTGCTTTGCAGGTCCATGGATACGAGGTTCACTTCGAAAGGGCTATAGCCGAAGACCTCCCTGCTCACTACCATCTCATCCTCTCCGACGCTTATTCCAGGATCGACGTCGAGTACTCCTATCATCGATCCACCGCCTCCGACGGACAGGAAAAACTCACCTTCCGAGTTCACGTCGAGGCATTGGCTTCGCCAACTGCGCCGGACGACACCAGACCCGCCTCTGAGCGCGACGCTCGGATGGTAGAGTGGGATGCATGGGACACTGAGGATCCGGAGGGAGACACGCGTTGGAGCAGGCAGGGGGGAGGCTGCTGTTGGAACCTGCCCAGGAAAGAAGTCAGCCTCATACTCCCGAGCGGGCGCGAGCTGACTCTGCGCCTCGGCTTCTACCTCGTATGGCTCCCCGAGTACTGCCTGACCGTCGAGGTCGGCCCACAATCGCAGCCGGCACCATGCGCGATTTCGAGCACTTCCTCCGCATCCGCGAGGAGCGACGACGCCGCCATCCCGGACTCAAAGACAGTGATTGTAGACGAGGCAGATGATCAGGACCTTGAGCGCACTGGTATAGCCGCATCTGTTGCCTCACCCTCCGGAGACGGAAAGGGCGCTGAGATGCAGGAAGGACATGCAGAGACGAAGGAAGGGCATGCAGAGACGCAGGAAGGTGATGAGGCTCGCCAGCCTCCGAAGACGCCGTTAGCGACCGAAGAGTCAGTCCATCCTCCGTGAACCTATATATTTGTACTCTGTTCTGTTCTCCACGCCAGTCTTTGTGTTAGTGGTCGCCAACGCGTTGACTCGGGCTCCACTACGTCATAGACAAAAATTTGAGCTCACCGCATTTCAGAATGTGCCCACTGTTCGACATCCACTGCTTTAATAATCAATCGCGACCACTCAGCTTCAAAATGAGCATTGATTGGAGATAGAAAAAGCATAGATGATCGCGACACTCCATAACTGGGATGAGAGAGAGGACTTGAAGTAATGTGGCTCACCGAGGGTCCCCAGGAGTCATGCCGACCGTCCGGGACTCCGAGTCACTGTAATTTGGATCAATGGGTCTTGTCCATCAAGCGCGAAACAGTGCGATACGATATGGAGAACGTCGGTTTCTGTGTGTCACTATAGAGGTCGGAGTGGAAAACGGAGCATACTACGACACACTGTCAAAGGAGGAGGAGGTGCTACGGTTGTCGCCGCAGTTGCCGCTTCGTGAGAAATTGGCGCGGGATCATTGACGCCGTCTTATGTTCTGCCTCCTCCGTACGTCCTTGCCCCATGGTCACGGATCCAAGGCCGCTAGATCTGAGGCATATGCCATGTAAGCCTACTTATCCTTTGACTGCCACTTGCCAGCATCTGTCCGACTCACATGCTCTTCAAGTTGTGCCCTGCAGATGTCCAGAACATCGTTGGTGGAGGCATCAACGCATCATCGGCAGCACGGATGGAAATTAGGCATGGCGTCGACCTAGGGCCTATCTGGCATTGCGGGCGGGCTAGCTACCAAGGAGACGTACTCCAAGGAGCTCGTCAGTATCTCATTTCCGGAGCACGTCCACTTCGCGAAGGAGCACAATGGAGAGCAGTGATGGGGGCGGTGGATGGTCAATTGCTGGAGCTGGGAGGGTGCGGTGAGTCGTCTAGTCACTCAGGTACTCACGCTGGAGTTGGAGCAGTTGGGAAGCGGAAGCACCCTGAGAAGATATTGGGACTGAAGTCCACGGGCAGCTCGTCGAAAGCGCCAACGCTGTATCTGGGCTGTCTTACGACCTGCACTTGATCAAGCTCTCCCTCCTCGACTCCTAGTCGACACCAAGGGCAATGTTCAGCGCAACCGCACAAGTTTGTACTTCTTCACGTCCTGCATGGCGAACGCCACGAAGGTTAACTGCACCTCCAGGAAGCTCACAGAGTTTGACATCTCTAGATCGAGAGGCTCGAGCCTTCATGTCAGCGGGGTCATGCTCGTACCCTCCAACTCTGCCAGCGGACGACAAACGCTTCCAGCGACGCACGTCATCCTCGCTGCCGGTACGTAATCACCTTTGCTCGCTTGCTTGCTCCCTGTCGCCGGTACACGCATCTACAGCATCACCAGCGTCCGTTGCCCTGTATGGCCAAGTCCTCTTCACCTAGATCTCCCTACCACCCGGCCAACGAGGTACACTGCTGTGGCCCTGGGCGATGACTCGCCTGTGCCCGACGCGGTCGACGAGGTCGAGGTCGACGCGCGTGCGTGCGAGAGCATCCGCGAGCACGTTGCGAGCATCTCTGTGGAGCTCCGGGAGGGCAGAGTTGAGGCAGCAGGTGTGCTTCCTTCCCGTTGTGAGAGTAGGAGGAGGTCCGGTCGTGGGTGCGGCAGATTGGGTGGCGAAGGGGCCGGTCATCGCGACGGGGCATACGCGCTGGGTACGTGCGTCGTTTTAGCGTTCTCGTCTGGCCGTGACTCGGAGGCTGGTTGCGTTCGGCGAGGTAGTGCTTGCCGCAAGAAATATCGCTGATTGTGGTTGTTTTGCTTTTGTAGGGAATCTGCAATGCACCGGGGACGGCGAAGGCTGTTCCCGGGCTCGTGATGGACGGGAAGATTGAGTGCGCGATTCTCGACAAGCTGAGGCGTTTTCGGTTCCTGTGAAAAGTTCATCGCCGTGTAAGTGTTCGCCCGATGTCGTTATTTGCGGCAACCCAGTACGCATATGATCAGCGTTAGCGGCTTGTGCACAGGTGACCTGACGCTGTATGTGAATCTACACGTTATCCAATTGGATGCTTGTGTCCATGAGTACAGGTAACTAGGTTTCGTACTAAATCCCGCTTTTCGCTGCACTGATGATATTGTCTGAGACTACAAACGAACTTCAAGTCCATAACGAAAGAGAGCCCAGTCGCGCCGAGAAATTGATCGTAGTATTACTATTCGTAACATGGTAAGGAAAAGCTTTACTTTTGCGGACAACTCCTCGCGTGCGGCACTTGCTCTCCAATTTCGCTATTCGAATCTGTCCCTCTTGCCTTAACCGTTCTCCTCATCCCAGCCACTATCCCTGAAGGGATCAGGACTCTTCCACAGATATCCTTCCACTTCCTCCAGGGCGCCTTGCAGGTTAGTGCTCCCAGCGGGGGCTGTTGCGACGCTCGTGGACAACAGGTAGTTGTCGAGCGAACGGAGTCGGAAACGGTTACCTCTAAGGAGTAGTGATCCTTCGCCACGAAGGTCAGGCCAAGCTGCAGCCTCATCACCCTGGTCCGCGCTACGTGTATAACCACCGTTTCTTCGGATCCAAGGCTCGAGGACCATGGGATGCAACCAGTCCAGGACGGATTAGTGGGACCATCGACCTGATGGGCTTCGCGAGAAGCGTCGTCAAGAAGAGCTCCCGACAGCTTCACGTGTGCTTCAATGGTCAGCTTCTGCTCTTCTGAATCTCCCTCGAGTGTATGATGGCAGTCGAGGGTGATGGTGTGTGCGCGATTGGAAAATGTAAATGAATGACTATTTGGGTGGGCCTGGACTGGACCGCGTGTATGCGCCTTGTACCCTCTCGTGTTTAGGGCTTCCAAAGTCCTCGAGGACAACGTCAAGATTATTGTCTCGTGGGGCCACCGGCGGGCTACCTCGAGTTTCAAGAATGCTTCATCGGCCCTATCAGGGAAGTCCAGATACACCGAGCGCACTACCAGCCCTGCCGGGCCAGATATTCTGTATAAGTGCTCAATGTTCTCTGGTGATAAAGGCAGGAGTTCAGTGACCAAACGTGCGCCAGAGGCCCGTCTTGGACAAATCGACGCTGATCCGCAGCGCAGAACTGGCACGGCAGTGCTCCCAGAGACAAAGCAGAGCCGCCCGAGGAGTCGTCCGGGGAAATCCTGGTGTTCGCACCCAAGGATGACTAGATACCATCCCGATAAGTCTTCCTGTGACGAGGGGGTGTCTTCGCGCGGTAAATAATTGGAGAATGGTATCATTAGGACCTGGATCTGGACACCATGTGAGGAAAAGAAGCAATCTTGCGTTGTAACGGTGTGTGGTATGACGGGTACGCGGGTCTTCGTGTAACAACCATAGAGGCCCGAATCAAGTATGACAAAAGTTGAAGTTAGGGGCTGGAGTTCCATTCGACGAAGGGCTTCATCGTGAGTGACCACTGTGATGTTTCCGCAATGAGTGAACGCTTCGGGAGAGGAAGCAAGCAGAGATGATGGTCTCCCAGTGACTGGATCTCCGGAAGAGCAATTTGACAGTGTGTACTGTGTTCTCTGTGCAGTGCGGTTGAGCCTGGCAAAACGCGTCATTCCCACAGAGTCGAAGGGCAACGACGTCCATGCGAACAGGCTCTGGTCCGGGATGCGGCGCAGGATCTCCTCCTGGAGTCGTTGGAAGGCGCGGTTACCCTCTCCATAGAGAGTGGGCATGTAGAGATCGAAGAGGCCGAGAAGTGAGTATGCCCGGTCTTCCAGTCTGGTCGTTTGACGTCTCGCCGCCCACGAGAACCGTTGGGCAATGCTGAACGCCTCGAGCCCCTTCACATGCAAGAGCGCATGTCGGTCGATATTCGTGACGTCTGTGACGACATCGGCAAGAGTGCTCTTCGACCCAATGATAGTCCAATCCTTGGAGAAAAACACGACTTGTACAGGCGCGATGAGTTCCTGGAGGGTCCACCCGCGCGTGAACCATCGGCTCCGTCGGAAATGGGAGTCCTTCGGTACAGGGTCTTCTTCGGCCGGCACATCCGCCAGGAAAGCATAGCACACCTCGGCACGAGAGTACCAGTAGAACATCGAGTTGATAGCCTCCGAAAGCTCGGAACTGCTTGACTTGTCGATGCAGCAGGAGTCGATCCAGATATATAGGAAACCTCTCTCTCGTGCGACCTTGCATGCCTCCCGGATCTTCGGAGACAGCATCTGGTCGTCCCAAAAGACACTCAGTTCTGCGGGTGCATCCAGAAGTAAAGTCAACAATGGAAGTACAAGAACACG
Source organism: Ganoderma sinense ZZ0214-1 (assembly GCA_002760635.1). Classification (NCBI taxonomy): domain Eukaryota; kingdom Fungi; phylum Basidiomycota; class Agaricomycetes; order Polyporales; family Polyporaceae; genus Ganoderma; species Ganoderma sinense. The sequence continues at coordinate 1,217,185 of AYKW01000023.1, read as the reverse complement.
ATAGCACGAACCTGCAACTGCGAGGGCTGTTGACAACGAGTCCGGTGAACGCTGGCTCGACTCTCGCGATGACACTGGGGTGCGCAAGGGAATAGACGACGGCTCCTCCTGTGCACCGCCAGAGCATTGTCGATATCGCGATCGGATAACGTGGATAGCATAGCGTTTCTGGATCCTCTTCACCTCTTCATGCGTCTGCTCCCCTTCGTTGTTCCAGGTGTGAGATAAGATAGCGTACTTGATTGTCGGATCCCTTGGGTCTTTCTCGACGAACATCCCAGTCCAGGTATCCAGAAGTCGCATAGTGTTGCTCCAACCGGTTCCTTTCGAAGGCACAACACAGTCAGTGGCAGGGTGCGAGTCATACTAAATACGTCTTTTCACCGACCTCAAAAGCTAGAATATTGAAGAGATAAGCTAAATCGTAAATGACTTGGACTTTGACGCGACAGGCCCAGTGGCAGCGATTTCGCTAGTACAAGCCAACGTGGGGTCTGAGAACGTGCCGCAGGGCTGACAATCTAGGAGGCGGGGCACGCGTCGCAGTCTCGCGCCGAGTGTCTTTATAGCCGTCCTGAACACACTTGATAAAGTTTAAGTTAGCTTCTCTGCTGTCCGTCATGATATGTAAAAGCACCTGCGTAGTAGGGTCAACCCGAGAGGGGGTCAAACTCTATCATTTTTACCTTCTCCATCTGTCGATGTGGACAGCATCCATCTACACACATCGGTGAGGCTAGGTGGTATAGTTTGCCTTTCCTGAGACACACGGGTACTCCAGAAGCCCTACGGAGAGCGACAAAGCCATAGTCTTCCCAACTTGTCTTCAGAAACACGATAGAGGTATCGCACCGCATGCCAGTGGCGGCGATGGTGTGCTAGTTGCCTGATTCAAGCTGCCTATCACTGTAATGGGGTCCTAGATGTAAGCAACTGAGGCTGTATGTGCCCTTAGTTATCGTCCGAATAAGAAACATAGGCCTGAAAAGTCACGTCATTCCCCATATTCCGAAGGAGATCAAGGTAGAAATCACTGCCCAGTGAAAAACAACTTGGAGACTCGGATTGTGAAACGTCGGCAATAGCTTCCTTTGCTGACCTGGAGAAGAGGTCAGAGTCGATTAATCACTGTACTTACAGAGACAATTGACACTCGGGGGCCGTCGCGAACCCCAAAGTACTTATCACAGAAAACACGTACATCGTAGAAGGATACTAGACTCGCGGTGTGAATGGTGAGAAGAAGAGACAAAGAGGATGGCGATGTTCCAGGCCGCTGCCAGCCCCCAACTTGCAGGTACGGCTGCAGCCCGGGAGATGATGTAAGCGCCTGCGAAGTTAACGTTGCGACCGCTACGTATATACTATCCCACTATATGCAATCACTCACTAGAGTACATTTCTGCACTGTATACTCACCGGTATAACAACAACGTAAGGATATCCGAATCTACTGCTAAGGGGAATATTACGAAAGCGGGACGTTACGTACAGTATACTATCATGGAGTTGCGTACGCGCTTAGACCTGAATCTTTTCGAAGTCGCAATGACTGTCATAGTGCTCCGCAGGCTCAGCCTCTCAAAGCCGGACTGCCTGGGTACCCCTCCCGTGAAGCGAGCTCTCCAAGGGCGAGACCGGCGCGAGACACTGAACCGAACGGTGCTTCTCGAAAGTGTCGCCGAAGGAACTGGAGCGGGGGACGTCCGCTGGTTTCGCCAAGAAGTCGACAGGATAATCCGCCTCGACAACGGGTAACCGCGGTATAGAGAGACCAGTCGGCACGGCCGTCGCGGGAGGAAGGATGGAAGCAGTTGGCTTGACGGCAGCGACCGTCGGCCCAGCGTGGTCTTTCGCCACGTCCCTCGGCGCGACTTCAAGTTCACGCGTCCTGGTCCCGGTCCTCGAGACACCCGCGGAGGCCTCCACAGCGGGACGATGGCGAGGTGGAGGGAGGGAAAACTTCCCAAACGTATCGCGCCTCTGCTGCTGCCCCTGCAATTGGGCGGCGTCGGAAGTGACGTTCCATGCTACCCGCACGAGGTCGACGAGCGTCGCGTCCGCGGGGGACATCGCAAGGACGTTCCGCCAAACACCGTGATTGAACGCGAAGCGCGCGGAGAGCGCGTCTGGGGTGCACTGGCGCGCCATCGCTGCTGCCATCGCGGGCGCGGAGGGGAACTCCTCGATTGCGGCGAGAGGGAGGAGGTACGTCGCGAGCGCGCTCGCGCCCGAGTCCGAGCCTGAGAGCTCCTGAAGCGGCTCCGGCGGCCCCGGACCAACTGCGGAGGAAGCAGATGGGAGCGGGATGCCCTGCCCGAACAGCAGAACGTGCGGGAGACTGGGAGGGTGGGGGACGTAGAGCGGGATGACGGGGAGGGTGACGAAGCGCGCGCCGATCGCGCGGTCCGCGCGGACGCGTGGGGAGGGCGCCTTGGACCACTTGCTGGTGAGCGCAGCGCTGCCTAGCGTGCGCGCTGCATCGTGGCCGAAGGCGAGGAAAAAGGACTCTGCGTCGATGGGGATCAGATAAGGATCGGAGGGAAGGGGGCCGGATTGCGAGGAGGCCGGCAGGGGCGTGGACGGTGCGAGGGGATGGGTTGAAGACAGCGTATCTGAGCCACGAGGGAGAATCGACTTTGTGCTGGGTGATAGGGAGGCGCCGCTCAGGACGGCGAGGACATGCGTTGGGAGAGTTCCAGAAGTGTGCGCGAGAGGCATCTCGACTGTCCGAGGGACGCTTCCATCCGGTCGTAGTGAGAAGGAAACTGGGGAGACGTTGTAATAGTCATGGATAATCCTGGAACATTGTTAGTGTGGCGGTTCCGGTGACAGAGCTTTAAGGGGTACACACGCGTTAGGATCCTCCTTTGGTTGGGAGACAGTCGACAGATACAGTGAACTACCAGACCGTCCGGGTAGAACGGCCGGTGTTGCAGTACGTTCTGGAGCGAACAAGCGGGTATGGAAGGGCGATGGATTGAGTGGCTGGGGGACGTACTGAGGGGAGAACGGGCGTGGTATACCGTCCATTGATCTATGACCATAAACCGGCGGGGAAAGGTTCACAATTGTGTCATGTCGTGTTATGAGGAAGCACTCACCGATTCGCTGTCACTGACACTAGCAGATGGTGTCGTTTCACTGGCTCGGACAGCGGATGTCTGACGGACCAGTAGCTTGAAGGTGAGAGGGAAGAACAAGATGGGAATGGTTCCGAGGGCTTCCAGCCCCTTGAAGACATGAGGACGTTGTCGCCACGGGATACAATCCGGCAGCATTAGAAAACGACGTCAGCGCGGTTCTTACATGACCCGAAAATATGGCTTGGCGCATTCCCGACCATCCACTCGGTACCTCCTCGCCTTCTACGCAGGTACACGAGGTACTGCGATCTATTGAGCAATATTCTCACCGTTTCATCATCTCTGACATGCACCTGCGAAGATCCCTGTACTTGCTGCGCATGCACCTCGACTTCCATCACCCTACAGATGCCCGCGTCAACGATCGTTCTACGGAATTGTTCTTCCACTAAAACCGTCGCCAATTCATTATACGACCATCATTAACCACGGATATTTACCTGAGGACCATGGATATGTAGAGGGAATGGGGCCGTGACGATAGATTGACTGGATGACGTCAGCACAAGGGTTGCCTTTAACCTCGATGATCAGCGGGAGATCACTGCGTACGGCTAAGCAGGATGCATTCCAGTGGGGCTTGACGCCGCTTGAGACTCCCTTGAGTGGAGTTGGGAGTGGTGTAGCGATATACTGGGGAGTCCTGCCGGTGCTTGGCTTTGACCTGCGCATGCAGCGAGCGTGCCATTAGAGTCGTCGGGATCATTCTAGACTAAAGTAGTATACAGTAGTATCAACGTTACGGTTAGCCATAAAATACAGCAACAGTGCGACTACTTACAATCTTTCAAGCTCAAGACGCAATTGCCATGATTCAGAGCCGCTCCGAGTCACGATCATCGATCATAATTGCATCGTCCTTCGTGAGATCTTTGGGCACCACTTCTTCCGTTTCGGGGCGTAGCATGAACGTACGGTGTCAGCAGGAATCGCTGCTGAGAAAGAACTTGGACAAGAGAACAAGCTTGAGTGGGAAATATGTCTGACTGTTGTAGTACGTGCATGAAGGCATCGCACGAAAATTGAGCACGCTGCCAGTGACAGGCTGAGTGAGTGCGCCCGCCTCTGGTATACTGCCACAGTTGCCGGACCACGTGGCTACATATGGGCGCTTCCTGGCTTGAGGGCGAGCGACGTCCCGGGCCCCGGCCTTCCTCCTCAAGCTCTCACCACCGCCCTCAGCACCGTAGAATTTACCTTGGGCCTTCCCCCGCTTTTCATCATTGGTGATTTCCTCTATAATCTATGTTTTCGGCACACCAGCCTGGACTGACCTCAGGCAATACAACGAGCCCACAGGTGGACCCAACTTCCAAGCACTCTACCGCAGCACATATATACATACTAATAACTTCTCAGCTGCCGGCGTTGCCCAGCTGCCTTCGACTTCGATGCATATGCATTGAATCAAAGTGCACAGTCTCGTGAGTTACGAAGGTCGTGCTGCAGCCTCTTCGCTACTGTGCGTCCCTCGCTGATCACCGATTCCAGGACTGCGATATATATGAACAAGCCTCCTCGGGTTGCATGGATTGCCTCACCGTCTCCTCTCTCTTCCTCCACTACTTAGCACTTGTATCGCGCCTGTGATCAGTAGACACGATGCCAACCACCCACGAAGACCTCCCAAAAGCAATGCAGGACTTGTTGTCAACGTTGTCAGTCGAACTCTCGTCGTCGTCCAAGTAAGTCTATGTGTCGCTGGTGTGAAGATTCCTGCAACTAACATGTGCTCCCAATAGCATATCGTCAGTAAGCCCATCTTCCTCTCAGGTTTGATCGATCAATCTCCGTCTGACTGGTTATCCTACCCTGCTGCAGCTTAGACTTGTCGACGATGCCTTATCCAACCTCCTCCGCGCCACCGTCCGTGCTCGCCTCAACCATTGCGTCGCGGTCAATCGTCTCCCTCCCGAGATTCTCGTTGCTATCTTCGACCTTCTCCGCTCTAGCTCCTTAGACTGCGATTACGTCGACGGACGTCTTCCCGCAGTTTTGCGATCAGACAACCGCTCACTCATCGCAGTGACGCACGTCTGCCGCCGATGGCGGGATGTCTCCTTGGGTTGTGCGCAACTTTGGACAAGCGTATCCACCACCAGCCCCCTGGCCACACAGTTCTTCGAGCGGTCTCAGGAGATGCCTTTGACGGTCTTCGTTTCCCTTGTTCGCGGCAGACCGCCCCCAGTGCCGAAGCAACTCTTCCTGGATCAGCTCCCACGTATCACCGTGCTGCATATCGACCTCGAGTGTAGCGCTCAGATCCGCCACTGGAGAAAGCATCTGCAGAGCCTCGCAAAGTCGCTCGAGTCTCTGACGGTTGTCACGCATGGACGCGAGTCGCATATCAGAGCTAACCCCCTCCTTGTTGTGCCCTTCTTCGGCACTGAGTGTCCTATCTCTCTAAGGTTCCTTTCGATTTCGGGCACAACTGTCCTCATTCCCACCGACCGCTTCCCTGCACTCAAAGACGCCCATCTGTCTGTCTCTTCTGCTGCTCAATGGGGCCCTGCCGTCCGTTTTACGCAGTTAATGATCTGGACAATGACTTGGGATTTGCTGCGTAACACCCCTCTCCTGGAGACATTCCATCTCCACCTTCAATCTGCCCACTCCGACCGCCTTTCCGAGGAACCTCCAGCCCTTGAGCGAATCGCTCTTCCCATGATGCGCCACTTGTGCATTACTCTTCCACGAATACCCAACTACTGGGCGCGTAGCACAGAAGGTCATCTGGGCCCCGTCCGCACAATGCTGTCCAGCCTCGACATGCCAACAACCGCCGTTGTTTCCGTCCAGGAGGCATCATCGTGCTCCTCCAGCGACACCGAGGCCGGTGCCCTGCCCCACCTCTACATCCTTCCATCCACAGGCCCCTCGCCCGAATCCGCCATCAGCGTCGGCAGCGACGGGACCACCTTCGTCGTCAGAGGCACGTCCACAACCTACTTCAAATACTCCTCGACCATCACGCCCGACAAGATCCAGTCCTTCGCCGTTCCATGGCACGCACAGCCCCAGCCAAACCCCCTGCGCGAACGCACGGAGGCCGCCCTCGCCACCGCCCGCGCGCTCCGCATCCACAGCTCCCCCCGCTGGCTCCCCACCGCCGTCGCCAAGTCCGCCTGCCTGGGCCGCCCCGCGCCCGGGGAGGCGCTCGCGCGCCTCGCGCCGCTCGTCCCGCACCTCACCACGCTCGTCCTGCGCGACTACACGGGCGAGATGGCGCTGCACCTCGTGCGCATGCTCGTGCGCGACAGGCCCGTGCTCTGCCCCGCCCTCGCGGCCGTCACGTACAGCACCCTCGGCCGCCCGTGCGACGTCCGCGCCGGCCGGTTCGTGCCCGCCGCCGCGGTGGGGGAGGCGGGGACAGCGACGAAAACATCTACCGCGATTGAGACCGAGACTGATACTGCGACGAACATAAAGACGGAGATGGAGAGCAAGACGGAGACGGACCCGCCAGCCCTCGGCGCGATCCTCGGTGCGACCAGCGTGCGCGCGTACCTCCTCGGGCGCCCCCTCGAGCATCTCGTCGTCTGCTGCCCATCTGTCGCGCGCGACCGTGTGCTGGAACATACGCACGGCGTCGCGCGCGTCGAGGTGCGCGGCGCGGACGCGTGGGACGCGCTCGATGGGGACGGCAGGGACGGCGTGTTCGCGCGCGGGGCGGAGGGGTGTCGCGTGCCTGTCGAGAACTTGCACTCGACCGCGCCGAAGAGAAAGCCAAAGATGAGCGCGGATGTGGACCCAGACGGGAACGCGGAGCGGAGCCGGACAAGCACTGTGGCTAGTACCAGTGCTGGAATGGCGCCTGTGCTAGGGCCAGGGCCAGTCCGGGGTGGATGTTACTCGCGCACGCCGGAGGAGGAGTACGACGAGTTGTGGAAGGCCGAGCGCGAGCGCGTGCGAGGGCATACGTCGAACTTGACGGCTTCGTCTGGCCCAAGGTGCTGATGGTGATGTGGACAGGACGCCATCCGAGTTCAAGCTTCAAGTCCCAGTAACGTGTTGATCTGCTGTGCGAGAGGTAGTCGAGTTCAGAGTCACTGCCAGCTCTGCCTTTCAGTTTTGTAGACGTTTGGAGCTCTGCCTGGTTAAAGTTGTTCAGCTCATTCCGAGGTCCGATATTGAGAGCTTGGGGCCCGGACCACGCATATATGGATTATGTTTACTAGAACGGTGTTCAGATGGTGTGTTTAGATGGCATACACACGTACCAGAGTCCAGTACTTTTAGTGTCGAAGCTTTCATGAAATATGTATACCATTCAGTGCCCACGAGCAACGTATTTAGCACACTACGCACCAGAGCAGAGGTGAAGCCTAGCGTGCCAGAACACCAACCACGGTTGACGCGTGACGGCCGAACCGCTCGCTCTCTATTCTAGATCGATACCAGGGGACCCCGAGCTCCTACGCCTAAGGTTCATTCACTCTCATTCACTTGGGCCTTCAAATGCACGCAATGACGGTATGAGATGCAAAGAAAATATTAATAGTACACTACGATTACAGCGACATCTTTGTTTGTTCTCGATCGTCCCCAAAAAAACACAAACAAGAAAGTAATAAAGATACGGCGCGGAAACGAATCGACGGCGGCGGCGGCGGCAACTAGGGAAGGGTGTGTATGTGTGTTATGTATCGCGCGGGAGGGGCATATACACGGGCGTGTGTGAGGGAGGAAGAGAGGCATAGAGGCATACGAGTGAGATATGTGCATATGATGTGTGGTGGTGGAGGCAATGAGAACGATGAAGAGGAATATGGTGCATAGCAGTGATTATGATGTTAAGGGAGATCGTGAGAGTCGAATATATGCATGATGAGCCGCCGCGAGCCGTCCGCGCCCAAAGAACCGGAACGAAGAGAAGAGGATGGATCAGACCCGAACCAGAGCCCCCGCGCGAACGCTCACGCGTGGGCCTTGCACTCGCTCGCCTGCGGCACCGCCGTCCACCGGAAGCTCCCCATCTGGGGCCTAGGCACGAGGTCCGGGCGGCGGAGCGCAAAGCCGAGCCCAGTGAGGAGCATGTCGTAGCTCCAGTCCATCGCGGTCCACAGCCGGCGGTCGCTCACGCCCAGGTACACCGCGTTCTGCCAGAGCCCAACGACGGTGCCGACCATCTCGAGGAGCGCGCTGGGCGTGTACCGCGCGGCGAGGCGGCGGCCCGTCTCGAGGATGTAGTGCGGGTTCTCGGGCGCGGGGTTCGCGGCGGAGGGGAACGCGACGGCGGGCTTCTGGACGGGGACGAGCTGGTCCATGAGCCAGGAGGCCTTGTGCGTGTACATGGCCTGGAGGAGGAGCAGGAAGGACTCGGGGTGCGGGACGGCGAGCGGGACGATGGGGAGGGTGATTTGCGTGCCCGGGAGACCTTGAGGGTCGAGGACGCGGGTCTCGGAGGTGTTGGTGGGGCCGAGCTTGAACCACTTCGCGCAGTGCATCGCGAGAACGAGGTTGTGCGCGGGGATGAGGGACACTTTGCGGCGCGCATCTGCCGTGGCTGCGGACTTGCGGTGGACAGGGTGCGCGTGGGGGAGCTCCCAGACGGCGAGGACGTGGGTGGGGTGACTGGGGGCAATGTTCGCGGGAGTGCACAACGCAGCGTGGTCCGCGATGATGACGTTTACTTCATCGGGGAGGGCGGCGCGACGGCCCATGGAGGTCCTGTCAATGTGCGCGGTCTTCACAAGGTTCCACATTCTGTATGGTGGTGGATTAGACGCGACCAAGGGAAGTAGGAAAGGAGAGACATACGAAGGACCAGTGACCTCCAAACCCTGCATGATGTAGCTGAAATCAACACCCTCCAGCTCTGGGCTGCACGCGTCGATGTTCGCGCGGTCGAAGTCGACGGGCCAGACTGAGGAGGGTGGGCGGCGGAGGAAGCGAGGGAGGTTGAGCGTGTCGGGCTTAACCTCCGCTTGCTTGGGGGTGGGAGCGGTGGTAGCCTCTGAAGCGGCGGAAACCTCGATAACTTGCTCGGAGGCCAGCGGTGCGGCAGAGCAGTGGATGCTAGCGAGGGAGACGGTCGGCTTGAGAGGCTTGGACGAGAGGTGGGCGGCCTTGCTGGCGCGCCTTTGGGCGTTGTGGACGACCTTCTTCACCTTGAGAGGCAGGTTGCCGCTGACGACGCGAGCACGCCTCCTGCGGGAGGCCTCGCGCGCTGAGACGAGTGCATCGGCCTTCTTGGAGGACGCCGACGGTGGGAGGTTCTCGGCGTTTGAACACTTCCTGATGAGAAAGCGCTTGCCGAGGGGCTGGACCAAGGTCACCATGTCGAAAGAACTGATCGAGTACGAGGAGGGATAGAGAGCAGGAGAGGTTGTTCGAGGGGTAGGCAGAAGCCGAGTGAGCTGGGGGACCGGAGGAAGAGGCGAGGCGTGCTATAAGAGGAGGCATGTTCAACAGCGATGGCCTCCCATTACGTAACACGATTGCAGAATTGCCGTTTCCTCCGTAGGCGATTGTTTGGTTCCGTGGGCGATCCTTTGGCTACTCCTGCCATATACGGCAGCTCCCTGTGGGCGCACCTCCCCATCCATCACTCCTCTCCGCTTTCCGAGCACCTGCGTGCTCGCAATCCGCCAAACACTACCTTTTGTTCTACCTCGCGGTCTGCGCAGACTGGCAACGGGACGCGCTCGGCCCTTCATTGTCTTCCGCGGTAAGCTTGCCTCAAATTCAAATGTTGGTCGCACTAGAGACTCAAAGGAGACACCAGTAAGTCCCCCTGACCGGTAGGTGTCGCATTCGTGCATGAAGAGATACGTGCAGCCAGCGTTCTCTTCCTTTGATTGTTATTGCCACGGGGGGTAGAGACGGACGATGGCGGCGGTGCGCGGGCTTGGGCATTGTTGCGGCCAGTACGCGCGTAGTATGTGGCATCCGAAGGAGGCTTTGGATTTTCGTTCGCAACCACTCTGACCGAGGTCACTGAACATGCACGGTATCCCCAACACTCCTAATTGGCTTTGTAGATTTCGTCTAAAGGCAGCAGTAAATGGCTCATTCAGGATTTTTGCCGCACCGTATTCGACTTACCTATCCCGGCCGGCCCATACTCATACGCCTCGATATCGATTCAGGTCACCATTCGTATCGCGTCAGGACGACCGCGATGAAGAATCCGAGCGCTCTCGGAGAATTAGTCCAATCAGTAGGAAGACCTTGACTGCCCTTCATGTAAGCAAGATATCGCATGCGCCTCTTTTAACCTGCGCAGGACAACTTGTTAGAAACCTGAAGCGACGACACAAACCGGTAAGCCTATACTCGTCTTGAAATTTATCGGCCCTGGATCCTCTTCATTCTGGGCAGAATTAGCATGATCTGTAATAAATTTGGCGAGCAAGACACATGAAGAACACCCACTATGAAACTCAGATATGTGAGCCACTCGCCACTTGCTCGCCACACTCGAGCTAAGCCCGCAAGTAGCGAGCGGCTCAACAGTGAAGCGCACCTGAGAGTCAATAATGGCCGCTTTGTCTGCTCCTGTGGTTGGACGTGAGCATGCAAGACCATGAACAACATACCATGCAAGCGGGGATTTCGAAGGGAGGTGAGTCTGAGCCACCAGTGAGGACTCGGATACTTAGCTGTATCGGACAGAGGCGCACCGCGGGCCGGAGACTCGTGCGAGTCTCACCACGTTTTTGCCACGCTCTGGGCGTGGGAGGGCCTGGGTCGAGAGCGTCACCAGGCCAACAAGACGCGTCGCGTTTGCTGCAAACATCATGTGACCGTGGTTGGTGTTGAGATTCCAGATTCGCAGCTGAGTTCCGTGGCTTCGTTCAACCCGAACCTCTTCACCCGCCCTCCGTCCCGCCCTTTCTCGCGTTCATACTCCCGTCCGACACCAGCAACGCCCCACTCACTCTACTCACCCATCGCCACTCCAGAAGCCCTGTGGTCCACACACCCCCAACGAACTGGCATGCCGAGATAACAGGACCGCCCAGATAGAAATCAACATGGCGACAACGACAACCCAGATCCTCTTCAACTCCCCCGCCCTCCACTCCCTCAAGCGCGACCAGCTCGTCAAGCTCTGCAAGATACACTCCATCAAGGCCAATGGCAAGAACTCCGAGCTCATCGAGCGCCTCAAGCAGCGCGCCCTCGAGCTCCCCCCGGAGGCGCAGCAACCCCCCTCCGACGAAGACGAAGATGATCGCATGGACGAGGACGCAGACGCCCCAGACATCCCTGGGGGGATGCCCATGGACGCAGACCCCGCCCCGCCGGCCGCAAGCGACGACGACTGCGATATGCAGGGCGTGGTGCTCACCTCGCGCTTCTCGATCCCGCGCCCGAGCGAGCAGTGGGAGGTCGTCATGGAGGACATCGCCGAGGTGGACGAGACCATGGGCACCGCGTCGTCCAAGAACAGCCTGAAGACGGTGTCGAATGGCGAGTTTGGGACGCACACGTCGAAATGTGAGTGCTCTCTCTCTCTCGTGCTTATATGCCTGTCGTTCCCGTTCTCGGGCCGGGCATTTTTCGGTACGGGGGCGTGTGCTTGCGAGAGATGCTTGACATGTCGTGGGCATGCCGCGGGGACAAGGTTGGTCAACCGTTGCCCTCTATGTACCGGTCTTCACGCTCTGGTCGGATGGGACCATGCGAGGAGGGCTGCTTAGCGATAGGCAGTCTCCGCCCGTGGAGTGAAGGAAGACGAGCAAGTAGAGTGTCAGGGCCGCTGCCATCTCCCGTCCAGGTTGAAGGTTTGCTTTCCTACCCAGCCATGCAGGGCCTGTTCCTGCAGGGCTTTGGCGAATCGAAAACTATGAAGGGTACACGTCCAGCATCACCGCCGGGCAGAATGTCATTCACCTTCGACAGCTCGGCGATCTCCACTCTAACGGCGTCGTCGTCGTAGGTCTATGTTTCATGCGATGGGGGTCAATGCCTGATCGAGCTGATCCCAGAAGTTGCCGTGGAATACTCTGCTTGTCGATGGTGCACGCGAGTGGCTTTCCTACCCCGCTGAGGATGTGCGAAACCCCTTGCGCGTCATGGAGCAACCACTTTTTTGTGCACCGTGCAAGGGCGAATTCCGATGATGTCGACATTGAACATTGGTCTTTGTGCGCACGTCGCATTCTTCTACCGAGCGCTCCAACCAGCCGCTTTGTCCCCTCTTTTAATGGCACGTTCGCACATACTCACCCCCGCGCGACAGCGACCATGTCGTCCTCCCTCAAAGCCTTCGCCAACTCGCTCGGCATCAAACGCGCCACATCGAAAGCAAGCCGCCAGCTCCCAGACAGCGACAACACCACCGACTCCGACACCAACCCCAAGATGCCGTCGTTTTCCCCCGGGAAGCTCCTCAGCATCCGCGCGCGCGACTCGCTCGCTGAGCATGCGATCCCCTACGCCGAGATCCCCCCAGCAGACTCCCTCCCCGACACCGACCACTTCAAGTTCTCCACACCCGACGCGAGCATCCTCGCCCCCGACGACGACGAAGGCGGTGGCGACCCCGGCACGATCCGCTTGGGGCCCGCGGCGGTGCGGAGCACGATCCGCCTGGTGTCGCACCCCGCGATGCCGAAGCGCACGGGGCAGGATGCGGCGTACATGAGCCCGCCAAGACTCCCCGTCGTCCAGACGGACTTTGACCTCGTCGCGGGCACGCCTGGCACGGTGCGCACGCTCAACGTGTGGCCAGCGTCTCCGCGCTCTGTCGGCGAGGGCTCGCTGTACCCTAAGCTCCCGCTGGACGACGGGGACGACAACGACGACGCAATGCCTGGGGCGATGGGCGCGTCGAACGCTATGGCTACCCCCGCGAAGACTCCCGCGAGATCTCTCGCATCGCCCAGCAAGGGCAAGTGGACGGGGAAGAGCACGCCCGGGCCAGTCGACGAGCAAGACATGTTCTCCCCGTCAAAGCCCACCGCCCCTACCGCCGCGAAAGTCGAGGCGGCGCCGACCCCGGCGCGTGCGCTCCCGCGTAGTGCCCCCTTCCTCTTCGGCTCGCCTCTGCCGCGGCGACCCACGACGTCGACCACGACAGCCACCGCGACGGTCTCGGTCTCAAAGCACAAAGGCATCAACAACGACCCGTTCGCCGAAGACCCCGGCACAGACGCAGACGCGGGTGGCGGGGTGTCGAACGCGGCGTTCGACGGCGTCGCCAAGTCCGTCCTCGAGGAGATGCACCGCCGCATCGCCGCCGCCAACGCCAGCCACCACAACGCGATCACGCCTACCGTCGCGTCACTCCCTGCGCAGCCCGTCTTCTCTTTCGCGCCGCCCGCCGCCCCTGCTGGGGAGGAGCGGTTCTCGAAGGCGCATGCGGCGGAGTTCAACAAGATGGACTCGATCACGAGCCACTACGCCGCGCGGCGCCCACCGAAACGCAAGTCCGACGCGCTTGGGCACGGGCATGCGGGACGGCCATCGGTGGGCCAGAGGAGACGGAGCAGCGCGGCGGGGGCGAGGGTCATCAGTGCGGGTGCACGCAGGAAGATGGGTGTGCCTGGGGGCTTTGGGGCGGACGACGATGACCTGAGCGACGATGAGCAGCGGGAGGAGGCTGGGAATGGGGGCAAGGCGAGGGAGGAGAATGAAGAGGAGGAAGATGCGGGGGCACGGAGGTCGAGCAAGCGGATCAGGATCACGGAGGGGTGGGATGTGCACCGTGCGGGGCAACGCGTGTCGCTCGCGCCCCCACTCCCGCCCGCGGAGGAGGAGAAGAAGGTGAAGGGGCGCGAGGCGGTCAAGCGGGAGCTCGACGCAGCGAAGGCGAGGCGGCGGAGCAGCCGGGGACGGCCGAGCATTGGGGCGCAGCCAGGTAGGTTCCCGAGTTCTGCTGTCCGCGGTTGTTGATTTCGTTTGTTGCGTGCTGAGCGATCTTCGATGCAGCGAAAGCGAAGTCAAGATTTGGCTTCTTCGGCGCCGCCAAGTCGCTTGTGCGCAACGTGTGGAACATGGGTGGCGGGAGCAGCAAAGCGAAGCCCATTGCTTCTGCTCCTGCTAACCCCCCGCCACCGCCGTCGAGCATTCCCGTTCCCAAGGCCGCGCAGGCGGCCCCCGCGGACAAGGGTAAGAAGGGAGAGAAGGGCAAGGCGGAGGCAGTTCCTGCTGCGCCGAGGGCTTCCAGTTCCGCTCCGAACGCGAGGAAGACTTCGGTGTCACAGCCCAACAAGCTGCTCAAGCCACCCCCTTCTGCCGCGGACGCGAAGAACGCAGGGACGATCAGCTCAACGAAATCGACGGGCTTGCGTTCGAGATCCCCCATCCCTTCGTTCAGCCCCCCTCCTGCGCCTTCTGGCACCGTCAAGTCTACGATGACGGCAGCTTCGCGGCCCAGTAGCATGGCAGGCACCGCTCGCTCTCGCGTGAGCAGCACCGGAACCGGGGGAGGCACTGCGGCTTCTCGCCAGTCTAGCAGGACAAGCGCAACGTCATCTATGGGCACCAGGAGCAGTGTCACGTCAGGCACGACAGTCGTCTCGTCCATGGGTACACGGCGGAGCACGTCGAGCACCCATACGCTCGCCTCCACCAGCTCCAAGCCGGAAGTCAAGTCCCCCGAAACGAAGGACCAACCGTCCCTCCGCAAGCGCACCTCCTCCCTCCTCGCACCCACCGCCAGCTCGCTCGCGAAGACAAACGCCACAGCTCGGCAATCCACCACTGGACGCATCTCCGGCCTGCCACCCGTCGCCGAGGCCTTCAAGCCGAAACGCACGAGCGCAGCCCAAGCCGCATCCTCGTCCAGGGCCGCCGTCATGTCCCCACGGAGCTCCAGCCAACAACCCCAGAGCCGAGGCCAGAGCCCGCTCTCCCCGCGCCCGACGCGGATCTTCAGCCAGCCGCTCACGAACTTCGGGTCCTCGCCCCCGCGATCGGGATCCGAGTCCCCTGCCTCCCCGGCGTACGGCCACCCATCGCTCACCGCTGCGGCTGCGACGATCATGAGCTCGCCATCGAAGATCCCCCGCCCGGCGGTGCTCCCGCCCAAACCGAAACAGCTCATCGCGCGCAAGCCGCGCATCTCGCGCTCGAAGGTCATCGCGAAGCTCGGGGCGCAGCGTGCGGCTGCCGCGCAGGGCGGCGCGTCAGCCCTCGGCTCGCCGTCGGGCGCGGGCGCGGGGACGCGCACGCGCTCGAGCATGGGCGCGCGGCGGTCGTTTGGGGGCGTCAAGGCGGGGCGGGCGAGTGCTGGCGCGGAGGTGATGAGGAGCGCGGTGAAGAAGCGGGCGAGGCAGAGCGAGTACATCCGCAGGAAGAGCAGGGCGAACGAGAACGAGTCCGTGGCTGGGGACGACTGAGGCTCTGGTGTCTGGGGGGTGTGGGGTTGTTCGCACTTTCTGGTGTTTATTGACGATATTGTATGACTGCAGGTGCAGCGCCGATATGTCGTTCGGACGCTCTTGGCTTGTCGATTTGTATTCTGTTCCCTCGCTTTCCGTACTTGCTCTCGATTCTTACTCTCGATGTTCTTTCGTCCCTTGATCTAGTCGTACTGTATGATCTTGTGCATGGTGACGAATATACGCTGGGCGTGTGGTCCTTCCACATTCTGATCATAGACGCGAACACTATTCCTGAGCAAGGGTCGGTAGCCAACGGGGCTCACCTGTTTTCATAGCCTCCGATGCCTCGGAGATAACACTCGGGCAAAGGTTCTATCAATGACCACGGAAGGAGGGGCGCAAAGCTGCGACAGTCTGCCTTGTGTATGATTGACGCTGCATCCTGGCCAACGAGGCGGGGTTCGAGGACGCGGAAGCAGACCGAGGGTTCTCTTCTCGCCCAATCTCGCTGATGTTCTTGTCCCAAATTCCACCGCGGTCTGCTGTGTATAGCTGGCCAATGCCCGGTGCAGCATATCGAAGATATAAACACATAAATTACGCCACATCAGACTGTGGACGCCGTCTCCCTAAGCTCTTTCGGAGTTTTCGTATGAAGTCCTAGGAGGTTCGTGAAGACGCGTCGCTCGCCCACAAATGCGCTCTACACTTACTGCAATCGCCTGGACGATATTCATCCGTTTTCGCCGCTCAGGGAACGGGCCGTAGGACGTATACACCGCGGGCTGTCCAATCAAGTCCTCTTGCAACAAGTCTTCTTCAGTCGTCATCGGCTTCCGAGCAATAAGTCGTCAGGGGCCGCCACACGAAGAACTGGAATGGCGCACGACATACCGGAAGCATAGTCATGTATTCTCGGCCATTACGGATCTCAAGATACGACTGTCGATATGGATACGAGGAAGGTACAATCGACGACGTTGTGCTCGTGCTGTGTCGTCGCGCGAGTGGGGTGGTCGACTCGGTAGACGTACGGCCTCCGTACCGCATCTTGGAAGTCAGCGGGACGGAGTGGACGCTATGCGGTCATCCTCAGCGATCTGATGATATGTATAAATACGCAAGAACCATAGGGCAAGACGAACCTCGGATACCCTTATCCCATTAGCGGGACGAGAAGCCCAGATGGATGGACCGCAAGCCGAAGCCTGAGGGACTGCAATGTTGCACGAGAACTCAAGCAGCGCAGAAGGGTAGAGAACGAGGCCGGGAGAGTGTGGCGATCTGCTGCTTATAGCGTCTGGCGTGCGTCGCGGTGCAGCAGGGGCCATGTAACGCCTCTCTTCTGATGATTGCACTTACGGCACTTCCCATGCATCCGCGTTCGTAGCTTCCACATCGCGATACGCCCTGTGTGTTCGCACTATGGTGACAGGCGAATCCGCCCCCAGGTCCGGGCGCAATTTTCCGCTGGGAGTCCCGTTCCCACCGGTCTGCCGAATACTTGTAAGTTATGCTGGTACACCTCGCACGATCGGCACCCGCACTCGCACGCGAGAGGGACAAGGGCACGCCCGGCATCTGGCGGCCTTGAGCCTGCTTTGGCAATGGTTCACGGCCGCGGGCAGTGCGTGCGTTTGTGCGCTGGTGCAGAAGGCCTTCCTGAGGCTCCGAGCAGCGTCAATCAAGCAGAACGGACGCGCTGCACAGTCACAGTGCTAGTGCCCGAGCGAAACATCAGGCGAACACGACTTCCCGGAGCTGTGCCCATGGAGGGGCTTCCCGATGGTGGGGTAGAATGACTCGAAGTGGATCAGATTCGCCTGCACGCCCGTCCCCCCTCCAGAACTGCGCGCGACTGAATAATGGCAGCGCGCCACCGCCACGGTCACGACTCGCCTTTCTCAGAACGCGGGCGCCCGCCAGAAGTCGCAACTGTAGTCAGGGTGGACGATTATCAACACACGAGGTGGACCTGAGGTGGACGGTTAAGCTCTGGGTTCTGCGGCTCGGCCGTAGGGTGGTCGGGCGGACTTATGGGTCTATCATGACATGGCATGGAAGCACGCACGCAGGCTCGCGGCGACGTCGAGCTGGAGTACAAGGACGCACTCACACTAAGGTGCGGTTGCGGTTTGTGGTTTTCGGGTCAGCAGCTTCGGTGCGGAGTTGTAAATGCCTGAATTCAATGAGTCGCCGCAAGATGGCCGACGAAAGGCGAAAGCCCTGCGCGCCAGATCCGCTGTAACCTTCGGAACTGCAAAATGGCTCGGTCAGCAGAGAGGCTCGATGCGCAGAAGGACTTGACGAACCACCCGCCCAGCCTACGCTCACAGCCCGACACCAACGGTCCATCTTCATCAATCAGATGAGATTTCCACCACTTCATTATCGAAGGCCTTGAGCCCTGCTCTCCGGTCATCCATCTCTGGCCGTGGCTGTGAAAGCGGTGGCATGTCGGGAAAAGGCCGCAGACTTGGTTTGCCCAACGCTGCACGCGCGATCTCCAGCGGCCGGCGACCGTCCCCAGGGATGGTTCCCGACGGCGGACAAGAGGATCCCCTGTCAGGGGCGCTGCGCGCAGCATCCCCTGGCGTGGAAAGAAGACGATCGACAGCGTGCGTTCCTGCCATGTCGGCCGAGCGTGGTTTCCTTGACGTCGTGCGCGCCGGCCCTCTGGATACTCCTCCGTGACACATTTTCCCGCGACTGAATGAGCAGATCCTGGAGGTGAGAACCCGGACGACAACTGCTGACGTGAAACCAAACCTTGGCCCCTCGGCGCCGACTGCTGTCTGGGCCTGCGGCGTCCCGTGGTTCGCAGGGGCGTGAGAGGATGCCGGTGGGGCGCGATGATCTTCGCTATCGCGAAGCCGAGGACGCGGGTATACCGGTGTAGCCCTGGGAGGCACTCTTCCCTGTCTTGTCCGGGCGGACTTTGGGGGCGGGATAGAGTGGCACTGTGGGCGTCCATCGTCGGATTCTTGTTCGTCAGAGCTGCCGCCGCTGATGTTGTCAAGATCGAAGTGTTCGCGCTCGTCGCTGGAGGAAGGCGGCGCCAGCGTCGAGAATGGCGCAGGTTTGGAGGCAGATGGACCCGCGCCGCGTGCCTTGGACTGCTTTATGGTTCGACGCGACGTGATAGATCTTGAAGCCTTGGGAGGAACCACGTCATCTTCGTCTTCGCGCTGGTCACTGAAAAGCTGTCCTCCGAGGTCTTCATCTTCGTCCTGCTCATCACCGTCGTCTTGCTCGACTTCAGGGGTCACTCCTCCTTCACGACGGCGATAGCATCCTCGAACAAGATCGCCCCAGAGGATGTAGTCGTTACAGGAGGCACAATGACCTCCGCGTGGAATTATGTCTGAGCTCGACGAAGAGGAAGCTTCACTTGCGAGGAAATGGCGAGACAAACAAGAGAGATGGGACACGGCTGTGCATGAGGCTGTCGGACAGAGTGCAGTGGCTAAGGGATCCTGGATTGGTTACGTCAGGAAGGTCGAAATTATGGCACAGGAGACGAAGATGATCAACTGACAGCATCATGTTGGATAGCATCACGACAGATGGAACACCGAAGGTCGCGATCGGGGACGAAGATCGAAGAGGCCTTGCGAAGGTGTTCGGTCGTAAAGTAGGCTGAGTAAAGCGGAGATTCAGTGCCATTCGCATGTGCGCAGCGGGGATATTTGAAAACGAACCATCTGAGACGTCTATGGGCCCGCTACGACCAGAGCCCGGTTTCCCGGACTTGCCGTCCACGCCCTCAAGCTCTGTTACAACCTTGACCCCGAGAGGGAGAGGGGGCATCTCTGGAACTTTGCCCGCACTAACCCACGCTCTCTCAGCTTCTTCTGTGAAAAGCTTCACGCTTAGCGGCCAGGTATTGTATGGATGGGAAGACACCATGCTTCTCGCTACTCTAGGGATAGTTTCAGAACATGAAACGCGAAGGATTGACAAGAGGCGGCTCACTTGACATTGGTGGTTAAATATTTGAATTTGGCGCTATGGGTGAACACCGCTTGCCCATCATTGTCCCGAAGATGACGGGAAATGTGTGGATGTTGCCATGCCCATTCGAATTGTAATGCGGCTAATTTCGAGGGGAACCCATGGACAATCATCTGCATGACCCACGGGCGATTATGCTTTGTCTTCCATGCTCCCTGTGAGATAATGCCGTTATGCTGGCTAAACCTGATGTTAACGTTGAAAAATTGAGACTATCGTCAAGAGGGCTACCGTATACGTCTTGGCGGGCTAGGCGTACTACCTATGTATGTCCTTTCCGCATACAAGTCACTAAAAGATTGACGGTAGTCATAAACAGGAACTTACGCAGTTGCTTTGGGGGTCCTCACACTCTTCAGGAGGTAGCAGGCGTAGAAGGCAGGGAATCTGTGGTCTACCAATGAAGACTTGGTCGCGCGTGGCATGGCGGCGGTGCGTAAGCGTTGTCGGATGCTTTCACTAGGATGGTATTCAGCAAGGTCTTGAACAACATAAACCAAAGCTATTCATAAATTGTACTGACGATATATGGCCCGTTCGGCGGGGGTCGTGGATGGTAGGTGGTGGTTCGGAATCAAGTTCATTATGTTCTTAGCGCCCAATGGGCCACCTCCAAGATAGAACAAGCGCCCGTGCATTTCTTACACTGCGCGCATTGCCCGAAAGGCTTCTCGTTATTCTCCTCCAGCTCAATAGCTTTCTTCATGATCTCCTCACACTTCGAACGAGAGGATCTTCGCCCGGTACTCCGTATCGACAACCTGATCCCCCGGAATCAGACAACATCCGAGTCTATCATTTTTGGATGCAATCGAGTATCCCCAAGCTCTTCGGTGTGTATACATAGAAACATAAATTAAACGAGTTATATCAACCCCGCCGTTGGTATTTGCATTCCGTGGTATTACGAGATCCACACCTTGCCAGCTGCACGGTGTAGTATGTACTCGTCGAAAACCATCTCAGCCTAGGGGTCGCAGCGCACTGTGTAACGAATGACAATGACTAGGAGCAGTATCACGCTCAAGCTGGGCCCAACGAAGCCTCGCCAGCTCTCGCACCCTGAGACGCCTTGCGCTCACTTTTTAGGACGTTCCTGAACTCCGGGAGGGCGACCGCCGCGACCCAGTGCCAAACCGTCCTGTGCTCCGACTCAGCAGTAATCTCCCGGATCTCCTGCGCCGGCAAGTCAAGCTCGACGCCCACGATCTCCGGGTCTAGAATGTCTAAAGGCCGCCACTGGCCGTGTATCTTCTTCAGCCGCGGGAAGAGACGGAACAGGAACCCCGCGACCACCACAGGGTCGTCTATGTTCACCGCGGACCGACCCAGTCTGAGCTCCTCGAGGGGGCTCTCGTGCAGAGGTTTCTGCTCGAAGGAACCCGGAGTGGCGACCTCCGGATCGGGGAGCATGGAGAGGCTGCACGTGGGGTTGGAACCTGTCAGCAATCGATGACCTTACGCTGTGACATGGAAGAAGGCGCACTCGACATTGGCGGTGGGGCCATACAAAAGCAGTGAGCCGTACGGTCCGCTGAGGTCAACCGGTGCCTCCAGGGGTGTCTCGGCGTCGATCGTCAAACCCAGCCTCTTGAGTCGAGGGCACCCGCGCGCGAGGGGAATGAGCCCGTCCAAGGTCACCTTCGACGTCTTTATCTCGTGAGCGGGTCCGAGCCCCAGCACGGTCAGGTTGGGCCAGGCGGCAGCAATCCTGGCCAAAGTGGCATTGGTGATATCGAATTCACACTTGACGTCGAGGTCGAAGCAGGTGAGCTCTCCCAGCGCGAAGAACGGGCGCAGATGGTCTTCGGTCAGCACGTGCGGTCCGGGGGACTGCGGGGAAACCCAGCAGTTCAGCGAGATGCTTTGGATGGCGCGGGCTCCGTCGCGGTCTGCGACGGTGGTCAAGAAGTCGGTGATGTCTTGGAATGGAATCGAGGCGTCCACGGTAAGATCGATGACTTTCAGGGGCGTAAGCGTAGGATGGATTGCTTGAACGAAAAGGGAGAGGATGGACAAATTGCTCGAATGGACTAGATGAACTTTTTGAAGCAATGGGAAACGGGTCTCGCCGCCGGCTTCGCGAAGGAAGGCCAGGTCGGCGGCAGTGATAGCGTCGTCCAGCTTGATTGCGAGCGCCATTAAGCAGGGCAGCTCTGCGAGATGACGGAGAGCATACAGGTTGATAGCCATGTTGCCAACCAGAAAAGCACGTAGACACTGGGAAGTGTTGACTGCGATGTTCGAAAGGATGGGGGTGTTGGCCTGTGCCAGCGACTCTGCTTGACCCTCGACGTTCAGAACCAGGTTGTGCAGGTTTGGGGCGATGAAATAAAGCTCGGTTAGCATCCATCTATAGTCCCTTTCATCCACCCTAGGGGCGGTAGGGTTTACGCGAGGACTCCGGGTGAAGACCTCTTGAACGTTGGGCCCGAAGAGGGAGGGGAAGGAGCGGTAGAAATGCTGGCAATATGGCAAGGGTGGAGAGGAGCGAAGAACGCGAAGGTTTGGAAGGACTCCTCCATGCGGGTAAGATTCGAAAATATCCAAGATGTTGTGCGAGAAGAGAAGGGACCGTGTACGAGGAGGAAATTGCGTGCACTCGGCTGGGTGGAGGATGCGTTTGACGCGCGGAGCGTAGTGGATGTATCGAGCAAAGTCTGCTTTTACCAACGGCCGCTTCAAGTTTAATTCCTAGAATGAAAAGTGAGTCTTCCACTACGCCAAGGTACCACGAGCTTACTGCACGTACTATGTCTAACGGACCCGCTTCTGGATCCTCTTCATCGCCGAGTCCCAGTGTCTCATAGCTCCAGATATCCCGCGGCAACGTGTAGACAAGGACACCGAAGGAGGGTATAGTATTCCAAAGCGTATCTGCCGCATGCTCATGTAGAGCACGAGAGGTCCTTGCAAGTGAGAGGACGGTTTGCAGCCCGACATAATAACAATTGGGCTGGCCGTAGGAGCGACGGTTTACGGCGGGCGTCTTTGTGGCGATGAGTATCTCGCATATTCTGTGGAGGGCCTCCGGAGGTAGCGCCAGTTCAGAGGGAACTGCTTGAGCATGCTGCATGGTTGGAGAAGCTTGAAACAGGAGCGGAGGGAGGTTTCGACTCGGATGAGATTGGGGAGTTCGGGTTGGGATTGGAGTCTGAATGCAATCATACGGCCGAAATCCGTGACAGCGTCCATCGATCAAAAAATGTACTAACCAGGAGAGAAACTGCCCTGATCGGAGGCGCAGCATAACTTATTACGGTTGAGAGGGCTTGAACTTTGAAGCCCCGAGGTCTTATGTTCTGCGATTTGCGAAGGCACAGAACTATTAGCAGCAGTTCAAATATTGTATACCGCAACTTCAACGTACAAATCTCCATACCGGAGCGTGTGTATCAATGCAATGAATGTACTAATCAACAATCCCCGATGGATGAATATACCATATGTCCCCTACACTCACTCCTCCTCGTCATCCGAAAGGATGAGACGCGCCGTCTTCTTCTTACCTACCCCTCGAAGAGCCTCAATCGAGGGTAGTTCATCATCCGAAGGAGCCTGGGACAAGTGTCGCGTACTGGACGCAGGATCCGTCGTACCACCAGCAGTTCCCGGGCCCGGCGGGGGCGACGGCGCATCTGGCTCAGGGGACGACTTTGCTACTTTTGCCCGAGGTCGCGGGCGTGGTTTCGGTTTCGGCTTGGTGACCGTGGCCGCCTCCGCAGGAGGTGATGTTACCGGGGTAGGCTCTGATCCCACTCCCTTCGGGCTGCCGAATACGTCCAGCTCGCTCGCCTCCGAGTCGCTCCCGTCCCTATCCTTCTCCGCCGCCTTCTCCCCCTCCGACCCATCGCCCTCGCCCTCGTCATCATCTCCTGCCCCATCCTTCCCGCCTCGCCTCCTGCGCTTCCGCTTGTCCTTCTCCTCCTTCCCCTTCCTCCTTCGCTTGCGCGTCCCGTGCGCGCGCATCGTCGCGACCTGGCCCGTCGCCGCCGCGAGCGCGGCCGTCTTCTCGCGGAGCGCCTTCTCCCTCGCGAGGAAGTCGTCCATGTCGCCCATCTCCGCGTCGCTGTCGACGATGAACTCGGCCGACTTGTACTGCTGCTTCTCCTTCTTGCGCTTCTCCTTGCGCTTCGTCTGCCGGAACTCCGCGTGCGCGTCCTCCTCCTCCTCTGCGTCCGACTCGGGCTGCTGCTTGCGGCGGGTGATCCGGCGCCGTTTCTTCTTCTTGAAGAGTTCCGTGGGCTTCTTGCCTTCGAGGTCAATGGGGGTCTCGAGGTACTGGTTGATGATGTTGAGGCTCCGCTGGAGCTCGCTGGGGAGGATGACGGCGGGGATGTACCAGTCCAGCTCGTCGGCATCTGCAGTTATCCATGAGGACCCTATACGGACGGCAGAATAAAGATATTTCATACCTTCGTCCATGATCTTGAAGTGCACGAGTCGGAAGAGGAGCTTCAGGTGCGGATTCTTGTTTGCGGCGTCGGCTTCCTCATCGCTGACATAGGGAATGACTGCCATGGTGTTAAGGGAGAATCTACAACAAGACAACGAGAAACTTACGGTAGTCATTGATCTTGGCAAGAGCCTCTGCGGATGGCCCACGACGGCCTAACATCGTATCCATCGCGTCTTCATCCTCGCTGTCCATATTGCTCAGGTCAATTGTCCTCGACGATGACCCGTCGACGTCATCAATGATCCTTTGTCGGTGCGCGATGCACAATGTCAGAAGCTGGATGGCATCCGGCCCAAAATGTCAGCTCCTTCAGACCGCGTCCAAAACAAATGAAAGGCGCACCTGCTTCGTCCAGTCGATGAGCTCCATTTGGCCATTGTCTGAGAGCGCGAGCATCGCGATGCCGATCTCCTCGCTTGGCGTATACCCCTTCTTGATGTACAGGTCCTGCGGGAACCTGGTGTCGAAGGCCGGAGCCTCTGGGCGAGGACCGATCGCGTCGAGCTCAGCGCTCGAAAACTGCTTCCAGTGTCCGCGGTTCTTCGGGAAGAACGCCTACCGTCGCGCGTCAGCCTCCACACATCACAGTGAATCGTACGACTGATAGGAAAAGACGCACCTCAACGACGACGAACGAGTCCTCCTCGATCGCCTTGAAGAACTTGCGCAGTACGTAGTTGATCAGCGCCACGAGGTCCTTGTACGGCTGCTCGCGCGGGAGACTTTTCTCCTCGGCCATGATCTGCTTGAACAGGTACAGCGTCGAGACCATGAAGTAGAGCCCCTCCGCCTTCTGCCGGACGACCTGCCGGTGCATGAGGCTCACGACCCGCTTCATCTGCTCCGTGTGCGCGAACTCCTTGTACCGCGCCAGGTACGCCAGGAGCGTGCGCGTGATATCAGAGTGCACGAACCGCTATTCCATTTCAATAGCGTCAATGGGATGGTGAAGAAGTGAGGAAAGAAGGACATACCCGCTCGAACTGGTCGAACGTGAACATCGTCTCGTTGATCATCTGTTCCTCCTCCTTCTCTTCCGGCTCTTCCTCGACGTCTGGCACGCCCTCGCCCTCGGGCACATTCTTCCCTGCATCCAGATCAAAATAAAATAAGACGTCAGGCCGTCTTCTCAGCGAAGCTCCGAGCCGATAATGCGCCTTACCTTTCCGCTTCTTCGCCTTCGCCTTCTTGCGCACATACACCTCCCCCGCGCCCTTGCGCTTGCTCCACCGCTCCAGCATCTTCAGCAGCGAGTACGCCAAGTTCACCACCGCGTCGAGGTACGCCAGGCTCTGCGTGCCCTCCTTGTACGTCCGCATGCTCTCGAACGCGATGTCGAGCACCTCCCCGTTGTACACGATCTGCTGCTGCAGAAGCCGCGCGGCTTCCGCGACGTCCTCCTCTTCCTCTGCGTCCGCGTCTTTCGCGGCTTCGCCCATCGCGAAGGGGTCGTCATTTGCCTTGGGCTTAGGTGCGGAACCCATCGTGTCGAGCGCGAGGACGAATTGTGTGAGGCACTCGGCGCCTGCTTGCAGCTCTGTCCACAGTTTCGGCTGATTGGGCAGGTATATGCGTGTCGCGGGTGGATATACGCGCGGAACAAGCGAGTATATGCGGGCCACCAGTACGTATATGCGCGTGATGGATGAGCATATGCGTGTGAGGCGCGTGCATGAATGTTGAAAATGTGCGTATATGCGTATATGCGTCAGCAGTCAGGCACCGCAACACACGAAACGACGGGAGCCGTACCTTCTCCTCTTGCGCCTCGCGCATGCGCCGCAGGACCCACACGATCCAGCCGCGATCCGTGACCTCCGCGATCAGCCCGAACTTCCACTGCGCGCCCTCCGGCTGGCGCGCGCGCTCGCAGAGGAAGAACTCGAGGAACCACTTCGTCACGAACAGTAGCCGGAGGTTGTCCTTCTCCGTGATCTTCGGGCGTTCCGCCTTGATGTCCTTCAGAAGCGACGCTAGAAGGGCTGTGCGGCGCAGAACGGGTCAATACGTCAGGACACCTGCATATATGCGCGACGAGGGAGACGCACGATTGAAGCAGTTCTCCACGAACGCCCGCGCGAAGTTCTGCAGGACGACCCGCGCGTCGAGCGACAGGTTATCGTCGCGCCCCAACTCGTCCGCCTTCTTGCCCTTCGGCGCCCGGTGCTTCTTCGCCCGCGCCATGTCGAGCGACGCCCCAGAGTCCTTCGTCAGCGCCGTCTGCCGGTGCAGCACATACGAGCGTGACGATGAGCCTGCCTCCGCCTCCACGTCTGGCTGTGCATCGCCGTTGGCTGGAACGGGCTTCGCCTTCTTCGGGTTGACGGTGACAGTGATTGTGGTGCCGAAGCGGGAGTGGCGCGTGTTTGCTTTCCGGGCGAACTCGAGCCTGCGGCGGTCTTCCGCTGCGAGGAGGCTCGCTAGAGTTTTCTCTGATTGCTGAAAGGAGAGGCTGGGTCAGCTGTGCGAGCTCCTAACCCGAGCCTTCCGAGCGGGAGATATGCGAAAAAAATGAACAGAAGGACAATGCTACGCACCTTTGCCTGGTCGCTGGCCAGAGCCGAGGGCTTGACTCCACGGAAGAGGAGGTAGAGGATCTCCAGCGCGAGGGTGTTCCACTGGTTGAACAGCGGGTCGTCCGCCGCGTTCGACGCGATGGTGAGCAGGAGGTCGATGAAGTTGGACTCAGAGAGCCCCTTCACGAGGCGGGACTGGAGCCCTGAGAACTCGGCTTGGTCCGCGCTCCCATACGTGTTCGCGGGGAGGTCCTTGATGAAAGCGAGATTGCGCACCAGGTAGAGGACGACATTCACGATCTGCACGTCCCGCTCCTTCCTCTCCTTCGCGTCCCTCGCAAGGCACGGCAGGGTGATTGCAAACAGCGCCTGCAGGACTCCCGGCCGGAGCAGCGCCGCCTTGTAGTGGATATGGCTGAACAGGAGTTGCGTGTAGTCCGCACCCTTGTCGTACGCCTCGTCGAGCTCCTTGAGCTCCTCAGCAAGGTCGATCGGCCATGTCATTGCGGTCATGAGGTCGGCGCACGCGATGGCGCGCCTGTCCTCGACGTGGCCTTTCCCAGCAGTCTCGAGGAGGATCGGGATGAGGTCGTTGGGGAGGACGCGAGCAGCCCAGAAGATGCGAGCGACAGTGCGGTCGTCGTCGGTGTCGTCTTTGCGCCAGAACTTCTTGAGATCCTTGAGACAACCATAGCATTCGTCTCCGAGACGGTACCTGCCGCCCTCATATCCACCGAGGGCATCGACGACGCTGCGGATGGGAGGCTCGAGGATGGCGCGGCGATCTACGTAGGGCTCGTCGCCAGAGCCGTCGTCAGAGATTTCGATAGGGTCGTTCTTATCCATGCGATGAGGATGTCGGGAGGGGGTGGTGGCGGTCGAAGCAGCTGGCATCGAGGGACAGAAGTACCACGCTACCGTCAGCAGGAGGTGTCACACACGCGTGGAGTCACGCTGTTAGGAGACGCGCTCGTCACCTCAGCCGAGTCACGCTGGGCCGACTTGCACCCCGACTCGCAGGCATGGCCAGCTACGCTCAGGATCTACACACTCGTTTGCACACTTCTTGCAGACTACCATTAGCTGTTCATTCGTCTGACCGGCCGCTGAGAACCACTTCGGCCTCCTCTTATCCCTAATGCATTGCAGGGTCTCGCCGGATACTGGCATGCCAGACAAAATCAGGCACCTCTACCCTAATTGCTATCCAGGTCTGTAGTCCATCACCCACGCCGATTCAGAATATCCAAGGTACGTTGTTCAGGATACATTTTGGCTATATGTAGCTGTGTGTCTCTGTCTAAGCTCCCTCGGTTCTAAGGTATCCTTTTGATGGTGTACGAGTCGGACGGTCGCACCATCCTGCCTGGGTTTTGGTTGTCTTAAGTCCCCGCGTTATGGGGGGATGGAACTCTTCAGGAAATGTAGCCCTTGTCTCGACAATATTGGCGGTGCTCTTCCCTATGCGCGACTACGTGCGCGTCCACCGACTTGCGCCAGAGGGGCAATCCAATCTGGATTGCGGAAAGCAATACAGCGTCAGCACCAAGACGCCTTCGACCCGCGACGAAAGTTAGTACTCACGAAGCCTATGAGCCCATACAAGATATCCGAAATAGGGTTGGCGCGCGGGGAGGCGCACGCCGCGGTCGCGCGGAACACGTCGCCCAGGAAGTCCATCGTGATGTGGAACCTGCCCTTCTCGACGCCTAGTGGTAACACACGTCGATGAGCCCAGCCGCACAAGCCCACCCGCCATCCGGCCCACTTACCGCGCAAAATGCCTGCCGCGATGGCCTCGGGAGGGCTGCCACTGTCGGTCTCCTCGATCTTGAGGGTGATCTTCGGCTTGACCGCGTTCTCCTCATCCAAGCCAGGAGAGCAGATCGTCGCAGGGAACGCCACGTGGACGTCGATACCGTACACCAGGAGCTCCGAGCGCAGCCCCTCGGCCAGGCCTGTTCGGAGACCGCGACAGTCAGTTGGTTGATCTCCTGAAGTACGACACGGGGGATGGGGCTACACTCACCTCTGATCGCGAACTTTCCAGGGGTGTAGGGGGTGTAGCCGACGAAGGACATCAGGCCGAGCACGGAGCAAACGAAGACGATCTTGCCCTTGGTCCCCTGCCGCACCATCTCCTTCGTCGTCGCCTGTGTAGGAGGAGGGGCATAGAGGTTTCAGCGGTCTGCGCAGTACACATAGTCACGACTTCAACCGACCAGCGCCGTGAACGCCTGCGCCCCGAACGTCATCTGCAGGCCAGCCTTGAACGACTCTTCTGTCTGGTCGATGAAGAAGCCAGGACGCGAAGCCCCAGCGACGAGGAAGACCGCCTCAGGGCAGCGTCCCCCATGGGGCTCCGCCGAGGCACGCAACGCAGCGGCAGACCCAGCTTCCGAGTCCACGGCGTACGAGTACGCACGGAAGATCTGCTTCGGGTCCTGACGTACCCGCTATCATAAACGAAGGCCGAAAATCGCGAAACCGCGGAGATAAAGCGACTCTGTCAGTTCGTGGTAAAGAAGAAGAAGAAGAAGCAGGAGACTTCGCGTACTTCCAGTTCCTTGAGGCCTTGGTCCAGCCTCTGCTGATCCCGGGCGACGATGCTGACATGGGCGCCGCGCTGTGCGAGCAGGATGGCGAGCGCAAGGCCTGTGCCCCGTGAGCCCCCGGTCACGAAGCAATGCTGTAGAGCAAAACCACGTGAGCTAAGGCGAGGTGAAAAGCGGACGATAATGACCTTGCCGCGAGGATCCCACTTTTTAGAGTTGGAGAACCACATGCTGTACAGTGCTGACGTCACGACAAGGAAGGCGGCGGCTACGAGTGCCTGTGAAGTTAACGTTGTTGTAGGGATCATCTGACAGTAGGGATGCAATGCGTAAACCGTCAGCGGGTGTCGCGAAGGAGCACAACGGTCCCCAGAGACAGGTGGTTGAGAGCAAGGCCGGTGTGGACGTTGAACGCTGGCGCGGAAATGGACCCGTGAATTTGCGAAAGAAGGGCGGTCCGATCGGCGCTTCCTCCGCAGCCAGCAACACGTGGGCGCTTGACGTCTCCTCTTATTCCGGACGTCGAGACGTCGACCATGCGCGACTTCCACCTCGTAAGTAGTACGACGAGTGCCTGGGATGGCACGACTTTTGACCCCGCATACATACCCTCCTCCTTCACCGATCTAACTAGTGTTCGATGCTAGTGGGACTTCAGGTCTAAAGATCCGAGGTCCTACTACTCTGAGGGAAAGGAAGGTATCCTCTCGTGATGACGAGTGTATCGCACTAACACTGTATAGATCAAAATACAGTACATACGGTATGTAAGCCAGTCCAAACCTGACGCGGTTCGTCCGGGGGCCACCCGCCACGAAAACCTCCTACATGTCTAGCCTTCTCTCGCTAGTCCCCCGCTTTTTACTCTCCGCGATACCGCACCAGCTCTTCGACGTTCGGGACTCGCGGTGTGATGCTGAAGCGCTGGCGCGGGCGACCGCTAAACCTATTGACCAGCCATCGGCGCGTCAGTTCTCTGGCCGCATAGGACTGGCACAAGGATGCACGAACGTCTTTCCTAGTTCCGAAACTAGGACGCCACCACTACTCTCATCCCCTGGCGCGATGTTGAACAGCGCGATCGTCCTCGCCACGGCCGTGAACAGGAAGTCCTCCCCGATATGTCGGCCCGGGCAGACGCTAGAATGAGTAGCGGTAAGCTGAGAGCTCAAATAGCCTGTCAGAGACTTTAGGTGGCTCATACCGTCTCCCGAAACCGAATGCGATGTCTAGTGGGTACACGTTTGGATGTCTCTCGCCGCCCAGCCACCGTTCCGGCTTGAACGTGTGTGGGTCGGGGTACTTGTCCTCGTCGTGGAGCATACCCCTGCGACCGGTCCTAAGTACACAAGGTTCCTGCCGCTCGGTAAGAAGGAAATGACGCACCACACATTTACAAACACCATAGTACCCTTCTCTATAGGGCAGCCGTTGTAGACGTCATCCTGGTCTACAAGACGAGGTACTGTCGAGGCAAGGCGAGGTCAGGATGTATCAGAAGAACGAGCGACTCTCGACGTCGGCACATACACAAGCTGATTGGAGCCTTCAGACGAAAGACCTCAGCGAAGACAGCCTCGACATAGGGAAGATTGGGTCGGTCTGCAACCGTCGGCAGACGTTCGGACCCAACCACGCGGTCGACCTCAGCCTGAGCCTTCTTGAGGATCTCGGGATGCTTGACCATGAAGGAGAGGAATGCGGCGAGGATGACCGTTGTCTGCGAAGATAAACATGAGGCGGATAGTTACCAGTGCCAGTAAGCATGGCTACTTGCCGTATCGCCTCCGCCTGCATGCCGGTGAAGATGAGTTCCAAGTGGAAGAGCTTAGGCGAATGGGGCAGAATCACCTGTATACACCTGGGTTGCGGAGAACATTATGATCTCTTCCGAATACTGACCCGGCTTCCACTCTGCAATGGCTATCTGAGTCAACGACGGCCGTGCGGCGCCTTTCGCCTGAGCCTACCTGTCAGACACCGAGACACAAATGACGGTCACGGAAGGGGGACGTACGATCTCATTCTGGACCCAGCGGTGGCCTCGGTCCGCCAAGGCGTAATACTGCTTCTTATAGCTCTCTGCCTTCCTCTTGAACCCCATACCAGGAAGGAACGAGGGAAGGACGGCAACTGTGGCGACGGATCAGGCAATGTACCATTGTTGCACGAAGTGAGAAGCGAGATCCGCTTACGGAACGGAAGCATATCAACGATGTAGTTGTTCGGCATCGCCGCGTCCGAGAAGTTCTCGCCGAAGATGTCCGCTTCTTTCACGAACTCGTCGTCTCGGCTCCGGACGCGGTACCCATGGGAGACCTCGATCGTGATCCCGGCCGCTAAGCTGCAACCAATAGGCCAGCCATGAATACTCAAGGGCATGCGGGGAATGCTGGACCCCAGGAAATGGAGACGTACTGCCGTATGTGGCGGAAGTAGTGCTCTGGGTCCTGGGCGAGGTTGCGGAGGAATGTCTGGACGTGGTACTCCTGTGCGTCCTCGTACTGTTGGACTTGTCCCTGGCCGAGGGCAGCGTGCAGAAGCTTGCGCTGGAAGCGAAGGCGGCCGGCATCGGGCTCTAGAACGGGGCCGTTGTCGTACCCCGATCTAGCGGCCGTTCCAGTTCGTCTCTGGCACGCATAACGGAAGGCTAAAGACTCACAATTCTACCATTTTGGTCAGTGGCCTAGTTATGTAGTTGGCTGACTTGGCCTCCATGAGTTCGCGGGCGACCTCGACGGAGTTGATGACGATGACGGGGGTGCGGAATATTTGCAGGGAGTATATTGGGCCTGGCGAGCTGCGAATGAAGATACGCGTATCTGAGCAGGATGGGGAGGTATTAACGCACCATATGTCTTCGCAAGATCAGCCAGCTTCATCCACACTCTCTTCCGGGGTAGTTGCAAGGCGTTCCCAAAGAGCGGGAGTCGCGCCGGCCCTGATAGGCGTCGACCACTTCCACGCCGGATTCTGTTCGCGAGAGACAGGAATAGATAGACGACCAGAGACAAAACCCATGGAGAAAGATGGGTCTCCATGGCGCGGGCGAGTGCTGCCACCGAGTCGAGCAAAGGTGGGGGGATGATGCAGGGGGCATTGAAGCTGGCGTGGCGTACATACGTTAGAAAGGATTCAAGACTTACACGCTACAACATGATTATTTTTTAAATTACCTCTGTAATGACCTAGACTATAGGCACTTTCAAGTTCAATTCTCGGTGATCGCGATGTTGCCTGGCGTACCATCACATTGAAGCTGACAGGTAAAGTTCCGCGACGTGACACCTCCTCGTGGCAGCGCGATCAAAGTGTTATCCCCAACGGCGGAGCCGAAAATCGTGCCCAATGCCGTCCTCGGTTCGCGTCCACGCTTGGCAACCCGTAAATATGCATAAGTACGCCTGCTTGAAGCCGAAGGCGAGCTAGAGATGTCCGCGAGAACCGTGACGGCGCGGCGACCTGACTGGGCCTGACCAGGCCTGACCGCGAGCAAAGTGGTTGCGGGGCATCGACCGCAACAACGGAGCATGATGATGGCGTCTGTTAGAATATTAAAGTAGTTTCCAGACACGAGGTTCGAATCCTCCTGGTTAGATACATAACGACTAAGTTGCAAATGGAAATTACCATCAGGATGCAGTTGCCATGAAGAAAGGTAAATAAAACGCGTCGTTGTCAGTAGGCCAGCAAAGGCCAGCAATGGCCGAATTTTTCTTCGACGCAAACGGTCAGCAGTTGTATGAGTTCGAGCTTTGTCCGCAGATTACACAAAATCTATCCTGCGATCGCATGTTGTCTGCATATCAACGTATTAGCTCGGCGGCGGGGGTTGGAGCGAAGATGGATCGAACATGACATTGTGCCTCACCGTTCGGAGGATTCGGCTCGTATGGTGTCCTTGCCCCTCTAAATCCCCCCTCAACGATGCGATTCCAGTCTGGAAGCTTGAAATAGAGGGTCCGTCAGTGAGTAGTACTACTTAAGTCGAGGAGTGGTGTGCCAGAGTGCCAGAGCAACCAAACGTCAGCCGAAGCGCTGTGTTGGTGTTGGGGCCACGCGGAATGACGTCATTGCCCAAAGGGTAGACGCCTGGGCGCCCGGGCGCTGGGTTACTGGTCCTTACCAACTCGAATCCCAGATCTCAGCACTCTACCAACGACAGGTGTGAGGAGACTAAAATTTGTTCTGAAATTTTATTTCAGGTTATTCGCTTCAAAATAATGAAGCTTAGAGCAGCTCGAGAGACTCGGGTACCTCAACAACGTCCGGACTCCTTGAGTTTGCGGCCTTAGCCAGGCTGCTCCGGATCCGATGGCTACGAAGCATTTTCCCCTTCCTCAGCACGAATCTTCCGGGACATTGGCCTCACCAAATTAGTTCAAGATTGTCAATCGCTGTCAACAATTGTTTTACTTGATCGTGCCAGGGGAGGCATGTTATGCATCCGGAAGGTCAACGCCTTCGTTCGGCGCATCACTGGACGTCTCATGAGGAGCAGCCGCGCAGGCTTCCTTGCGCCGGCGCAACCGACCCTCGCCATCTTCCTGGCTCGACACTTCCGAGAGCTAGGATTCTGTTCTACTAGCTCAGCGGAGGCATCTTTTCTCGTACAATCACTTGCATATCGCTGACCTACTCACGTACACTGGAGCCCACAGGGTACCTGTATGCCTCATAACTCAGGCACGAAGAGGGGCCAGTTCGAGTTCTAAATGTTTCCTCAGAAACAAGTATACATGCGGGCAGAGCTAGGGGAGACCACGGTCACCATCGCCCGGTCTCCTTCACCGGCCTATGCTGTCTTCTTATTCACTCGCTCAGACCTGAAGACAATCGTATTTCCAACGGTAGGCATATGCATCCCTTGAACTACCTGGGCTTACCATTCTTTGGTCACAATTGCAGATAATATTGGGGTCGATTGCAAGTCCGGATGGACTGACTCGGCATTTACTGCCAAGGGCTGTCTGGGTTTGGTGTAATCTCCTTCAACTATGCGTTACAAACCAAAGCCTACACCCCGAAGAGGACGCCTTGAACAAGCCTTGGCGACCGATTCCCTCCCGTCACATCTCTCAAAAGGATGCTCGAACGCTCCGTTGGGCACTCCTTCCCCTCTGTATCGCATTGTCGTTTCTATTTGGGGTACCCACGGCCGGAGTCGTCCTTGCGGGTGCTAATCTCCTTCACAACGAGTTCGGATGGGACTCTCACTGGTTGACCAAGAACTTCTGCAATGCCGTCGGATATGCTTGCTTCAACACTGGTGCAACTTACGTCTTGTGCGGTGAGTATCATGTCCAGCATGTATTGTGGGTGCCTGCCTAACAGAACCATAGAGATCCCCTTGTCCCGAGAGAGTCCGGGATACTACGCACAAGTAGTCAATGCCTTAATGGTAATGACTACTATACAAGCGCAAGACTTCCAGGACGTCGAGGGAGATCGCGTTTCGGGGCGACAATCCTTACCGAGTGTGTACCCAGCCGGGAGCAGGACATCCATTCTCTTCCTTTGTCCAGCATGGTCAGTCTTTGGGTGCTACTTCTGGAAGGTTTCCTTGTCATTATCGCTCCCCCTCATTGCTCTTGGCACCTCTGTTGGAGTTCTTTTCTACCTCAATCGTAGAGCGAAACTTCCATCTCGCGATATTACGGCGTATCGGGTATATAACGTGAGTTTAATGTCATCTTTCCCGATGACGAACTGACGGAGAGGATCCAGGTTTGGTTATGCTATATGCAAATTGTACCATTCATCGTGTAGTACAACGCTCGCATTCTGGACCATTTGTGCTGTAGCCTCCCAATCGTTTTTCATACCAATTGGAGGCTTCTTCGACCGGCGGTGTCTCGATTCCCCGGCCTCCTCGGAGAACAGCCTTGATAGAACGCTTGCATAATCATTCCTTGGACCTACCAAACCGCAGTATAGAGTTTCGAAATAGATTCGGGCACTTATCGCCGCTCATTCCAACGGGCGATAATCATCGGGTTTAATCTTGGAATGCAAGCGCTCCATCAAGAGTAGCATAGTAGTCACGGTTGAGGAGACATGTAAACGATGGCAAGTACACGACGTGACAACGCCAGGACATGGTCATGATACTACAGTGCCCCGATAGACCAGATTGAACTCCGAGTCGGTGCGAAACCCGTCAGTAGATGTATGGGACGAGCTTGTATGGAGTCCTATTCGCCCACTCGTCCCATTGAACTCCGAACTCGGCCCTCAGCACGGCATCCTCCTTGGGAACGCGGCACACAGCGATATGCCCGGCGTTCACAACCCAGCCACCCCACAACACCACCAACACCGCCGTCCACCACGTCTCCATCATGCCGCTCTCGTAGATGTACGATCCAGGGAAAAGCTGCACCATGATGAGGCCGACCTCCGCCGTGACAAAGGCGGTGTACGACGGGTGACGGACGTAGGAGTAGAGGCCGGACGTTATGAGCTTGTGTTCTTTGAGAACCGCAAGCTGGAATGTGAAGTACTTCCCGAGGGTGTCGTAGCAGGTCTTCCGAAATATTCCGCCGATGACGAGGAGAAGGAATCCGAGCACGAAGATCGGGGACGTGGCCAGTCGGTCTACATTGGATGGACTGGTAAAGAGAGCAGAGAGAATGCGCTGGGAGAGAGGGGAGGGGTACTCTCGCGCGAGGATGGCGATGACCTCGCACAGGTGCGACGTGTAGTATACAACCTGTGCGAGATGATAATTCGTTGTCAGGAGGGGAGTATGATACAACACATATCACTCACCAGTCCAAACGTTGGGAACCAGCCAGCAATACGGGTGATGCCATCTGCTTTCCCGAATTTGGCGAGTTCTTCTCCTTTCGGGACCAGATTGGTAGGCGGGTAAAATGCTAGTTTCTCTGCCACCATGATGAGTGCGAACGCCGGCACCTTAAGAAGGTAGCGGAGGCTCATGATGAAGGATAGAGCGAGAAAAGCGAGTGGGGGTTAGGGAAGCAATGGGGAGGACGGTTGGACTAACAGCATATAAGTAGTTTAATGCAAACACACAGAAAGCGTGGTGAGTCCCACATATGATTCTACAGGCGGAGCCCTGTCCGAGATGGCCATCGAGTTCGTCAGAGTGAGGATTAGGCATGGTTGAACATGTGGGCAAAGGGCCATATCGGCAGATGGCTCAGCGCAGACGTGAAGGGTGCACCCGAATAGATGATGCTGGCGACCGTGGGGCTTCGCCCGACTTGATGAGAATGAGTACGTATATGCGCTCATATAGAAGGTATATGGGCGCAATCATTAGGGGCCGGGATGGCACTAATCGATACGCCGCTCATAATTCGATGCCCATGAGCACCCACAATGCCTGCGCGCTGACCGGACCCTAGAGAACATCTGGCTTGCATGAAAACGAGCGCAGACCGCTGGAATCTATTCCTGTTGCCGATATGAGTGGCGCGGACGTGTGCGTTCAACCAAATAAAGTTCTGAGCGATATATGTAATACAACCACGAATTGACAGTGGCTGTCATATAGGGTGAACCAATACTTCTCCTACCATGGTTGGAGCACTGCGTGGCAGTTAATACCGACAGCGCGTGGCAGGGTCTTCTCTTACACCATATATTGCGCATCCCGGTCGACCTTTACCTGCAAATTGTTTAGGTTCATAGCTGTTAAAAATACAACGTGGCTTACAACGACTGAAGAATTGGCTGTGGCACGGTGCCCATTCGAGGGGAGGCAATGCTCGGAAGGCGCTACAATGGTCGACAAAGCAATTGGAGTGCTTGGCCATCTGGATCGCTCAGAACCTTCTCGAATATATTCGCGAGCATTCAAACTGGTTCGAGATTGTATTTCGCTGGGTCAGTGATTGGGAGTTGCATGTCAGCATGGTATTACTCACGATGTAAGCAGGGCATTAGCATCCACTGAAATGGGATTGAGTCAATAAGGTCGTTTTGAGAACCTCGTAAAAAGCTCACTCTTAGCAACAAGGAAGCTGAAGAAAATGAGGTAGAGAGCCGAGGGGGCTGCAACATACTGATCACCAGTTACTAGTACGTACGACAGATCCCGAGATAATCCGCTTACAGAAATTAAATCTGCGATTGCCACAAGTCTACCAGACGTCAGTACAGATCGCTAGGAGTGTTTGTGCATAAGGGTTCACCCATACGTGTCAGCGTTCCAGATGTCACCGTTAACATGATCAACCTGCCGATAATATCATCGGACCTGCGAGGAAAACTGTTGGGCATGAATGCACTAGACGGTTCATCAGTAAGTGTCCTTACCTCCGCAGCCCTGTACGTCCTTTCAAGAGACCATAAACTATCCCGGCAGATACAGCGATGTCTGCCACAACCTCCATCGCTAGACTGGCTTCTCCGAGGCCCTAAATATCCTGCCAGCTGAATAGTGGATCAAAATAGTAGAAGCGATAAAGTGTTCACTTTGAGCTTGATCTCTGCATCTACAAAGTTTT
Source organism: Ganoderma sinense ZZ0214-1 (assembly GCA_002760635.1). NCBI lineage: Eukaryota > Fungi > Basidiomycota > Agaricomycetes > Polyporales > Polyporaceae > Ganoderma > Ganoderma sinense. The sequence continues at coordinate 1,179,740 of AYKW01000023.1, read as the reverse complement.
CGAACGTTGACAGTAGACTGAGGTGATTTACTGAGATCAACCTGAAATGACTCTGGTAGTCGGCACCACTTACTCGTGAAGTGGGTAGTCTTTGTGCCTAGCCGTCAGGATTTTAAGCAGAGATAGATAGAGAGAAACGCACATAGGTTCATAACTAAAACACCGTGGATTATGTCAGCTCGTCGTGACGGCAGGAGAAGGATGACATACAAAGGCGGCCGAGAACCAATAGTCCCTGTACTTTCCGTTAGCGATTAACAATTCGAATCTACAGCGCGACTTACGCAGCCTGCCGTCAAGTACAAGTTCCGGCTGACTGATTGCAGCGGATATTCAGCGACGGGACTTGAGCGAGCTATGTCACACGCTCACTTCTCCATATTCTCACCAAGAAAAACCTGTAGAATACAGAGTGGATTTCTTGAAAAGAGAGCTAGAGATATTCAGCGATCCACTTACGACTTGACCAAGACTGAAATGGATGCCTGAACAGCGATCAGGGGAGAGACAGAAGAATATATAAAATTGTTACTAACATTCGCGAAGAGACCTCCCTGTACTACATTCAATAACGCACGAGGGAAAGTAGTAGCAATGTTAGACTTACGGAAATGGTCCTGTCCGAACAAGTGCTAGTCAATCCAACGCTTCGCCTCTGTGAGTTCTCCACGCCTAGATATTGATTCCAAGGGCCGGCGGATTCGCATAATTGTCAATTAGGTAAAAATAAAAGACGTGCACCGCAAAAGACTCTTGCACTGAATCGACAAGCCTGGCATGATTGCCATGGTTCGTTAACAGGGCTGTGGACTGCTGAAGGAGGGCCTACCATATAACGAAAACCTGTTCCCCGCATCTCATGTCAGTCATTCTTCAAGTAGGTCTCCTCCACTAACCCCAATAGTAAACTTACGAGGCTACGGATGCTCAAACTATCTGTCCCCGCCCAAGCGGACCTTTAGTACTGAAATGTCTGGATACATGTAATTCCGTATACGCTAAGGGAAGGGGTTAGCGTGGAACAATCAGCATTAAACACCCTACGTACATGGAAGTAAACACGAAGCCGAGGTAGCCAACCCCAATGGTGGCGCCGCGATCGAGATGGGCGAGTATTTCGTCGTTGACGCTTTCTGACATGGGTTCCTGCTGCTTCTGTCAGTCCGGGACACTTGAAACCTTCCTTGGCAGTAACCTGCGACATATGAACCAGATTAGCCGCCCTATGGGCGGCGGCGAAAGGGCGAAGAATAGTATTCATCATTACATATCAGCGGTCAAGCGTTGCTAGAGCGGCCTGATGTATGCGTCTGAGATGTTCTTGAACCTCGGTCTTACACCGAACGCTGTGAAGACTGTGAGTGGCAATGGGACAGTAATAGGTCGTAGAACAGCGCTCGAGCCAATGACAAGCGATATAAGGCGAGATGGGTTGACTACTCACCCTGGTGGGTAACACACTTTACGTCTTCTCGACACGCCAGCATGGCACACCCCTTCCTGCCATCCTTCTTCATCAAGTGGCTAGAAGGCTTCTGTCAATAACATTCTGTTCAATCAGACTTGCTCCGAACCGCCTCCATGCAGTCCTGCGTGAGGGCGGTTGAGGGTGTTCGTGAGAATGTTCGTAAGTGTTGTCGTTTCGAAGCCTTAGGCCTTAAGGCCGGCCGCCGCTAAGCCCAGCGCGGACGACGTTTCCAAGTGAGCATTGACTGTGAAATCGGTACTACAACTGACCATAGACTGTAACGCTTCCTATTGCCATCCTACGCAGTCTTCACCGGCCCTACAAAGTGCACACGCCCCCAAAGAACCCAGCATGCGGCAACGATGAGCATGACTGCCCCGATGGCGACAATGGCATAATTCATGTTCAACGCATCGGTCGGATGCGCAGTAGGCAAGATGAAAAGGACGCAGATGAACACAGTGAACTGCCACCACGGAGAATCAGTACATCCCATAATATGCAATTCCGAGCGGTCAACAGCGTACCAAGAAGCTTGCGAAGTTCACAGACCAGGACCACCGTCCGAGCGAAAATGGACCTCGTTGCGGTAGACTATCGCATCACCGCTGTCAGCGCACATAGACGGATAAGTGTAGGGCCACTCACGATGTAGTCGGCCAGAAAACGCGAATAACGATCGGCTGCAAGTAGCTGAGCATGACAGCGATGGCCGCAGACGACAAGATCGCGTTGAACTACAACAGCAACGGATGTCCGTAAGTGCTCCACCCTGCAGTTGCTGTTCGTCAACTCCGACTCACCGCCACAGCAGACCCGATGTATGCGCACGAAATGATACATCCGACGAGCACCGACGTCCATACACCGAAGTACGGGGCTTGATACCGGTTGAGCGCCATGTATTTGCTCTTGAAAGGGAACGCGTTATCACGCGCGAGAGCGTAGAAGAGCCGCGAGCTCGCGGTGAATGCGGTCACAGCCGCCATGAACTGTGCGAGTGCGACCACGGTCAGGCACATGAGCGTGAGACGTTTTCCGACAGCGTCGTAGTAGAGCTGAGCGATCGGGATTGCAAAGGCCGTGCCCTGGACCGATGCTATAGACTGCACAGAGAAGAGTAGGGCGAGCATGTATGCGAGGCCGATGAACCAGGAGCCGATGATGGAGCCGACGACGGCCAGCGGGGCAAGCACCTCGGCGCGTTTTGCTTCTTCGGCAACCTGGGCGGCCGTTTCGCAGCCTTCGAGGGTGTAAACCGCCTGATACGATATAAGATTGAGATGATGCTCAAAGGTACCATCCTTTAGGGGCATACCTGGAGGAAGCCCAGAAGTACGACGAAACCACGATTGGACCAACCGGTGAAGCTAAGATAGGTCAATATATGCAAGGCGCGAGTCACATGCGACCCCGGATACGTACTTCTCGTAGTCGGTGAACACAAATGCTGCACTGTTCTGAGCATCGCGCGGCGTTGGTATCCTATGGCGTTCCTTAGACTGGCAACTACTCACCTTGACCGGGGCTTTGACCAGAAGGGTTATGACGAGAACAAACGTTCCGCCAAGCGTCCACCATAAATTGAAAGAGCTCATATGGCCGATAGCCTTCGTGCCGATAGTATTGATGATGCCGGACAGGATGTTCACACCCCATGCGATTGCCGCGACTTCAACCCTGGTCAGAGTCCGACCTTGTCCAACCTCGGCGAGCGAGGCCAAATAGAGTGCGACGCTGAGATTTCCGGAGGTCCCCGTAAATGTCATCGCAATGCTATAGATCCATCCTGTCTGTGAAACGGTTGAGGAGTGTGGATATATGCGCTTTGAGACAACGTGAACCTACACAGACTTCGTCTATTCAGTAACGTTCAGAAAACGGGGGGATCGGTGCAAACTCACACCCAAGCATCGGAGTATCGGGCTTCATTTTGCACACCCAGAAGTAAAGGCCGCCCATTGTGGGGCTTTTTATGCCATTTTCAAGATGCGAGACAGAGGATAAGGTGCATATACTCACTATGCACTGCAGATTTCGGCCAAAGACAACGCTATGAGGAGCATGAACAGACTACAGATCTAATCCACGGTCCGATAGGATCAGTGGAAGTGGAATGGTTGAAACAGCCCTGGATAGACGTACATTCCAGCCCCAAAACAGGCCCAAAGGTCCCCCAGAGAAGAGTCCCGTCTGGAATGCACTACTCATGCCCGTCAAGATCCCAATGGCACAGAACGAGATACCCAGAACTCCAAAGAGGGACATGTCGCGTCGGAACTCGCTCTTGTACCCCAACTCACGAAGCCGCTGGTCAGACTTGGACACCGCCGCGTCCGAAGGATCCATGGGGTCGCCAGCATTCCTCTCCACGCTTTCGATTTCGCCCAGTGAGGTCTTCTCCATGGCAGCAAGTCGTAAAGATAGGAAGGGAAGGACAAGGGAGGCAAGCGAAATACTCACGTCTTTTATCCCGCCGAGTCTCAGCCCACATGACTTCAATTAGACGACGTGGAACCCAGGTCGACCCTGGACATCAGAGGGATTGCTTAAGCGGATAAGTAAGAGTTTAGACGATTCATGAGTTAAACGCGCTGACATAGGCAGAGCTGGCGGGACATACGCATGTTTGAAGAGGTATAAACATACAGAGGAGAAAGAACCATATTTCGTGGGTCTCGAGGAGGGGCAATGCATGAGTCTAAGAGGGAACTTGGGGAGGATGTCGTGGTTCGAAGTCAAGGTTGTTGAGCGCTAACACACCTCGAATCTGACGGCTTGGCTCGGCTCGGATATCTCGGCCCGGTCGCTTCTACTTTGCCGCCCATTCCCAGGACGGCAACCAGCAGCGACACAGCGACGGCGACGGTGTAGTCACTGTGTCCCCGGCGTTGCTCATATCCCTCGCATCCAAAGCTTTCCTCTTCACTCCGTCTTCACCCACTCTATTTCTCGGCGCATATACCCGCTGAATAGACTAGATCTCCCTGGGTCTCCGCTACTACAATGCCCATCTCTCGCAGCAACTCCGAAGCCTCTTTTATCTTGGTTGGTTCTGAGAACCCCGAGCAACAGCAAGAGTCTTTCGCGCACGACTGGTCTGCAGCCGGGACTGGTGGGAAAATATACCTTCATGGGAGGCACTTTGTCGATGCATACGGACGTGTATGCCATCTGCGGGGAGTCAATTTGTCTGGGAATTGCAAGACGTGCGTATCCGAGCTCCCTTCCTCGTCATAGTCACTGATCTGAAACCAAGCCCAGTAAACCATGATCATGACACGTTCCCTGCCAATCATGCCGACGTGACCTTCGTCGGACGACCGTTTCCCCTAGAAGAGGCCCCAGACCATCTTGCGAGACTTAGACGATGGGGCTTCACCTTCAGTGAGTCTACCGATATCATGTTCTACTCGCCCTTTAATGAGCCTCGAACCGTGCAGTCCGATTCTTGATTACATGGGAGGCTGTAGAGCATACTGGACCGTAAGTGCCGTCTTTATTGTTGCGTTTCAGAAAGGGGGTTGGTATCTCCATCTTCCAGTGTTACGACCGTCCTGCTTTACACTGGCGGTGGATTGGACACGGATGGGTCGGAGAGCTCTTCCGCATCCCTATCGCCTCTTCTAACGCGAGTGTGCCGGAGTTCCCTGCGCGGCGGTTGGTGATACGGATCGTCGGTGTGCCTTTACTGACTGCTTTTCAGTGGCATATACGACATGGAATACCTAGAATACGTCCGCAAGTTACTTTCTCTATTCACGCAATACGGCTTTGTTGCCTTCGTCGCCTTGCACCAAGACGTCTGGTCGAGATACACCGGCGGTTCTGGTGCGCCCGCCTGGACGCTCGAAGCTGTGGGGTTCGACCTCCACGGGCTCGAGGAGCCTGGCGCTGCCTGGTTGAAGGGTGTACGGGGTGGTGGTCACACGGAGGATGAGCGCGGGTTGTGGCCTTGCGGCTATCAGAAGCTTGCAGCTGCTACTATGGCGTAAGTTCATCGCGCTGTTTCGTGCGCGTTGCGGACTAGGCATATATTTACTTAACTAACAGGACATGCTTCTGGGGCGGAGACATGTTCGCGCCGAAGCTGAAGGTGAAGGGGGCGGACGGCCGTGAAGTCTCCATCCAGCAGTTTTTGCAGGGCGCGTTTTTGAACATGTGGGAGCTCGTTGCGAGGACGGTAGCCGATCTAGAGGCTGTGATTGGGTTCGAGGTATGCGACCGTTCCTTGCTATATGCGCTATCTCAGTGATTGACTCGCTGTCCAGATGATGAATGAGCCGCATAGAGGTTACATCGAACTTCAGTCGATGCACGCCTTTGATTACAATACTGACCTCCACCTCGGGCATGTCCGTAAGTAGCCCTTGGTTTATTCTTGCTGAGGACTGCGGTTGACGTATCCATACAGCCACCGCCTTCCAATCGTTTATGCTCGGTTCCGGTCACCCGACGTCCGTCGGAGTCTGGACCCGCTCGTTCCCAATGCCTACTCGGTTAACGTCTCAAGCCGTGCTGAACACGGCCGGCCAGAAAGCCTGGCTTGAAGACGGTCCGACTCAGGGCAAATGCCTGTGGGAGCAGCACGGCGTTTGGGGTTGGGATCAGAAGAAGCACGAGGGGGTCGTGCTCCGGGAGAACTACTTCAAGCGGGACCCAGACACCGGTAGAGAGGTAAGGAAGTTGCATTGGCTAGCTAAACGGAGCGAGCTTACGAATCGAACGGCGTTCCGTAGATTGATTGGTACACGGACTTTTACTATCCGCTCTTGAACAGGTGGGCCGAGCGCGTGCGGAGCGTGACAAGCCAGGATAAGGCCGTCTTTTGTGAGCCAATCCCGAACGAGGTGGGTTCTAGGCCCATGGCGTTTGCGATACCCAGGCTCACATCGAGCGCGCGTAGTTCTGCCCCAAGTCTTGGCAGCCACACCGCCCAGCCAATATGGTATATGCTCCTCACTGGTAAGTAGTTATCCTCGGCTTTCCCTGTGGTCGACCCCTGACAGTTTCTTCTTAGGTATGACCTCAACACCCTCTTCCTGAAGGCGTTCGGGAACTTTTCTGTGAACGTTCAGGGGCTGTCTCGAGTATGTCCGACGGACCTCGGCTGAATCATGCGCTTGCTGATTGGCGGTTTAATGCGTAGGGCATGTTCCCGTTGAAGACGTTCTACTGGGGTCAGAAGGGCACGCGAGACAACTTCTCGTTGCAGATACGGAACATTGTCGAAGAAGGGTATAAGTCCCTCGGTGAGACTCCAGTTATAATTGGAGAGTGCGGCATTCCCATGGACATGAAGTGAGCGCATTGCTGTGATCCGTCCTATAGATTTTCATTAACCCGGGTGCTCTTACAGCAGGGGCGAGGCGTTCGAGACGGACCGGTGGCACTCGCAGTTGAAGATGATGGACGCAATGATTATGGCATTGGAGCGTGCCCTCGTTGGCTTCACGTAAGTTCCCGTCCACGCTTCTCCGCCTGAACGTCCCTGGCCCCACTAACCGCTCCCGCGTTCCGCTGTTTAGGCTCTGGAACTACAACCCGGACAACGACGACCATGCAGGGGACGACTGGAACGGGGAGAACTTCTCGTGGTTCAGCCGAAAGCGTGCCCTCCCATCTTCCTGGTTGGACTATAGCCAAACCTCGCCCACGCTCGACAACGGAGGCCGCATCCTTCGCGCCGTCGTACGCCCGTATGCCGCGAAAACCGCGGGAGTCCCCCTTTTATTCGACTACGAGATCAACACGAGCGAGTTTACGCTGGAATGGGCGATCCCAGGTACCCTCGACCCTGATGCATCGAAGGCAAAGGCTGGGCCCTACGTCCAAATGCCACCCCGGAACGATATGCCACCTCTCCTGTCGAACAAAACGGAAATCTTTTATCCGTCGGCGTTAGCGCACGGCCGCAACGTTGTGGTGCGGGGTTTGTCGAAGGAGGACCGGTGGGCGTATGACGAGGCCAAACAGACGCTTACGATCGTCACCGCACAGAATGCGCCTGGGACCGTGCACCGCGTGACGGTAGGCGTGGATCCGCTGCCTAAGGCCGCGTTCGAGGTGAACGACTTTTGGAGCGACTTTAGCGGACAGATTTTGGCGGTCTCCCTTGTTGTCGTCTCGAGTCTGGTGCTCCTGTTCTCGTGGCTCTTCGCGTAAAGGTTGCCGGGGCAGATTGGATACTTTCGTCATTGCTTGTCGCTGTCGTCATCCCAAATTCGGATTCTTTTCTTCCATTCGCACGCGGCGTTTTGGATTGCGACTTCCCGTGATCGTAGAAAGGTTACATGACGTATATAGCTTCTTGCACTCCGGCCTTGTCTCGGGACGGAGAAGAACCGGGCACATGCCCTGTACTTACCAAGCCGAACAAGGTGCGTCCCACATTCCGGTGACCGTTGCCCTGCAATCTGTCCTCAAGAGCTTATTCTTCGCCTGCAGTGCGTCGGATGCAAACCTCGTATTCATTGAGGGATGGTCGCCGCGCTACTTCACATCGGCATATGCAGCGGCGAGCTAACAAGGTTTGCATGAGGCTGTCGCTGACTTCCATCCATGAGATGTCCTCGGATGACGCAGCGCCACCCGAAGGCATTCATAAGGTAGGATGGTTCGCTGTCAACCACGCTCAAGTGTGCGCACTACTCTTCAGAGACCTGCCTCCGAAACCTCGAAGTCATACTAACCATGCCAGGGACGACCCTTCCCTCCGCGCCTCACTACGTGCCGCCTCCGCCGACTAAGGAAAGCTGTAAGCACTCGCTGCCGTCCCCCTCCCATGCTTCCTCTAACGATCCCGTTCAGTGGAGTGGGCGGACCTGCCTATCATAGACTTCTCGAAGGTCGGGACGCCAGAGGGGCGAGCTCAGCTTGCCCCTCGAGTCCGTGACGCGATGCGGGTCCATGGTTTCCTCATGATCGTCAACCACGGTTGGACACAAACTCAGGTGCGTCGATCTCGTGCCATCGAGGGTAAGCAAGGACATAATACGACGTACATATAGAACGACCGAATGTTCGACATAGCGGATGCTCCCTTCTCCCAGGTCTCTGAGGACGAGAAGAAGCGATTCCAGACGAAGACTCAAGAGACGGGCACCGCGGAAGGCTATAAGATGCGTCGAGTTTGGGTCAGCTTTCTTGTCGCGCCTCAGTGTGAGGTCAGTAAATGACGTCCTTGTCTACAGACAATCGACAACGGCGTTCGCGACGAGCTCGAATACTACACCTGTGAGTAGGGTTTGGATTTGGAGGGTCGATGGCTGATAACGTTCCACCTAGTCTTCGGTCAGGCGAATCACCCCGATGTCTTGCAACCTTTCTTGCCGGAGTATCAGCAGTTTGCCCGGCATAATCATTTTGATGTTCTGCATCCTATCCTGAGGTAGGCGGCATAACAGTCCTCGTCCTCGCGAGTACTTAAATGCCGAATTATTATTATTACCTTGGAAGACTGCTCGCTCTAGGCATGGAGCTACCGGAGGAGACGTTTGTCGACATTCACGACTTCAACGATGCTGCGGTAAAATACGGTGCGATCGGTTCCTTTGGCTGCATTAACTTTTCTTGACGAGGACCTTGCTTGCTTTCTAGCTCGGTTCTTGAAGTAGTGCGTACCCGATTAATCCATATGCTCTCCGTAGTCATTCATACTCCTCCAGCTATCCTCGAACGGAAGAAGATGAGGCAAAGTCGAAGAATGTTTGGCTCAAGGGTCACACAGGTGCATTGCACGTGCTCACCTTCGCGTTTACGTATTGACTCGTGTCTGAGATATCGGGACGATCACCATCCTCTGGAGTCAACCAATATCCGCACTCCAAGTTATGTCGCCCGACGGCAAGTGGCGATGGGTCAGGCACATCAATAATGCATTGGTACGTCGAGTGGTTAAATTCGACAGGCATCAGCTCGTCCTCATGCCTTTCCTCTTTGCAGGTGGTCAATGTCGGCGACGCTCTGGAAATGCTCACGGGTGGCTTCTACAAGGCCACTATTCATCGTGTCGTCCAACCTCCCCGTGATCAGCGCGGTTCGACACGGCTCGGCGCCTTCTACTTCGCTATGTGCAATGACGATGTCAGGTTGGTTCCATTCACCGCCAGCCCCGTTCTTCAGCGGGTCGGCGTCGTTCGGAAGATCGACGACGAGGATGCACCTACCATGAGCGAATGGCGTAAGGGACGTTCGAAGGCATACGGGATGACGGAGTTGAAACGCAAGGACGACGTTGTCGAAGAACAGGTGATCAACGGGGTGGTCGTGAAGCATTACAATTAGGCCTTGGAGGCCTTATCTCCCTCTCGATCTTTCCCGGCACGCGTTGATTCGTCAGACAGAACTGTATTATGTCTTCATGTATCGGTATGAATGCTTCCTCAGTCATGTGCCATCGCGCATTCTTCTACTGCTTCTCATACCCCTTGGTTCTACTTATCGCGGGTGTCCAGACTCCGGTGCACGGTCGATACCCTCCGCCTGCCGCAAGATAGCAGCCATTTTCGCCCATTACCAGACGAGCTTCACCCACCACTCGGCTCCCCGCCTCCCGTGTACTCGAGGGAGGTCCAACGTTTAATGTAACCTGACGGAACTTCTTTCCGTCCTCCACTGCCTCAGGGGAGGAGAGGACGTCCTCTACGCTTGTGAGTCTATTCGGCTCTGATGCCTTCCAGTGTAATTGATTCCTGTCTGGGCAGCTCCCTTGGTTGTTCTCGAAATTCACCGGTTGAAGTTGCCACCAGGAAGTGAGCCAGGCAGGCAGCTCCAATGCCGCTTTTTCATATCGAAGGTACCGAGGAAGCGCGCTCTTCGTCATCTAAGACATTATCTTGACATGTCATCTTCATGCTGGGATACGTTGTCTCTCTTTCTGGCGAGCATCCACAGGAAAGAACCACTGGAGTCTCGGATTGTCGATTATCAGATCCGACTCTCGGTAGTGCTTCAGACACTTAAAAGCAGCTCTGAGGCGACGCGAGTCTCAATCCCACTCGCACTGCCGTATACTCAAGTTTGCAACTCGATATGGTTGAGACTGCGTTCCCTGATGCTCCTCACCGTCCCCCGCCTCCGCCTACGACTGAGGATCGTACGTCCCCAGATTTTATCTCGTTACCCTTTCCACTTCGTTCATCTGGTTTGCCTTGTAGTCGACTGGGCTGATCTGCCCATCGTTGACATCTCGAAGGCCAGCACCGCGGAAGGCCGCACCGAGCTCGCCGCCCAAGTGCGCGACGCGATGCGCACGTTCGGGTTCATGTACATTGTCAACCACGGTTTGACCCAGGCTCAGGTGCGTGGACGTCGATAACGCCGCACGGTCCGCACGATTTACCCACCGTATCGTTTGTAATAGAATGCCAGGCTCTTCGATATTGCCGACGTGCCCTTCTCCCAGGTGTCCGAGGAGGAGAAGAGACAGTTCTCGAACGAGATCAAGAACACGGGGTCGTACAGAGGTTACAAACCCCGCCGGTTCTGGGTGCGTTCGTTCTCGTGGGACTGCTACGTGATCGTACTGAGTAATAATTCATCCAGACCATTGATAATGGAGTCCCTGACCAAATCGAACACTATCAATGTATGTCTATCCTCAGCTTGTTGTTACTATGCGAAGGATCTCACTCGCCGTGTCATTCGTGACGGCTAGTCTTTGAACAGAAACACCATCCTCAGGCGCTCCAGCCGTTCCTCCCGGAGATCTACGCCTTCGCAGAACACAACCATTTCAAGGTCCTTCACCCGATACTCAGGTTCGTTGTTTCGTGTACCTATCCCGAGTGTGGACTGAATTTCTGAACAGACTGCTCGCTCTCGGCCTGGAGCTACCTGAACAGACGTTCGTGAACATTCACGATGTCGACGCAACTGGACCTGGTTTCGGTAAGTCTCATTTCCTCCCCCTCATTTGAAGCACGGGGAGTCCTGACGCATCACTAGTGCGGTTCATGAAGTAGTGAGTACCATCTGTCTTGATGTTGCTTGAGCTCTGGCTCAGATTCACTCTAGCTATCCTCGCTCTGAGGAAGACGAAGCGAAGACGAAGAACGTCTGGCTCAAAGGGCACACCGGTAAGCTCACTCCGGTTACGTTACGGAAGAAAATTCTATGTAGTTAAACGCTCCCGAGCAGATATCGGTACAATCACGATCCTATGGAGCCAGCCGATATCGGCTCTCCAGATTATGACTCCGGATGGCCAATGGCGATGGGTCCGCCACATCGACAACGCTCTGGTACGCCCTCCCTCCCCTTCTGATATGGATTCATCATCGTCGCGCTCACGTCGTGCCGTACGGGTATATTTATGTGCAGGTCATCAACATCGGCGACGCGATGGAGATGCTCTCCGGGGGCTACTACAAGGCGACGATCCACCGCGTCGTCCAGCCCCCTGCCGACCAGCAGGGCTACGAGCGCCACGGGGCGTTCTACTTCGCGATGGCCAACGACGACGTGAAGCTCGTCCCGTTCGTGGAGAGCCCCGTCCTGCAGCGCGAGGGCATCAAACGCCGGATCGAGGACGAGAACGCGCCGACGATGGCGGAGTGGCGCGTGGGGCTCACGAGGTCGTATGGGGTGTCCGAGCTCAAGCGGAAGGATGTCGTTATCGAGGAGCAGGTCGTCGGGGGCATTGTCGTCAAGCATTACAACTGAGCCGTGCGTGTGTATAGTTCCGGGAGAAGGCTTCGCGTGCTGTCTCGGTAGTGTCGTCTGAAGCTTCCGACATTCCGGTGCAGCGGCAATGCTTACTAGTAGGTCAGAAGTAGAGGATTCGAGGGTCCCGTGTAAATATACTCTTCCCGAAGAATAGAACAGCGCGACTTCGTCGGGCGTGGGCCCCGAGGTCCGACGAGATTCGAGGTGTCAGTGCTTCTCACAAGTCTTCACGTCTTCGTGACGGATCTATTCCTGCCAGGAGGCAAGGGGAAAAACCGATGGAGCGCAGTGAGTCGCAAACCTCGACTGCGACAGTCAAGCCATAAAAGAAGGGCGTACACGTCAGGCTAACAAGTAGGTATCAGCCCCACCAGCCGTCCGACATGCGACGATCTCGGCTTGATCGAGTACTGGTGAATTTTCGGTTGAATCCGGAGAAGGGGGCCTCGAAGTTAGTAACAATGTGCATTCCACGACTAAGATGACGGGTGGGGCGATTTCGAACGCCGAGAGTAGGGACGAGATGAGCAGCGTCAGGGAGCGGGACAGTAGCCGGAGCGTAAATGTTGCATTAATCGCAAGTTCAAGTTGGATCACTCTGCGACCCTAACCCTGAGATTAATACTTCCTCGACCCGAACCGGACCAACGATGAAGCGCCCTTCGCCACGTGCTGCCAACGGCCCGGGTGCTGAACCAAGCAAGGTACTAGTACTAAGTTGCTCTCCTTCCGATTCCCTGCGACTCCCCAGTGTAATGTCGTCCAGCTCTCTTCCGATTCTCAGGAGTTGCCTTTGCATTAAGTTCAGAGGTGAGATCTTGAGATATTGTAAGTGTTTCAAATATTCCCCCTCTTCAACCACAGGAATAACACGGGTCACAAATAGCGAGTCGTCGGGTTCGGTGTCCGAGGTCGATGGGATCGAAGAACATCGAGAAGCACACCCGTTATACCACGGATAGGCTTCACCACAGGTTGGAATCCCTCTCTGCGAGAGAGCGCGATTCGTTGAACTGTATTTTAGGCATTGATAGCAAATTTAGGTGCGTGCCAACGTACGTCGCTGTACGAGTTCCCATATCACGAACTTCCTCTTGCTCAGCATGACGCGAGGATGAATGCCCGAGGATATGATGTGAGCTCATGACGACGATACTCTTGGTCTCGGAGCTCCGTCTCTTCTACGCACCTCTAAGAGTTGCCCTCACAAAGCGCTCCTCCCACCGTATATGTACGTCCGCTACCACTAACAACGTCCGCTACTGACATCGCGGTACGACAATCATGACAGCCCTCACGGACATCTTCACGACGGCCGGATTCGAGTCAACCCTCATCCCGATCCCTCCCCCGGAACACGACCCTACGGTCTCGGTCGAGATCTATGCCTTGCGCTACCGGTCTCCCACTGGCAGTGCGAACGCGAAGGAACCGCTCCTCCTCCTCCATGGCTACCCGGAGAACTCAAACATCTACCGCCGCCTCGGCCCTGCGCTTGCAAAGTCATCCGGGAGGGACATCGTCATCGCGGACTCGCGTGGGAGCGGCCAGAGCTCGGCGCCGAAGGTGCGAAACTTCTCTCCGGGCGAGGAGGTGCCCGGTGAGGAGGTTCTCAGGACCCGCTACTCAAAGAGAGAGATGGCGAGGGATATGTTCCATGTCATGTCGGTATTCTAATGCAGACTATTGAGACGAGTGCGGGCTGACGAAGGTGGACAGGAAGCACTTCGGATACGACAAGTTCTCCGTCATCGGACACGATCGGGGTGCGGTACGCTCGATCCTTTCTAGACGCGATTGAAGTGCACGCTGACGGGAGCGTTCTCGTTCTTCAACACAGCGTGTCTCCCATCGCATGGCCGCGGACTACCCAGACGCAGTCGTCAAGGTCATGCTGCTGGACATCGCGCCGACCTACGACATCTTCGGCAAGGCAGACGCCACCCTCGCGCTCGCCTTCTTCCACTGGTTCTTCCTCTCCCAGCCCTACCCGTTCCCCGAGCAGATGAGTAAGTCTCCTCTCCTCGTACTCTGCGAGTTCCACGCTGACCCCACGCGCGCGCGCGCGCGCACTGGCAGTTCTCGAGAACCCCTCCGCCTACCTCCAGCGCCTCCTCGGCCGCTTCACCAAGGTCGACACGCAGATCTTCACCCCTGAGGTCGTCGACACCTACCTCCAGCAGCTCGCCGCGCCCGAGCGCGTGCACGCGCTCACCGAGGACTACCGCTGTTCCGCCCCGGGCGGGGCCGACCTGGCTCTCGACGCCGCGGACCGCGCGGTAGGGCGCAAGGAAACGCAGCCGTTCCGCGTGCTCTGGGGCAAGCAGGGCCCGAACGAGCGGCTGTTCGGGCACGAGGGCATGCTCGCGCTGTGGCGGAACGTGTGCGTGGACGTCGATGGGAGGGCGGTTGACTGTGGGCATTACATCCCCGAGGAGCGGCCGGACGACGTCGAGCGAGAGGCGCTGGCGTTCTTTTGAAGTTTCGCGGCTCGACGTTGTAGGGATATAGGTGTTTGGTGTGTCGAAACCTGCGGGGAGGAGTAATCTGAACCCAGAGCGACCATGGAGGTCAAGTCACATCTAACCATCTCCAGCGTGCAACAGTCACGTCACAACGTCTGCCTCTGCAGCGACTCCGAGTCGGACGCTCGTTTGTGCACTAGTTGTGGACCGAGTTTAGTTGCGTGTGTTGGACGGCAGGCTGCAATATTACGGCGTGGGATGTCAGCTCAAACGACCTCATAACGCTCCAAACTAGTGCGAGTAGCTGTTCAGACGGTGAGGGATAATCGAGGGCCTGTAGGCACGTTTCGTCATCGCAGTTTCTTGGACCATTATCACAGGGCCTAGGCTCCAGTCACCCAATCGAGAGGAGGGTCGGCGGTAGTACTAAAGCGCGCCTTTCCATGATGGAATGAGATGTTGAAGCTGACCGGGGTGCCCATATCAGGCACGAAGATCATCGAGGCTGTCCACTCTGCGTCCGGCCTGGAGCCACATGGGAAGGGGCAAGGCATCGCTTCTCCATGGGCATCCTACGGAGGGAGACCTTCCTGTCTTCGCGCGGCTCCTCCTACCACCAGACCAATCGACAGTACTCATTCTTCTTCATCTCGTATCCGCATACACTCAGGTGCTAGACAGCCATTGGTATGTACTATGGTGTGAAATACGTAGTTTTTACCGCGTTGACTGTGAATTTGTAGTCTTTCAGGATAATTCGTGCACGTACTAGTCGCCATGCGCCTTCTTGACACAGAGACCGGCCAGTTTGTGGATAAAGACCCGGAGGACGGGAAGACAGTGTACGCCATCTTGTCGCACACCTGGGATGAAGATGGCGAGCAGACGTACGAGCAGCTGAAGGAGATTCAGCAGCGATATCATTCTGGGTCCGAGTCTCAGACTCCGCAGAGTCGCCCTAATGTCGTCGATACAGATAGTGCTGCTTCCCCTAAACTCGTCCGAGGTAAGTCACAGTACCAGTCCTCTCCTCAGCTAGGAGAAATTCTAAATCAGCGACAGTAGCCCTTCCGACGGCCCTTGGACGTCTTACGGCGTCCGAAGTGGAAGCCTTGTTGTGTCTGGTTGCCGAGACGTTTGGCCTCGCATTACCTGCCCATGCCCCGGGCCTCTCCCAAAGTGACCCTTCTATGCCGGTTCCGGACCCTCGACTTTCTCAACAGCCGCCTCCGAGTCAGTCCATCTGGGACGACCCCGAGCTGTCTCCCAAGATCCGGGAGGCTTGCCGCATCGCACGAGAGGACGGCTACGACTACATCTGGATCGACTCGTGCTGCATCGACAAGTCTAGCAGCTCCGAACTTTCCGAGGCCATCAACTCCATGTACAAGTGGTACGGCCTCGCAGATGTGTGCTACGCGTATCTCTCCGACGTCCCTTCCGGCGAAATCTATCAGGCCGATGACTCGGCCTTCCGCAAGAGCCGGTGGTTTGGCCGTGGATGGACGCTACAGGAGCTCATTGCACCGCTGTGGGTGGAGTTTTTCTCCAAGGACTGGATCCCTATTGGCTCGAAGCACGATCTGGTCGACCTTGTCGAGAGCATCACCAAGATCGACGAGAAAGCCCTGTTGCATGTTGAGCCGCTGGATGCATTCAGCGTGGCCCAACGGCTCTCGTGGGCCGCGGAGCGCAAGACGAGCAGGGTGGAAGATCGGGCGTACTCGCTGCTGGGTATCTTCAACATCAACATGCCAACACTTTATGGCGAGAGCGACTACGCGTTCCGACGGCTCCAGGAGCACATCATGGAGCGTACCCCAGACCAGAGCCTTTTGGCATGGGAAGACGTTTACCTAGCCTCCCGGCTTCGTGAAACCGGAGAAAAATGGGAAGCCCAGCCGGACTATGATCCACTTGATCTTTTCGCCACGTCCCCTGATTTGTTCCGGAGTTGTCGTGGTATCAGCACTCTTCATCATCATGCAATTACACCAACATCCGAGTCCTCCCATGGCCGTGCGATGGTAGAATACACCTCTACTCCATACGGCATTCGCACACAGTTCTGGATGCTAGCTCTTAACAAGGACTTACTCCTGCGCGCCATACAACATAGAAGGCCTGTTCAACTGGAATTTCCACAGTCGCCAAGGGGCTCTCAATGGTACCTCGCCATTCTGAGCTGTGAACACTCAGAATATCCGGAACACCTCTTAGGAAGGGTTTGCTACATAGCTTCCTCCAAGTCCGGTATCGACTTGATACGCCCTGGATACATCAAAGGGATCGAATTACACGCCAATGGGGTCGGAAACTACTGCACTCCTGACCTCTTCCCCTTGTCGCCTGACACCATCGAGCACTGTCGCGCGCAAATAGAACTGAAGACGGTCTATATCCCTCATCCCTACCGTGCCGCTCTGCCACAGTCCTCGAGTATTCGACGTCAGCTGTACACTACGATGAAGTTGGTGCTGTTGAGAGGGACCCACGACGCTCTGCGCTCCCAAGGATACTCGGCCAACCTTCGCGATCCAGATCCAGGCCACCCGACCACGCACCGGCTCGTACTTTCGAACGATGAGCACACCATCGCCGTCGAATTCCAGCATACGCTAGAGAATGATGGCGACGACTTTACGATCGCGGCCAGGGTCAAGATGTCGGGGTCCCATGGGGTTCAACTCGACTCGGACTCTGCCCCGGCCTCCCATCAGGCAGGTCGTCCTACCCTGGCTTGGTGGGACGCGACTTCATGGGAGACTGCACTTGACCATCAAAGAGTGGAGTTGAGCGCCGCGGGGCCCCGGACCCTCATCTTAGACCTTGGACTAAACTTCGGGGGTCGTGGGTACTACTTCCTGCACGTCGAGGTTCTAAGCGAGGAATTACCTGCACTCTCAGCTGTCGAACCGGCAGGGAACCAGGGAGGGGAGCGAGAAAGGAATGAGGCTGAGGATTTGTCTTCTACCCGTGGGACAAGAGGCTGATAGGAAGGAGGAAGGGTGGAGATGAGATAGCGAGTGTGGAGGCCCGAGACGCATGGGGTGCTATAAGGTGCTCAAGAGGCTTGATGGACTGCTTGCAGAATTTTGCCGTGCTGTACTTTGACAAGCAATTCCCTGCTCCAGTTCAGCCGTCGGGTCGTCCTGGGGTGCGCCCAGGATGCCAATATTCATGTCTGTGCGAACGGTAAGACACAAGGACCCAGTTGCGCGTCGAGCCGCAGAACCGCCGGGAGGTAAGAGCGAAAGAAAGGCGCACCTTTCATGGAGACCATCTCAAGGCTATACGCCATCGAATCACACATTTCGATGTCCCTTTCAATGTCAACCCAATCCCGCCTTCTCGCATTCGCGCAATAAACGCCCCGCGTTGCCTCCTGCACATGTTACTGACACTCCTCCACCCCGATTTACCGACTCAAGGAGGGGTATATGTTTCTGGATGCTATCGCCTCGCAGCATGTAGATGCTGAATATCGCTTCCGACTCGATTAAATATGCGCACCGTCGAAGGTGTTGCTATTGTTTGCATCAGAGACGGCGCAATGCTAGGCGGATCATGGACGACGGGGCAGCCTCGATGGTTCGGTGTTCTGGTATATGCGCTTGATCATGGCAAAAGCGACCTTGCGCGACTCGCATACCAGATCACATGCGTCGTGTGGTCCTGGACGACAACATTTGGAGATACGGTGATGGATGTGGGAGCGGGGGCCGAAACAAGCGATGGCGATAGTGATACACAAGATGTACGATGTTAGCTCTGGACTTAACCGAGACGACGGCTGAAGTACAATAGAGAGATCGGTGCTGAGGGATACTTCAAGGATCGTCCCAACAGGAGAAGGCGGAGTGGCTGCGGGAGACTTGTGAAACGAAGGCCACTCGCGACTGACGGCAGCACATACCAGGTGCGATAATTGCGTGAATTGAATGCCGGTCCGAGAGAGGCAGCGTCTCATGGCCTCGTCTCCTGCACAACATGGTTACAGGACAGGCCTAGGCAGGGGCAGGGACGCAACCACAGACGCAGTAATCAGGGTGTGGCCATCGAGAATGGAGTGCGGGGCAAATGATACTGAGAGAGATGAGACGCAGTCCAGGACAGATTGAAGGTCAGACTGCACGCGGTCGCGGCGATGATAGTGAGTAGACGGTCGAATGTGTAAATCTGGGAATCCCGGGCAGACTGACCAGCTACAAGAGCCAGGCTGTCGAACTAGAACCAACCCTAGAATGCCGAAATGGGAGATTCGAAGCTTCGCATCAGCGTCCCGTACCGCGTTCCTGTGGTCAAGGATGGAATATGTCTACTCCATCCTGGACCTGGGCCGTCGTGCACAACACCCACCCATCGCAGGTCGAGCAACCTGCGGTGATTCGGAAATCCGTGGTCGACCTTGACGACCTCCGTCGGGTCCAGGCCAACGGTGACGAATCGAATAGGAAGCATACCGGTCAAGATGCGGAAGAATATGGAGAGTGTGCCGGGGAGTGTGGTGCGCACTAAGCGGACGATCAGCAGTGGTCCACGCTTGCAGGGCCTTCCTGGTCTATCCGAACATGCCGTAGAACGTGTACACTGGTGCGAGCGACGGGAGTCACCAGTCTGCAGCTAGCCTTGGTCCGCGCTTGCCTGCGATCGATCTACGTGTCCTTCACCTCGCACCAGATCGTCGCCAATCTCGTTCCTAACTCAAACGTACGATTGGCTCCGTGTGCTATGTCGCGTTTTAGCATTGTACCGAGGTCGCTAACAATCGGCCACAAGAACAGAGGAAACGAGAAGAATAAGCAAATTGCGAAGTATCAGTCTGGACAGGGGACGTAGCGTTTGAGATCCCGTAGTATACACTCCTTCTTATCCTCTAACCTAAGTTGTTTGGTGTTCCTCCTCCTGTCCCTCGGACCCTTAGGGTAGATGTAGATGGCCTGCCTCTTGACGTCTCTCATACGAGCCACTGTAGCAACCAAAGCACATAAGGACATAATTAGATGTCGAAGGCACGGAGCAGCTTCACCCGAGAGAAGGAGTAATAGTAATTCAACGTACCGAACTAGCACCCGAGTACGATCCCTGCAGACAGAATTGTTCTCCTACACCACGGATGGCACGTTGCAAATCGAAGGTGCACATGTCCAGAGATCCGGTAGGCTGGCAAAGGAGAAAGCTAGATTGGAGGAGCTAGACAGAAGGACTCGAGGTGGATGGTGTGTGGAGAAGCATCATACCGGGCCCAGGTGGCAGGCCGCCAGGTCCCAGTGGGAGTCCTAGCAGAAGAGCAGGAAGAGACGACCGTCAACGGCGCCAGCGAACTGCACCCGGGGACATTTCAGGCCGCCGCCCCGATGGTTCTCCGGGTGACTAACTTCAGTATGTCAGCGATGAAGCGCCTCGCGTCCCACCCCCGCCAGCGGCAGCGCTCAGCTGTTGGCCAGCTGCGCTCACCGCTATGTATCCCGTTTCTCGACATGTGTCGCTTGCTGTTTTTCCCCCACCCTCGATTCTGCTCGGGGTCTCTTTCTCTTAAGAGCGGTTCACGGCTGCACGCACTCCCGGGCCTACTAGTGGAGCGTCCTGGGTTCGCCTTCTGGCTCGAGGCTGTCAACTCTCATTACCTCTTGCAATCCCAAGTCATGTTGGCGACCATCTCTCCTCATGCGCCCCCACCGTCGCTACCTTTGACCTGCACCCTCGACCTCCATCTCTCTGTGCTCTCTCCTCAATATTCAATTCCGACCATCCCTGCTTCCCTCCCGACTACGGCTATATGTGCTCAGTTAGAAAACCCGATCGTCGATCCCCGTACCATCCAGTACTCAATACTCTTCGCTCAGCGGTCAGAGCACAAGATCTACCACCTCTACTTTAGCCCTAGCCGCCAGGATACCGTCTGGTGCCATCCAAACTTTACTCCACCAGATCGATGGTGATGCTCGAGCCGTTTGTCGCTTTCCTCCGTGCGAATGCTACAACAGTGCCGCGTGAGCATTCATGCACCAATTTGCTACTGCTCCCCGCTGACATCTGAATAGACGATCATCCTCTCACCAACGTCCCTCGTGGATTTATGCCTTGACACCTGGCCCCAGACCACAAACGTCGGCGGATCTCATCCCTGAACAAAGCCAGCTACACGATGTCCGCCTTTGATCAGCGGAAATGTTATGAAGATAGAGGCAAAGCGAGGGACTCATAGCTCGTGCGCGTTCGCATGAAGGAGTAGCAAGGTGAGCAGCGCGCAACAAGAAAGGTATGCTGCTGCCCTCCGCTTTCTACACCCTCCACTAGGCCGCTCCATCCCTTGCCATCCCTTGGCCACGGAGAATCATGTCGCCCGTTCCACGGCTCAAGGATGTCTTCACAATCAGTGTTGGGTTACCAATTGGTTCCCCTTTCCCCACCAGTCAAGCACGAGAACGTGTTCACCACCCTCTCGAGACGTAGTCTTCGCTTCCAAATGGGTTCTACTGGCTGTGTCACATGCACCATCCTTGTTCGGCGGGCACTGAGGAGGCGGTGGTCACGTCGTATCGCAAGGTAAGCACGTAGATACATCCTCTCATACAGCCCGTCGTGCACGTTCTGATAGCCGGCATCGTCGTTTGGAATGAAGTACAACTGTTGATGATGTGCGCACGACGTCCGGTATCTAGCCTCTCAAGCGGCTGATCTATTCGCTGCGTACTCGCATATCCAAACCTCTTGCCCTTCCCGAAACCGTAACGGCCCACAAGCACCCTTCCACGACCATCGGAGGCGGTTTGCATGAGTATCCCAATCACGCTGTGTAACATGACTCGCTAGGGTCGACTCGACTTGAAGTAAGTGTCGTCGTTGGTCCTCCCGATGCATGACTGTAAGGTCTGACGGCCACACCACTGCAAACCTCAGGACGCGCCACTTTCCTTCGGCATGCAAGGTCACGAGAGGGCGGGATCGTATTGTGTGGGGTTGAGACAGACAGACCCATCTTGTCTAGTTGACGTCCAGGGTCTGATAATACCGTGTCATAACCCCTGCGTACTCCACGGCGTTCGAATGTTGTTGCCAACTCGCGTTTTCATCGTTGCTTTGCATTCATGCGGGAGTGCGCATCGCTCACGTTGGGATGCTGCGAGCTCCGTCTTTGTGGATGCGGGTCGACGAGTACCACGCGTTCGAAGCACACGTCAGCGATGCCGTATAGGACCGTTGAGATTCAAATATTCATGCTTTCACCGGGTTCACCGTCGAACAGCGCTGATTGAGGTGGCGGATCCTGGTCGGATATGCTGAAGGAGATGGAGGTGAATAAGGACGAAGGCGGCAGGGAGGAGAAAGCCGTGGGTGAGAGCGACTGCCTGCGTCGTTGTATAAGTTCCCAATCAGATAAGCTTAAGGTGAGCATCGCTCGCTCTACATTGGGTTTGACCCAGATACCCATACGACTCGGAGGGCACATTTCTAACTCATCCTAAACAGAGATTGAACAACCTGCTACCTCGGACACTCCAGGAGAGACATGAAGCACCTCGTTGTGATACCTTTCTACCCTCAGCTGCAAGCTCAAGGGCAGGAGGGCTACCTCTGTCCTTCCCTCAGTGTATGTGGTCAACGTCTAGATCATATATATTGCTTTACTGCCGCTCCGGCCTTCATCGAGCGACGCTGTGCTCACACAGAGACGAAGACAGCAGTCCTATCATATATCCTTCCCGAACTGCTGTCGCTGTATCGCACATGTATACCCCACTCGCAGCAGTACAAGAGGGTCCTTGCTCCCAGGAAGATGGAGCGAAGACCAAGAATGTCTAGCTCCAGGGGCACATTGGAATATATTCTCTGACTGCGGCAGCGGTCCTCGATAGCTCCTCCGCGTACCTCCCATACCTCCGGATCCTTGGCCATCTCGCCAAGGACGACAAGCGCATGTTCACTCCTCAAGTGGTCTACACCTAGTTCCAGCAGCTCACTGGGACCGGCGGCATGCACATGCTCTCTGCGGGCTCCAGTGCATGCAGGACTTGAACGAGATGATCTTCGGGCACGAGGACATGCTCGCGCTGTGGCGGAACCTGTGCTCTGACGTGGATGGGAGGACTTCTGCTGTGGGCACTACGTTCCGTGAGCCACAATCCACGTCGAGTGGGATGCACTTTCCAGTTAGACTCCGGCCGCTCAACCCCGACGAAAGAAGATGTGTCGTTGCAAGCCGAGGGAAAAATTGCATGTCCTGAGGCTTTCAGTGGCGTTACTATCAGATTTTACAGTCATGCATCTGGAGGAACTACAAAGACTCTTACTTCAAGTCGAGTCGACCTTAGCGAGTGGTGGTACACGGTGTAATTGGAGAGACCCATGCAAACCGCCTCTGGCTGTCGTGGACGGGTGCTTGCGGATCCTTACCCTTAGACTTTCGGGGCAGACAGGAGGTTGGCACAAGTAGTAAATATTTAAATGATGGCATGTCGACCCACTAACGCAGTTTAGAGTGTGTTGCACTCTCTGATCAATCGCTGAAGTTTATGTCACTTGGCATTCATCCAAGACTAGAATATGTTTTCGAATTCGAAGTGATTACATACATTGAGAGCATTAGATAATACAGCATGTACTACGTCTGGGAGAGAGGGTGATTACAAGCATTGGCAGTCCAAGAGACCATGAGCATCAACGCACAAATGGATAGCATACGTATGAACGAGTCGCCCAGAGACTTCGCACACCGTCCATAATTCGAGAATCTTCTGGATCAAGGTCCATGACAAAGACAGCACAAACCAGAACCAAAACCTGTCCTCTGCCGCAGTGTGGCATCGATAGCTACTCGGACTCCTCGCAATCACTGGAATCCACTCCTTCAACATCGGAATTGTCCATATCCAGCATGGGGTAACGCCACCGGCGCGACCATCTCGGAGACTCTGATCTCATCGTCAGCTCCCCCAGTGCGGTCCCCTGCTTGTCCAAATCCTCACCAACATCTGCCTCGCCACTCCCGCTTTCCGTGCTTTCCCCGGAAGATCCGAGAGATTTGTGCGATGTTGTTTGGGAGAGCGGTTTCGGGGGAATCACCTCGATGGTGATGCAGTACTCGGAGAGCCATATGAGGTAGAGGCCAAGGCGCAATGTCAGCTCGAGTCCATTCGGTAGTGAGAGCTTGACATCTTCATCAGGAAGCTTCCAATGCCATCCTCCCTGTTTGTCAATGTCCCCCCCTGAACTACTCGTTTCCACGTGCCACGCATCCCAATTGACGGTCTGACACTCGGGCTGGGGGGCCGGACCCTGGGAGCTTTGCAAGACCAGTGGTGTTGTGATACAAGCCCGGAATGCCAGCCCCTGCCGACCATTCAAGTCTCTAGATAGGCTGTAGGAATAACCAATGTTGATCTCGAGGTCGCCTTCGACATCGGAGAGGGTGAGATGGTAGAGATTGGAGTGGTCGTCATTTGGTCCTTCGAAGCGGGCCTCGTAGCCATGTGCCTGTAAGGCACATTTGGTGTGGCGGGGAAGCTTTAGGCTGATAGTATCATAGTGGGGATCGACCAACCGGAACGGCATATCATGAACACTGGGTTCAATCCGTTCAATCTGGGGGCTGCACTCTCCGAGATGTTCGATATCAACCACCAGGTAGTATTCGGACACCCACGCCAGGTCCAATCCGAGGCTGAGTGTGAGTAATTCTCCTGTTGGTGCGGTGAAGCCTATCTTCTTGTGCTCGTGGGACCATCTCCATCCATCCCCTCTCTGAGAATCTGACCAACGTGCGACGTACGGACCATGCATGTACCCTCCAGAGCTGTGGCGAGGATCCAAAGGCAACTCCAGGGTGACGCAGGCCGTGACTACAAGTTCTTGCTTATCATGGGTGAGGATAGTGGGAAGATAGGGATCGGGGGAGGTATGAGTGGCGTAGAAATATCGGACAAAGATGTTAAATCTTGAGTTAGAGAGGAAGAGGGAACTGGAGCATTTTTCGCCAGGCTGATCAAGGTGGATGCTATATCCTTGTACCTCCAGTGCTCTTCTAACTGATCCTAACATCGTAAACTTGAGGTCCGTGTGCTGATCACCAACTTTACAATTGACGTCCGAGACGTCCCAATGCCGCGTAGACACATGCGCCTGGGTAGGACTCTCAACGTTGGTCATGACCTCAACATGGGTGTGATAGTGGCCGTATTGAGCAATGCCTAGCCAGAGTCGCAGTGTCATCTCCTCTCCTGATTGTGTCAGAACGTGGACGTTCTGCATCCGTAGAGCCGATTCCCATTCGTAAATGTGCCAGATGACAGAAGTGTAGGGTGGGATACCGTCGAGCGTAGAGTTGGGGGAGATCGGAATCCAAATACGGGCCTCTATCGCTGCTCCTGAGTGGATTCCTATGGTACGCATGTGCCGATATTGAATGACTAGGTTGACCATATAGTTCTTGTCGTGAATTTGGAGCCAAAGACAAGAGGAGTTGTCAGGAGTAGGCCAGTGGTCCGACGAAGGCGGGGGAAGACTTGTAAGTTCAGAGACAATATACCCAGGCTGCAGAGCACCTTGGGCCCAAGGAGAAAGCGACACCGTCATCGGCTGATGGTATGAACCAGATATGACATCTTCTACCATTGGTTTTCGATTGGCCATTGATAGAGTAGGATGCGGAAGATATACCGTGATTAGCTCTACCGGACATTGATTGTTCCTATGAGCATCCAATAGCACGGTGAACATGCTGACTTGGACAGGTTTGGGCACTGGCAGCGGTCCGCGGGTAAAAATCCTAAAACGACTATGCCGTGTCTCCGACACATGTAATAACGCGACATCAGGATTTGGGCGAGTTATTGTGCATAGCTTCACCAAGAGACGGCGCTGACCACCATCCACTCGTAGAGGTAGAGAGCCGAGGATAAGGAGATACCAGGATGAATCTGTGACATGTTCATCCCAGGCGCCACTAAGGCTGTTCATGCGAGGAAGGCTTGGGGTGAGAGCTTTTAGGGGGATAAAGCACAACGTTGTACGGATACCATGCGGGGTAAGGGTGTAATCTTCGACTGGAACCTGTATGGACTCAAAATCTTTGTGGGATAGCCTATTTGTTTTCTCTCCTATATTGACAAATGACCTAGGAGATCTTGCAAAGGGTGACACTGGGGCATTAGCTGATATGGAAGAGTCGGAGGGAGTCTGGGAAAGGGGAAAGGTCCAAGATCTACCCCAGGCAAAAAGGCTAATATCGGGGATTCGCTGTAGGATCGCCTCCTGAAGCCGCTGGAACGCATGCTCGCCTTCTCCATACAACGTGGGCATCGTAATTCCAAAGATCCCGAGCAAAGAATAGGCCTCGTCCTCGATTCGAGTTGCCTCCCGGGAGGCCGCCCACCGCATCCGTTTGGCAATGGTCTCGTTGGCCAGGGCCTTCTTGTGCGTCAGGATGTCCTGGTCAATATTGGTGATCTCTGTGATGAGATTTGCCAGGGAATGTTTTGTTCCCAGACCCTCCCAGTCCTGTGAGAGAAACACGACCATAGGAGGTGCTATGAGCTCCTGGAGTGTCCATGCGCGCGTGAACCATCGGCTCCTCCGGAATTTGGAATCCATTGCTCGCTCCTTCTCCTCATCATCAGCAAAAGCTACGAGAGGAAACCTGAGAGGAATGCGACCCTTCGTCCTTACATCCTCATTTGAGGGAACGTCCTTGAGGAAGGCATAGCAAATCTGCGCATCGCGGTACCAGTTGAACATCGAGTTAATAGCCTCCGACAACTCGGAGCTACTAGTCTTATCGATGCAAGAGGAGTCGACCCAGATGTAGCGGTAACCATCACGGCGTGCGATCTCGCAAGCCTTTCGGATCTTCTCGGAGAGTCCGGAGTCCGGATCCCAGATCGACTTGCGGGTGATGGAGGAGGGACAAGGAGCTTCAACCTCACCACGAGGTTCCGCAGGCAGGATGGTCGAAGAACCGAGGAGGTATAGAGACGCTCGAGCGAGGATCCCGAGGAGTACGTACTTGAGGAAGATGAAGACCGAGGGGGATAGATGGGATAGTTCCACCTCAGAGAGTGGGAATAAGGTGGGCACGGAGGTCCCCGATTCGTCGTGAACATTGGTCTCCACGTTGGAGGCAGCCTTGTTATTGGGAAACGGAAGGGAGACCTCCTCCCCATCTGAAAGGGACTGCAATGGAGGATGAGATATAGCATAGAATTATACGAGAGTATCACGCACAGCGAGCCCGAACTTCTCCTGTATCTTTACCACATCCTGGTATGATTGCTCTCGCTTTGGCGGCTGTTCCCACGTATGCGACAGAATGGCGTAGTGAGGCGCCGTAGACGAGTTGACAAATTCCTCAAATCGCCCAGTCTCCGTGTTGATCAATCGCATGGCCGGAGATATCTAGTAGTCTTAGGTTTATTAAAAGTTGATGTCGGGATAGAAATGGCGCTTACCCTTAGATGCAGCTGTGGTGGACGTCCGGGAAAATGAAGGGTTTCTAGTGTCGGGAGGATTGAGGGAGTAGGGAGGGAATGAGAATACCTGGGGGGAGGTGACACTGGGATAGCGGGGTGACAGGGCCCGGGGGGGGAGATATACGACACAACGCTTTTGGGTGGCATACTAAAGTCTCATTCACTCGGCACTTGCATCGCACAGCATCTTCAGGAAATAACCCCGGCGTACTTAGCACAGAGAGCGCCGCAGCGCGAGAAGTGTGGCGAAGTGACGGATTTCATGTTCTAATCATCTCTCCGCCCCTAGTCCGGCCGTGCACCTTAATTATTTTCTATAATGTTATACGAGCTCCTCGTAACTCTATAAATCCCGACTCAGAAAGCTGGCCATTACAGATTCATAACCAATCACTGACCGTTCACCAAGGAGCCACCGTCCGCATCTGTCCTCGTGAGCAATCTTGTTCTCTTCTCCGGCTGGATCCACTTTCCAGGTCTGTTATGCAATTCTCCCGAGTACTCAGGCCGTATTGCACGAGGAAACAGCAAGGCGTCGGCAGTTCGAACAAATGAGCCCCCAAATAAGGCACTGCAGCATTTGACAGAGGACTTACATGATGGGCACGTTGGTGGTCACATACAGTCTCCGAGCACTGCTTGGATATCCATGCAGGCCGGAGTCTAAGGTTCATTGGCTGCCACGCACGTCGGTCCGCCAGACCTAATAAACGATTTGGTGGCCAATGTACTCGATATCGCAGTTCCACGTAGGTCGACGGGCAACCCTTAATACTCTGTAAAAGTCGTATGCGTTTTCCGGTTCGTGTTCGCCAGTCGGAGTGGTTGAACATCTCCCCTCTCCTCGCCTACGTCCTCGCTGCTCCTCGGGGACTGAGCAACGCGCGTCCGCCACACCCGTAAGGCCGAGAACGGGGACACGGCGAGCGAGGGAAGTGCAGCCGGTCAATACGTGGACCCCACGAGGGCGCGTCGTGACTCTTGTCTTCTGGATCTGCGACAGGCAGGCGCGGGCACATTCAGCAGGTGTGCGCAGAAGCCAGCATGCGGCACGCGCAAGCCCGGGCCCGAGCCGCCGTCGCAGTTGAGAGGCTACGGTGCGCCCCGTGGCGTGGTAGTACTTCATACCATGCCTCATGTCTGTTGTCCTGTACATGCAGTCCAGTAGTTATAGTTCGTCGTGCGGTGGACGGCACTTATTATAGAGACTCGGATACTCCCCTTCGCCCGTATACTACCTATCTCCCATTCGATTCTGATTCCCCACTTCACGTATAGCCGTAACCTCCGGAAATTGTATATCCTGCCTCCCTGATATCTCCCGCTATGTCTTAGCACCATCCGATCGACCTACTGACATCCCGTGCAGCGCCTTACAATTCGAACCATGGAACGCCGGTATTCATAGCGCTCACCTACCGCGCTTATCTCTGTCCGTCAAGACGATTCCAACTTATCAAACTACACCACCTTCGAGCCTGAATGATTTCTGAGCGTACCTGTGTAGCTACTGAGCAGGGATGGCACAGCATAGGGCGGTACAATGGCCTCGGACCTCGAGTCTCGACACCTCAAAGGATACACTTGACCCCGCGCGCTCAACATCGGGCCGGAGGCGGCACTTCCCCGCGCAGAGTCGACAACATCGTGGGATGTCAAAAGCGTCCGTGGGGCGCGGGGAAACGTGAATAAGAAAGGAGAGAAGGGCGATGTCGATGCTTGGCACATGCAGCCTCGGAATGACACCTCGAGGTCAAGGAAGTCGATGGCGAGATCGGAGGGATTGGCATACATGTGCCGATTGATCTGGAACGTTCGACTAAAGAGGAGAGGGGCCTAGTGCGGCTGGAAGGGATGCATGAGTGGCTAGCAAGTGAGCGATATCCATACGGGCAGTACAAGGTGCAGCTCGGATGCCAGCAGGGAATAGGACCGCGGAAGCCAGGCGAGGTACCGCTTGGCTAGTATTCGCCTCCATTCAAGGGACCACTCTTCCGGCATGCGACGTCTACAGAATCCTCGAGGCCGACACGAACATGCATGCAGGTGGTCTCATGAGCTGGTATCAGAGGAGTGAGTGTATCTTGCACAAGGCGAAATCGACGCAAGATACACACGACGCCATGGACCGGAGTGCTCGCAAGGAGAGGACAAAGCCCGCAGAGCGATGTTAAGGAGGAAGACGGGAAGCGAGCTAGATAGAGATCGAATTGTCCACTGAGGTCGTACGGAGACAGCGCTGGCTCCCAGTGACTGGGTATCATCCAGTAGCAACAGCTTCGGCTGCGAAGCTATGCGGTTATCGAGGTACGGAGAGTAGCAAGTTGTTTGAGAGTTGCGGTTGTGACGAGATGAGACATACGTTCATACAGCGACCACGTCCTGTCCGAACCGCAAATGCCTGCATCTCGCATAGACGTCGACAATGCCGAGTGACAGGCATTCCGAGATCTTGAAGTGGCTCAGTCTCTTGTTTTATCCATCCAGCGGGGATCGGAGAACGTACCATGTGTTAGCTCCTTGCAGCGAAGGGCCATGGATGCGAGGGCCCCGGATGGAACCGCGGAGGCCTGCGACTCCCTTAGCATCGGTCATTCTGCATTCCAGATGAGGGAGAAAATTAAAACATACGTGAGCGGGAACCGCACGGCGTGGTCCCAATATTAAACATTCGAACGCGAGACCTACGAGCAGCTGAACGAGTCTGTCATGATGTACGACGTCCACGGGCCTGATCGCGTTCGATGTGCGGGAGTGCAGCCTGTTCCAGAGCCTCTCCATCCGGGTGGAATCAGAATCGAACTGTACATGTGTTTCGTCCCTAGCGCCGAGGAGCTCCAGCATCAGAATACTTGGGGTAGTGGAGTAATCGAGAGCACTATTTGAAGAGTGGACTCTGTTCACGCGGTCGACTTGGCTACGAGCCCACGAAGTATCCGTTGGGGTCGCGCCCCTTCCACAACCATTCGACGCAGTCAAAAGAACTGAGGAACGTACCTTAATCACTCAGATGGTGATGCGCTCCCTGCAAAACACCTGACATTTCTGGCATATGGCTAGATCAGCATGCATCGAGACGGTGCATGTAGTTGTCTGCAAAGGCCTACATAGTGTCGGGCAGCTTGAATGTTCGTGAGCTGCGTGCAACACTGAGAGAGGCACTTACGACGGTTCCTCAGTCCTACCAGGCGCGTGAAGCAACATCTTGCGGTGTCCTATCGGGTCGGGGATGCAGCAGAGACTCGGTCGTGAGAAGATGGAAAAGTAAAATCAACGCCATGTGCGCGACGTGCTCTGTCCGCTAAGTAGATGACTGGAATGGAGAACGAGGGAGAGGTGGGCCAGCTCACCATGGAGATGCACTTGAAGCGGCAACTCCCGCGAACTTATCTCTGATCTATACCCGAGATGAACCAACGAACTGATTCGTCTCTACCTTCGGCAGTTCCATGTCGTCGCGCTACTGGGAAAATTGGTCATTCCAAGGGGCCGCCGAAGGCGGTCCGAAAAAACGGCCCCAGGGGGGCCGGCGCAGGTTTCCAAAAAAGTGCCAAGGGGTCTTGCTGGTCACGGGCATCCGGCACACACTCGGCACCGCTTGCCTTCAACCAAGTTCCATCCTCCCTCATACTTAGTATACCACTGAGCTGTAACCTATCCAACTTCGTCTCGCGCGCGCACGAAGGTGCCATTCAGAAGCATCCGTTTGACGATCGCGATTGTCCTATCCGCCTCGCGACGTCCAGACGAACGCGTGGAAGTATGTCGCTCGGCATTCTTACTTACTGTATCGGAATCTCGGCTAGAGCCCACACAGGTTCGTCGCGTATTCGCTTTGTTTGTTTATGTCCACATTCCCGGCTCAGCGCGAGTCGCACGGGCTCACGGTCGTGTCAGACACCATGACAACCTGCGTGGTCTGACAGCCCGAAATTTCTATAGGAAGCGTTACGATTACTTACCATTTTCATTAATCTTACAGCTGAACGGGCCACACACTGGCTGCTGTTCCTCAACGGCACAAACGTAGTGTCCACCGGTGGTGAACCACCGCCGCCAACTGGATTTCCTGCCCTTGTCCTGAGGGAAGGAAATGCACGGGCAGATATTTCCGATGTCCAAACTCGGTAAGCTAACATGCTCCGCATCTGCCTCAGAACAGGGGCAAGACCCTCTCACCAGTACCACCATGCCCTTGGTATCCTTCAGCGAACGCACTATTATGTGCCCCATCGAAATGTTCAAATCATCTATTATCTATCCCACTCTACGTTTCAGACTCGTCGCCTCTGACGAATCCGAGAAGCGCTACACTTGTTGCGTTGTGCCAGACATATTCCCTCGTCTTACCCGTCCCAAGACGCCTGTCCTCTTCAACCTCCTCGGTCAAATATCTACGGAAGATTGTTTTATAATGGCGCGAGGCCGTCTCCGCCCCTCTGATAAGAAGCCGGTCACCTCGTGCTGGCTCTAGCAGCGACCCGGCCCCGTTTCTGATCGCATCTGGCACGGCATCCTCACGACCATTGGGGCGCTCGTAGACGAGTACGCTGTCGGTACCCAAGTTGATACTTCCAAGTTGCTCGCAGTCGGTGCAGATGGAAAGCTCCGGCTTCAGGTCATCTGGCAGGGAGACATCGGCGAGGTGCGTACTCAATTGTTTTCGGGGCCAGACTCCCATGCTAACCATCGTTTAATTACAGTCCGGTCAAAACCTTCCTGTGTTTGATGAATCCAGTGCTGAGAAGGTCCCCGCTTCGATCTCCGAAGTCCCTTTCGGGGAGCCAGTGCACACGGTATTCAGCATCGACTTCGTGCGCGATCTTCGGGCTGGGACGCGCACCATCGTTGCGTCTCTGTTTGCCCTCATGAAGGTGTAGTTGCGACAATGGGGACTCTGAAGCCGCCGCGAAGGTGTCATGCTGTGAGGGTGAAGGCTGCGCCAAGGTCTCGCCAATAACAGGCTTGGACATACGGTGGTCGAGGGTGGGGTTTGCGAAGGGGTCGCGCGCGAGGCTTGATTCGGTCGGGAAGCGTTGGGGGAACGCGGTGTGGGATGCTTATGAGTGGAGGGAAAGATCGGACTCCAAGTTGCTTTGCTTGTGTTGTATCTGTAGTCTTCATTGGTTGAAATCCATGCGAACTCTACATATCCGCTCCGCTCGAGTCGTGCGGACAGCGCGCGTCAACTTTGGAACTTGAATGCCTTGAAGGACCGTTCCGATTGTACACTTACGGTTTCTCGGCCATGCTAGCAGCCATCAATTAATATTGTCCATTTAGAAGATCCGCAACTCAATCACGCATAGTTGCAGATAATTTGTAGAGACTTCAACCGGCTAGTTACCTTCGCGCTTAGGATGCTGGATGGCCTCAAGGTCATCCAGCGTATAGTCCAACAAGGGAGGTTGTATAACTCACACAGTCTCTACAAGGTGACGAGATTCTCCACAAGGCTCGCAGTACATTCCAACCCGCAGTGCCCAACCCACAGTGCGATACAGGCGTAGATTTGTGACTCCAGCAGCCATACGTCGAGACAAGTTTCAATAAACTGTATCAGGAACATATATTAAGTCGTGAAAGGTCGGTGAAGAAAGTCTAGGCACGCATTAGCCAATGTTTGAAACCCTCCTGGAGGAGGAACGCTTGATTGCCTGGCCGCAACTGTGGCGACAAGGCAGGACGAAATTGGTGACCGCCCGACACAAACCCCCTATTGACACTCTCTCCCCAACCACAACTGCAACCTCCACACCGCAACCTTCTCATCCACTATGGCTTTCGACCCAGAAATCGTCCGTCAGCAGTGCGCAGCAATTTTCGAGGACAGAGAAGCACGAATCAAATTTATTGAGACCTGGAAGAAAGGCGTGAGTAGTGCCCATCGCAAACCTCCTAACTGAACCCTCCTGCTCACCGTCATACATACTTGCAGGTCAAAGAGCGGGCAGACAGCTGGATGGACAGTCGCAATGGCAGTCAGTCAAGGCATAGGTTGGTGCTCCTCTGGATCGCGGAGATAGTGGAATACCTCGTGGCTACCGGGAAGCAGCTGCGTTCGTCAAACGGCACGGACCTCTTCAACGCCCTCGACCCCCGCTGGCCCATTTATGGGCCTTACTTCGAGCCACCTACATATCTCCATCAGATGCTGCGTGAGGTCACCCCCCAGATCGAGCCGGACATCACGTACCTGAAGAGATGCTATGCAGTCCATTGGATCTTCCACGACGCG
Organism: Ganoderma sinense ZZ0214-1; assembly: GCA_002760635.1. Taxonomy (NCBI): domain Eukaryota; kingdom Fungi; phylum Basidiomycota; class Agaricomycetes; order Polyporales; family Polyporaceae; genus Ganoderma; species Ganoderma sinense. The sequence continues at coordinate 1,146,434 of AYKW01000023.1, read as the reverse complement.
CTTCGTCGGTGCCCCCAGTGTCATGGGAAGAAGCTCGAGCGCAGCGGCTGGAGTCCGAGTGGTCCGTGGGAGGTCCATGGACTGTTTCGCGAGGAGATGGCGATCGGCATCCAGCTGCGCTGCCAAGACTGCGCACGAAGTACGGAAAGCAGGGCCAGGGAAGGGGGGAAAGGGGGGAGACTCAGACAAGAGGTATTGCTGGACAACGACCAGCGCGGACTTCTGGGATCAGTTTGAGCACTGGGAGCTTCCAAGTGAGTTACGCCGTGCACGATAAGTCCTAGTAACTGTGCGAGAACTTACTTTGAACCAACCGCAGATGGTCTTCCCCACTTCTTCAGCAGGTCGGTGGTCTCGTCCGAGCTATTCGACTTTATTGTTGAAATGCGCCTCAAGTCAACGTCTGCTGGCCTGGCAGAAAACATAAAATGTACGTACCTTTAGAACGTCCCGCGCTGCCTTAATGGCCTAACTATCCGGGCTTCCCAATCTGTCACAGAATTTCACCTGCTCGAATATCATAAGCAACATTATCAGTATTTGCAAGCCTTTCGTGCACGCACCCAACAGATGACAATCGCGAAGCAAACGAGGCCGCTTGTGCCGTACTCGAGACCGTTCACCAAGAAGGTGGGGCAGCAGACTAGTGGATACGACAACCGGTCGATTTCGTATGACTTGATCACAATGATCCTGTTGAAGTTCTGCAACAAAAATGAGGATCGAGGAGTCAGAGGAGCACATGAGGACGCTGAGTGGTGAGCGTGAAGTTTGAACCTTCTCACGGTTCGACGCCATGGTTCTCCTCCCGTATTGACGCCCATCGCTCAGCTGTTGCCATCTCTGTTGACACCACCTTCCGCTGCGCATACAAGGCTACCCTCGTCGACAAAAACAAGGCTCATGTTCGGTCTCACCTGGGCGGTTTCGTCTCAATCCTCAATCAGAAGTCTCAGCCAATATCTTGGGTACGTACCTTGTTTTCCTCTTCCATGCGCATTGCATCCTTGCTGACATCGCGGCAACGGCGCAGCGGTTGTGCCACAGCCAATCTCAGGTGGAGACACAAGAGATGCTGAGTGGATTGTCCACTCGGCTCGTCTGCCTCGAGCTCTCGCCCCCGGAGATCATGACGGCGGACAACTGCTGCCAAGTTCGAAACACCGCACTGAAGGTTTTCCCCCAAATCAAAGTTGTGCTGGACGTCTGGCATTTCCTCATGCGGTGCGTTGTTTTTGTTGTTCTCTCAATGCGCATGTTCTGATTATCTCGATCAGGTACCTCATGTGCGTCAAGGATGGTACCAAGAATCCGTATCAGGGAGAAGTTGCGAACAATATTGTCGACGCTATCCTGAAAGTCAGGGCTGCAAATGGCGTCCCGGCGATCTACCACCCGCAGCCCGAGCAGGAGGAACGACTTATCGAGGCCTACAACAAATGGGAGGAGCACGGTGGCGTGTGGATGGCGGCGGCGGCAAAGGTGCGTCGGATCTTTTTTACTACATATCTATATACTCACTGTTGTTGCATTCTACTACCAGGTACATGCAACGCAACTTGCCCACGTCCAGAAAGGGTGCCTCACATGCCCGAGAGACGACATCGCCACCGATGGCAGCCGCATGGAAGGATCACACAAGGGATGGAACTCCATCATGCGCGCCTTCGCTAGCGGTCTCGAGGTCATGAATGCGCTTGCCCATGACCACGTCCTACGGCACAACGTTCGTCTTGACATGCAAGATGACGCTCTCGATAAATCCATGTTTATGTACCACACCCATGGCTCGCACCACATCCGCCTTGTCAATGCATGCGCCGAGCTCTGGAACAGGCTCATCAAAGGGCAGAAACGGGGCGGCGCTCTCCCTGCCAACATCCGTGCCTTACCCGAGCTCCAGTTGGTTGACAGCAAAGAAACATTTGGGCTGATGAAGATGAGCTCTGAGACTGCCACCCAGTACTCCCTCGCCAAAATCAAGCAGGAGCCGGATGACGACGCACTTGGTTTGTCATCACAGGACATGTTAGATGCGGATCGTCTTCTCCAGGAGATTGGCGTCGACCCAGCTCTCCTCAACGCACCCGTCGTCGCACCTGTCGTCGCGCCCATCATCATGCCTGTCGTCGCGCCCACTGCTCCTCTCGATACATCTGTTCTCGTGCCCAACGCCCCTCAGCCTGCTGCTCCTCTTCGCCCTTCTATCATCGACTCCTCAACCGAGGGCTCCAAGGTCCAAGCGGTTCGTTTCTTCCGTTCCTTTTATTGCGGCGCAAGTATTGATTCATTCATTGTTTAGATAAAGCGTGCCCGTGTTGACAATCCCGAGGACGATGATATCATCGAGTTTTCACCAGCTGAATGGGGTGTCCCGGAAGGACTGGTTTCCCGCGTCGCAGACTGCCGCGCCGTTGACAAGCACATCGATAAGTGCGACGTCCGGCGCCGCGCTGTGCAGCGGCTCTGTTACATCTCTGACCAGTGCACTCGCAACCGCGTCTCTCGGCATGTCTGCGGTCCCTGCGCCCGGCGCGTCGAGCATTTCAACTGCCTCCACATCTCTCTCACTTGCGATTGCAGCATCGGCATCAGGCGCACCCACCACGGTGCCTCCTCCCTCGTCCACAACTGTGACTTCTAGTCAGCTCGTCGCTCCCGTGTCTGGCATGCATGCTATTGATCCGACCCTTCTCGTGTCATCTGGGACTCCGGCATCTACGTCGGATCGACCGCCCCCAAAGAAGAAGGTGTGCCTCACCATCACCGGCATGCCGCCCCCCTTGAAAAGCAAGCAGAACGGTGCGACGCAGAGCGCTGCAACCTCGTCAAAGACACAGCACAAGCAGCGCGCCCAATCCCAGAAGGGGCACGGCACCCTTGATGCAATGTTCGCATCGACCTCGAACGCAACTACAGCGAATGGGGCTCCAGCGAACGGGGCTCCTTCAACTCTAGATCTCACACCCACAAATGAACCGTGCCTCCCCTCTCCTTCGATTGTCGGCCTTACTCGTTCGCAGCGGCTGTTCTCCGTGGTCACGGGAGTTGACCCCCGCTCGCTGGTCTTCGGCAAGGGAACATCTCGCGAGTTCTTCCTATTCATGGAGCTCCGGGCTACCCACCAGTGGGCGACCTTCCAGATGACGCCGTACGATTGGGTCTGCGCCGCGTCCATGTACAACACTGCGATCAAGAAGCTAAACCATGAGCACGGCGCTGCGCTGCCCCTCAAGACACCACGCGCCCTCCTGGACAAGCTTAGCGAGGTGGAGACACTGGTTTTTGGACGTATCCGGGATAATAATTATCGCTGTAAGTTCGATGTTCTTCTTGTCTCGTCTCTCCGTCGTTGCTGACACTGTTGTTCTATAGCGCATTCTGGTGGAACCAGCTTTTGGGAACATCACTGAAGGTGGTATATCTAGGAGCAAAGATCCAGAGAATGGTTGATGACGGGAAGTTCAAGATGGTAAGCTTTGTCAAATCTTCACACGTCATCTCGGAGGCTGATCGCACTCTTCCTGGCTCACAGAGCAAGAACCATATCTGTGGGCATTGCAAGCGGATCATGTATCCGGGGGGCAAGAATCACAAGGAGAATCATGCCCGCAAGGTCTGCAGCGATGGCGTCCGGCAGTCAGCTGAGAAGGTTCACCTCGTCATTAATGGCATCTCGCGCGATTTCGTCGAACAGCCTCCGCCTTTCCTGCAGCCGAAAGACGTCTTCACGAACGGCAACGTCTTCCACCCTGCGCGTTTCATGGAGCTTGTGAGGAGCCTCTACGATCGTATTATTGTCAATCAGAGCGCTCCGGGCTCGCTCGCGATGCACGACTATGCCTTTGCCATGCTCCTCAAGGACCGCATGGTGATCGTCCCGGGGCTGGACGGCCGCCCATCAAAAGCAATGTTCAAGCTCTTCCACTCATTCACGATGGCTTCGGGGGAGGCGGCAGTGCTTGATGACCACGAGGGGGAGATGTGTCTGCGCATGGATTGCCTGTCCGAGCCCCCACTCGAGACCATGCCGGATGACAGGCAGGAAGCGGTGGCTTGATGGATGTGCGCGCACGCAAGGGTTTGGACGGCACTTCTCACTTCTGTTCCTCCGTTGCTCCATGACATGCCGCGTGCTACTGCCGCGTGCTACGCATCCAGGTCCTGCTGCACTCTGTATCACCGCAGCTGCAGCTGAGTTGTGTTGCCTCCAAAGGTCTTCGCGCGGTGTGCTTGTGGTGTGCTTGGTTTGCTTCGGTCTCGGACGTCTCGGACGCTACGTCGATTACTTGTCGCATTTGTACTACTATTGTATGCTACGTGCTACGCTACGCAAATCAAATCTCTGCTTCTTGAACTCCTTGCTTGTCCTCGACTCCTTGTCAGTTAACTGCGCTGCACAAGTGTCCGCATGGACCCACATATGCGGGTATGCGCGTCTATTTCGGCCAGGGTTAGGGTCTGTTTGGTCGGAATTGGTCTGGGGGACCAAAGAGCGGGCGTCTAGGACCAACCGGACCAAGACCAATCCCCCCTTGGAATGTGGAAGTTCCCCACCAGACGCAGTGCAGAGCTGCCACCTCCAGTTCGAATCCAAGTATTTTGCTTACTAGAGAAGAGAACTGTCTGGCATGCTGTGGCCTGGGGTCAGATGCGTGTCACCCTGCTAGCATAACTTAAACCATATCCTAGTAGGGAAGACTATGTGTGGGCGGTGAGTGGCGACTCAAGCCCCCCCTCTCCCCTGCGCTCCCTCTCCCTCTACTATCAACTTACTGCCAGTAATCTCCAACGCTACCTACCAGTTTCAGGGTTGTTGTGAGCTAATAAACGACTTCTGGCAATATCAGTGCGTATACAGGAGCATGTTTTGTCTGTGCTCAACTGATCGCGATTCGTTACCTAGCTGCCGTTTTGGAAAGGTTGCCCGTTTCAACAGAACTTCATGCGCGTCCTGGATACCGAGACAGGACAATTTGTCGAGAAAGACCCAGAGAAGACTCGATATGCCATCTTGTCGCACACCTGGGATAACAATGCGGGCGAGCAAACGTACAAGGAGTTGAAGAAGATCCAGCTCCGTTACCAGGTCGCATCCCAATTCACAGATAGTCATTCTCATGGCGCCTCTCAGTCGACCACATCATCTACCAAAGAGCATCACCAGGATAGATCTTTCTCAATCCCACCGCTCTTACACCCCCTCACAGCGACTCCTTTCCTAACGCCATCTGAATATTCTCCCATACAGCTGCACATGGACATTCCTTCCCCTTCAAGCTCTACCGCAAACTCAGATGTGTCCTTCGAAATCGGCTCTCTTGGGTTGCTCTCCCTTGAAGAAGGCCAACCCGAAGCGTTACCATCCCTTTCCATTTGGGACGAACCCAATCTCTCCCCAAAGATCCGGGAAGCGTGCGCAATCGCACGAGCGAACGGTTTCCGGTATATATGGATAGACTCGTGCTGCATCGACAAGTCCAGCAGCTCAGAGCTTTCTGAAGCCATCAACTCGATGTATGTGTGGTACGCGAAAGCGGCAGTCTGCTATGCATATCTCGCCGACGTTCCTCCCGGAGAAGACCATCGGGTCCTAGGCTCCCAGTTTCGCAAGAGCCGTTGGTTCACGCGTGGGTGGACGCTCCAAGAGCTCATCGCTCCAGCCCACGTCGTGTTCCTCGCCCAGGATTGGACCGTCATTGGCTCGAAGCACGCCGTTGTCGACCTTGTCGAAAGCATTAACGGAGATCGACCACATGGCCCTGTTGCACCTAGAATCGCTGGACAAGTTCAGCGTCTCCCAACGACTGTCGTGGGCAGCGAAGCGGGAGACGAAGAGGATGGAAGATCAGGCATACTCGCTTCTGGGAATCTTCGACATCAACATGCCCACTCTCTACGGCGAGGGCAATCGCGCTTTCCGCCGCTTGCTAGAGCAGATCATGCAGCGTACCCCGGACCAGAGCCTTTTCGCTTGGGGAGATGTCTATCTCGGTCCCCAGATCCTCCCATTACCTTCCGCCGGTGCCGCCGGCGTGCAGGATCCCCAAAGCTTCGAATGCTTCACATACACCGAATTTCCGTCGCTTCTCGCCATACAGCCTTCCCTGTTCATGAACAGCGGAAGTATCAGGGCCGCCCCTCTTGACACCGTCCGGGAGATCCAAACCCATAAAGCCCACCATCACGAGATAGAATACACGTCCACCCCGTACGGCATCCGCACGCAGTTCCAGATGATCCCCCTCTCCAATTGCTTCCCTTCCCGGTCGATCCGGTACGACTCGCAGGGCATGGAGGTCTGGCAGTGGTACCTCGCCATCCTCGGGTGCGAGCACAAGGACCCCCCCGCCGGCCACCTCCTCGGCCGCGTCTGCTTCATCCCGCCCTCCGAGCGCGGCGTCGAGTTCCTCTACCCCGGCTTCGTCTGCATCTCCTCATCCAAGGCGCAGCACGACCGTGACGACCGCTGGGCGGACCACTTCCCCCTCTCGCCCGACACCATCAAGCGCGCGCGGGGCCTCCGAGTCGTCGAGGCGAAGACGGTGTACCTCGCGCACCCGAGCCGCGCGCCGACGCCCGCGCCCGACGCGCTCCTCCAGCAGCGCGAACGCAGCACGGTCACGCTCGTGCTCCTCCCCGAGACGTCTGCGGCCTTGCTCGCGAGCGGGTACATCGCGGAGCTGCGCGGCCCGATGCAGCTGCAGGACGCGGGCCGCCCGGGCATGGGCACGCACCGCCTCGCGCTCGCGCAGGACTCGGCGGCGAATGACGCGGACGAGCAAGGCGGGGGACTCGGCATCGTCGTGGAGTTCGAGCATGCGCTCGAGGAGGACGGCAAGCGGTTCACCATCACCGCGCGCATCACGGTGGAGATGTCGGAGCCCCTGGCAGTGGGCACTACTCAGCCTGCGGCGGAGCCTGACACGGTGTCCTGGACAGACGGGAGGCCGTGGGGTGCGAAACTGATGCGCGAGAGGGTCAAGGTGCAGGGAGGCGGCGCGGGGGAACTCGTTTTAGACCTCGGTCTGGACTTTGCTGGGATGGGGATCTACTTCCTGCGCGTGGACGTTCTCAGCGATGCCGCGGTGCTGGGTGCGGTGTCGTCGACCTTATCGGACAAGGCGTTGCAGAGTGGACGGCGGAGAGTGGCCAGCACCGGCTCTGAGGGATCTACGGGGGCGGAGGGGGCCAAGGGACGTCTAGGGTACTGGAGACAAGTCGCGTTCTGGCGTGCTGCTTGATGTTGCTGAGGGGATAGGTTAGCGAAGACACTTCGCTTTCAGGTCGAGAGTGACGGGCCCGAGATCTCCAGGCTTGTGGAGTCTGAAGTGCGGGTGAAAACGCAGTATGATATACCCCCACGAGCAAAGATCCAAGGGCTGCACATTCGCCGTGGGCTTCTATGTACATCGGTTGCCGATCGTGCGAGATAACTTTCGTGCCTGAAGAAGTCCACGACCACGACAGAAAGTTGCATTCCATGGTCGATATTCATTGAGAAGATGGGCAGGCCCACTTGAGGCCCACATCCCGAGGCCGGCAAACGACGCGGCCTTCTGCCTGGGGCAATTGAGCATAGGAACTGCACGCGCCGCGTTGAATGCCATGCAAAATGGCGAAATGGGGCTGCTATAGGCCCAGACGTGATGGTCCTGTTAAGATCCCGCTTGATCATGGGCGCGGGATACACGGAGACGGGGTCGAGGAGCCGTGGCAGCATTCACTAAGGCCAAGTGCATCCTTGTTTGTTGATGGGCTTTACTAGTCAAGCGGATGCAGGCGTTCGAAGAACCTGCGACGATGCTAGCACCGAGATACGATGCCACATATGAGCTACTGACGTAGGTATGGAAGGAAAAACGTGCCGAACAGACCAGTACGATCATACGCCCTCACCTGCATTGGGTGGGTTTTGACACTCCGCCCTTCAAGCTTCACGCATGTGTACTTGCCACTAGTACTGGGTCGAGTAGGCGGGCATAATGACGTCCGTGAAACACATACTGGGGGAAAATTGGGGCCTCGGACCTCGTGATGAAATTGTTCGTCCTAGTCGGGATGCTGGAGCAGACACGAGCGGAACACACCCTGGTCATTAGCTCCCGATGAATCTCGCCGCTGCTTCAGCTTCTCCGACGACACGATGCGCACTAGAACGTTGTCGCTATTCAACATGCACCTTGCAGGTGGTGGACCTTGGGCGGAGGAAAACACGCGGAAGGTGAGTGGGAGGACAGCCGATTGGACAGGATTTGAGGTGGCCACTGGCACCGGTTGGAAGGAATGTTTGGAACAATGTCCTCCGAATGTCTTCGTAAACCATCACAAAACATAAAGATATAGCGTGCCCTTCAGAACAAGAGAGGGACCAAGGCCCAGGAAATAAGTAGGACGAAACAGCTAGCTGGGAACAGATGGCGGAGGGAGGGAGAATCCGAGCGCCTGACAGACGCCCATGCAGACAGATGTCAATAGGGGAGGTCAGAGTTGCCGATTCTACTCGTTTCTCGTCGATTCTGAGGACGATTCTGAGACCCGCTTCTTGCGAGAATCGAGGTCGGATTTATTCGGGAATCGGGCGCTTAGGCAGAAACGACCCAGAAACGGCGTTTTTGCAGAAGCGACTCTGGAGTCGCTTCTGCAACCAGAATCGCCGTTTCTTGCCTCCTCGATTCTCTGGCCGCTTCTGGCGACCCCAAACGCTCGTTGCAGCGGCCTGTAGCGCCCACAATTAATCGGACTCAAAAGCGGGGCGGTCAAACTTGCCGCGATTCTAGGACGATTAAAGGACCACGATTTTGCTCAAAATCGCTCGAGAAACTACTGAAAATCGGCCACAGAATCGCCAACTCTGACCTCCCCTAATGCATTCCGACCGTGACGTTGACGTCGACATCCGCTGCCGGAAGGGAAGGCTTCTCCAACATCCACGACCTCACCACGACTTCAGCATAAACCATGGACACGAGGGACCTTCGACCATCCTATTTACATCAGGGTATGGGATCCTTCGTACCTCGACCAGTTCTACTACCTCGACTGATAACTCCAGCGATTTCATACTATTCCCGTGTCCACGTCACTACCGGTTCGTTGCCCATATCGCATCCCTTACTTATGTCGAACTGATCGCAAACCAAGAAATCTTTCGGTAGCTGCGATTGGAGGCACGTCATGCGTCTTCTGGACACTTGGACTGGCCATTTCGTTGAAAAGGATCCAGAAGAGACGGAGTATGCCATCTTGTCCCATACATGGGACAACTTGAAAGGCGAGCAGACGTACAAGCAGCTGAAGAAGATCCAGCAACGCTATGAAACCCAGCCCTCCGCCCCCCAGAGTCAACCTCGTCTCTCAGATCCTGATGATAGTACAGGGCTTGTCACCGAACACCGTGATGAACCAGGACGATCCCGTCCTTCCATCCTCAGGCTCTCAGGGTCACGACTCTCGCACAGGTCATCAGCGACAGCATCTGTGCGTCGTCCGTTAGCCCTAAAGCCGGTCATGCCAACCCAAAGTCTCGTACCCCGCTTGTTCAAGCAGGCGTACAGACGCATCCGCAAGAGCCTGAAGAGAGGCGGCACTCGAGCATCCCGGAGCTTCATAAATAACTCCGGTGCCTCTCATTCCGGTGGTGCCCTCGCCTCGTCTCTCTCTGAGGTCCAGTTCTTCCTCGCATTTGTGCTTCCATCGCTGTGGCACTTCATCCAGTCGACGTTCAACAATCTCCTCTCGAAACTCTACTCATTTATGTCCCGTTTTTCCTCCGCTCAGACCGGGATTCCAGATTCAATCATACCAACCTCCCCACTGTCACCCAGCCGCTCTCTCCCAGGCCCAATCGACACATCGGTAGAAGGCCAATCGCCAGTAATATCCCCGTCTCCCATATGGGATGATCCCGAACTCTCACCCAAGATCCGCGACGCCTGCGCGGTGGCGCGAGCGAATGGCTTCCGGTACATCTGGATCGACTCGTGCTGTATCGACAAGTCCAGCAGCTCCGAGCTTTCAGAGGTCATCAATTCCATGTATTCCTGGTATGCACGGGCGGCCATCTGCTACGCCTACCTTGCCGATGTCCCCGCCAATGGAGACCATTGGAAGCATCGCTCCCGCTTTCGCGAAAGCCGGTGGTTCTTGCGCGGTTGGACCCTCCAGGAGCTCATCGCGCCTCTGCACGTGGAGTTTCTTGCCGAGGACTGGACGGTCATTGGGTCGAAGCACGCTCTTGTCGACCTCATCCAGAGCGTCACCAAGATCGAGTACAAGGCACTCTTGCATCTGGAGCCACTCGACAAGTTCAGTGTCGCGCAACGGCTCTCGTGGGCTGCTGAGAGGAAGACGACGAGGGTCGAGGACCAGGCGTACTCTCTGCTAGGCATCTTTGATATCAACATGCCCACGCTGTACGGCGAGGGCGAGGGCGCTTTCCGCCGGCTCCAAGAGGAGATCATGCGACGTATCCCGGACCAAAGCCTCTTCGCGTGGGGGCGTGTTTCGCCAGGCTCCCATGTCCTCCCCGTCCCCGACACCGTTGCCATGGAGCAGGATTCATGTAACGTGCAATGCATCCCATACCCCGAGTCCGACTCCCTCCTCGCCGTATACCCTCGGAATTTCGAGAACAGTGGGACAATCTGCGCGATCCGTCATGACACTCCTGCCCAAACCTCCCAAGTACAACCATCCCACCGCCACGAGATCGAGTACACGTCCTCCCCGTACGGAATCCGCACCAAGTTCCGCATGATACCTCTCTCCCGGTATTTCGCCTCCGGCTCGATCCAGTCCGAATCCCCAGAGAAGGAGTGGTTCCTGGCCATCCTCGAGTGCGAGCACACGGACCACCCCGGTCATCTCCTGGGCCGTGTCTGCTACATCTCCCCCTCGCCCTCGGGCGTCGACTTCCTGTACCCCGGCTATCTGCTCAACTCCTCGTTCCGAGGGCGCGGCCACCGCCAGCTCGACTTCCTCTCGTTGTCCGCGGAAGCCGTCGAGCGCTGCCGCCCGCACACGCAGCTCAAGACAGTCCACATATCCCACCCCGGCCGCGCCGCCGTCTACTACCCCACCGCGCGCTACAGGCCGCACAAGGCGATCGATCTGGTGCTGCTGAAGGAGACCTCCGACGCCCTCCTTGCGCGCGGATACACGGCTGACCTTCGCGCGGGCCTGCCAGGCCTCTCGTCCGCGAGGAATCCGACGGGCACCCACCAGCTCACCCTCTCCAGCCGCGGCCGCGGACACACCATCGCTGTGGAGTTCCGGCACACCATATGGGACGGCGGAGAGCGGTTCACGATCGACGCCACGGTGAAGACCTCACGCTTGCGTTCCACCCTCGTCGACGTCGCGGCGCGGGCCCGCCCCTGGAGTTTCTATGGGGCGGTTTTGCGCTCGGATACGGATACGGCGGGCAGCACTAGGACCACCGTGTCTTGGAGCCACGCGAGCCCGTGGTCTGGCCTCGGGCATAAGCGCGTTACGCTCAACCCGGCTAGAGGCCAAAGCGTCGCCGTGGACCTCTGGTTGGACTTCGCGGGCATGGGGGTGTACTTCCTCCGCGTCGACGTCGTCGCAGACGCGCTGGCCGTATCCCTGCCACGGGGAACAGAGCGACGGGTATCGGTATCAGGCATAGAGGCTGACGTGGGCGAGCCCGGGGATGATGAGAGTGGAGGGAGAGGAATCCGAGCTTCCTGGAGACAGATGGCGTTTTGGCGACTGGGACGCCGTGGAGGATGGCAGGGGAGATCAGTTGTGGGAGGAGCGGCGGGAGATGGTGCCAGTGGACCCCAGGCCGTTGGTCGGAATGCCGTTGTGGGCGCTGAGCCGACGCCGCGAGCGGGTGAACCTGGTCAGTGGTGGTGAGGGTGTTCGTGGCGTCACGACTTAACGGGACTTACCATGGCCAGTCTACCATGGTCTATCCTGCGTCTTGCTCTGAGCTTATGTCGTCCTCCTGCCTGTGTTGTAAGGGTAGTAGTCGGCCCGAGTAGAGCGGCCCGTCGGCCCGTCTGGGTATGATGTTTGCCTTTGTTTGCCTTTGGGAGCAGGTCCGGACAGCGTCAAACCGCAGCAACCTTTTTGTCTTCCATCTCATGCGCTCTCGTCTATGCCTTAGGCTATAGCTATGTCGGTCGATGTCTTTACAGAACACTTCATATATTGCAGGTTCCACAGAGCCAGCCACCCATACCAACCTCCAAATATTCCTGCTCCGTCACTCTGAGGGGAAGTGGGAGTCTGGGGTTCATCGTTCCGTTGCCTCAGCCACGAGAAAAAGAGGAAAGACGGATGGTAGTGTGAATAGGGTGGTTAACATGTTACGAAAACCCTCATGCTGGTGATGACGTGCTAGTCAAGGTCCGTCTCGCAGGGTCTGGTGTCCTGAGGTCTTGTGGTTGTGGCTGGATCTACATGTCTTCTCCATCCGATGCTACCAGGTGTATTCGTAAGTGCATGATGCATCCGGAGATGCGGGGAATGTTGCGCCTAGTTCAGCATCCTGATTTCCGGTCTGTGAGGCGCCGAAGGAAACGGAAGACAAACTGGTGAGTTCAGCTGCACACGTGTCACAGGTGCAGGCTTACTAGCGTTTCTGGAGCCAGATGGACTCGAGCTCGTTCTCTGCATGTTGGGTCTACCCTCGCCGGTAGGTGAGTCTCGCAGTTGGAAAGTCAACATTGACGGGCCTTCAAAAGCTCGACACCCATTCAGGTTACAGGATTAGTGACCTTCTCTCTGTGCCCGGAGTGCCCTTCTGGTTCGCATTTGCCAGAGAGAACATCGGTCAATCTACCTCTCATCGTTGCCTCGTACTCAATTTTTCAGATTGGCGCCTAAACAGCGACAAGTGGTTGTGATTGGGTTGTGAGGCAATGCGAGTGCGGGTTTGAAGTTAGCGGCGTATATCGATAGCATAATCAATGCACGAGGTATGTACGCCGCCGTCACATATTGCGGTTCAATCGGCTTGAAACATGCTGGGAACAGCGGGGGGTCCGTGATTGGCTTCGACGAGGCAATATATCTTCGCCTCGCGTTGGAGGGGTTACGTCGGTTCTCGAGAACCCTCACCTAGATTGCAGAAGTTCTACCGTATTTGGTTCGTGTTGCGTAGTTGGTGAGTTCGTCGTTTTTGTGTATGTCCACCTCCTCTGTGACTGTCCGTTCTCACTTCGATAACAGATCGTTGTCATAAAATGGTTCGTTCTCTAGGACCACCTCAGCCAGACAGTTCTCGCCAGATCTATGCGTCGCTGGCGACAATCCCCGGTCGGAACTACGTCAGCGCTCGTAGGCCACAGTGCTTCTGTTCAAACGTCGATTTCGGATCACGTCGGTGGGTGGAAGCCAAGCCCTTCTGAGCTTCTTACAACTGAGGCATCTCAGCTACTTCACCCCACCCTAGGAATCTGTACGCGCGAAGTGGGCACCTTTCAGGTGAAACGCATATAAGCTCCACACACTGACATGATATCTGCAGGGATTGAGTTCAGCTCCTCCTCCCCTCTCTTCCCTTGCTCACTTGCCCCCGCTATGAAACCCTTCTTCACCATCTTCGCTATTACCGCAGCTGCCTCCGTGGCTGTTTCAGCCAACCCAATTGTCGTCCGCGACCCGATCGTGACTTTTTCCATCGCACGCCGCTTCAACTCTACCGGCACTGCCAACATTGTCAAGGCGGACCAGGCGCGTGCGAAGGTGCTCAAGGCACGCTCACAGGCAGACAAGGTCGCCTCTATCGACACCGCGGCGAGCAAGATCTTCTCTGGCATCAACGTCCCCGTGACAAATCAGGCCACATTCTACACTGCGAGCGTCGGTGTGGGCACGCCCCCGACGAGCTACGAGCTTATCGTCGACACCGGCTCGTCAAACACCTGGGTCGGCGCGGGCAAGGCGTACGTCGAGACGAGCAGCAGCGTCGACACTGGCGCCGCAGTGGTGAATCTCCCAGCCGACCCGGTCCTGTACGAAAACAGCTGACGTCGGTGCGCTGTGCACGTCCCTGTGTTGCAGGCAGTCTCCTACGGCTCAGGATTCTTCTTCGGGGAGGAGTACACCGACACGATCACCGTCGGGCACCTCGTCGTCAAGCGCCAGAGCATCGGAGTGGCCGTGTTCGCGTCCGGTTTTAACGGCGTCGACGGCATCCTTGGGCTCGGCCCCGTCGACTTGACGGACAACACGACCTCGACTGGCGGCGAGATTCCAACAGTCGTCGACAGTGCCTTCGCGGAGGGGTTGATCCACGCCAAGGTCGTTGGCGTCTCGTTCGAGCCTTCTACAAAGGCGTCGGTCACCAACGGCGAGCTGACGTTCGGGGGCGTCGACTACACGAAGGTAGCTGGGCCCATCAAATACGTGTATGTTTCAAGGGTTGAGCAAGATTGCATTTCCTGCACTGATGGCATGCATATATGTAGCCCGATCACCTCCACGAGCCCTGCGTCGGACTATGTCGGCATCGACCAGTCGATCACCTATGGCTCTTCAAGGACTCTTATTCTCTCCGCCACCGCCGGCATTACCGACACCGGTACTACTCTGGTCCTTATTGCTTCTGGTTCGTCCATCCTGCTGGCACACTTTACTCGTGTTAATCCGAAACTCAAAACGCTGCCAGACGCCTTTGCTGCATATCAGAAGGCTACCGGGGGCGTCCTCGACGGCAACACCGGCCTGTTGAAGATCACAGTGGACCAATTCGCGAAGCTAGAGAGTCTTTTCTTCCATATCGGCGGCACCACCTATGAGTTCACGCCGAACGCGCAGATCTGGCCCCGCGCTGTACGTGGCCCCGTCCATTTACGGCTGCGAACATTGATTAGTGCAGAACGCTAATTCCTAGTCTCGCCTCGTCCAGCTGAACGCTGCCATTGGCGGTGATGCAGACGGCATCTATCTCGTCACGGCGGACCTCGGCTCCCCCTCGGGCGAGGGCTTCGACTTCATCGACGGCTACGCCTTCCTCGAACGGTTCTACTACGTTTACGACTCTTCCAATTCCTGCGTCGGCTTGGCGAAGACGAATTTTACCTACGCCAAAATCAACTGAACCCACCACGGTTTCGAACACTCGTCACGATAACTTGATACTAGTACGTACTAGAACAGATTATTGACTGTAACATATCTTGCGGTCCACAAGGTGAACGTCTACACGTCTTTAAGTTCCGCTAGTAGTGTTGACCTCAACCTGAGCCCGGGTTGACGTCCACTAGAGGTGATGCTTGCTATGGCGCCCGAAGACAGGTGAAGACGCCTGTTGACTAGCGCTGATGTCCGGCGTTTCCCGAAATATTTCGCTTATGTCAGCTTTGCCTTTGTTCAGGCGTCTCCAGCCCTCAGGGTCCCGCCTTCTCACCTTACCCACCTCTCTGTCGTTTGTTTCATGCGTGCTGTTCTTGTTCTGCTTCGTTATCGAACGATTCGCTGCCACATACAGTGCGACATGAGAACAACAATCGCCGTGAACCAAGCTGCGTCCGAGTCGGTCCGCCGCATGGGTGACGTTCTCTAATACCACTCTTTCGCGCTGAGAGCAAGTGCCCAAGTCTGCAGCCTGCAGCCGACGTGGGATTCTTCTCTATCTGGCTTCAGCTCTGACACGGAAAGGAGCACAACAGCGGGGAATGGGGTGAGTTGTCATTGCCATCTGTTCTTCTGTTTGTCGCGGAAGACTTCGTAATGACGTGCTATGAACGGTCCTGGGGCCAGTGGAGCTGGATACGTGTCTTCGCAATTCAATCGTATCAGGTGAGCATACTATGCGCTATCGTTTGTCGTCGCAAGATGCGTAATACATCCAGGAACGCCAGAGTACGCGATGCTGGTGTCTACATGCGTTCGTCTATACATGTACTTGATATGTGCCGCAAACGGCAGACGGCCACAGTGGAAGCAGAAGCTAAACAGGCAAACCCGGCCGAATCCAGGTGCAGGGCTGTTAGTTCTTCCATGGCGCACTTGTAGGGCACGCTATTGTTTACCGGTGAGTCCTGGGCTTGAAATGACACTTACTAATCTTCGAAAGCTGACACGCACGACCTCCGCTCAGGTCGCAATTGCCGTGAATCGGGGGTTGTAGTAAAAGAACGACACCCAAGAGGTGTTCAGCGCCGTAACGCGGTTATATGGTTGGTAGGGATCTCTTCCTAATGCCCTTATCTTGGCGCCAAGACTTCTGATGCGTGTTTTCTAGAGCACGCCGGTCAATGTCCCTGTTATCATTGTCTCGTGCTCAGTCTCCTTGCCCGACGGTACGCTCACAGACGTAAGGCAGGGCTCGGGAGTGTTGGGAGTTGGTTGGGGGCACGTCTGCCCCTGTCAAGCGACGCTTTTGACCAGGTTCTTACCTTGGTGGGAACTTTGAGCGGGACTCGCGGGAGCGATCGAGTTGGCCGCGTCTGGAAGCTTCCTCTTCGTCGAAGTCTCGCGTCGAACCTCCCCTGGATGGCGGCGGTTGTGCGGATTTGGCATGCACGGGGTAAATGGTAGGTTCACTCTTTGTATCCTAACAGTAATTCCCCTCGACTCAGACTCTTCGTTTCGCCGCTGGAGCTCTAACATACGTTTTTCAGAGATTATTAACCATGGGGGGCGTGTATACGTGCTGGTGTTCCAGGTCCATGTCAAACAGATGCCTTTCATCAACTCCTTCCATTGCTGGCACGACCTTCGTTGGGGATTACACCAGCGCCCAGCGGCCACTGTGCTGCTGCTCGCATGCTGGGCTCTGCCTCGGATCACGTCGGCGGAATCCACGTTCTTCTGGCCTTCTCGCGATCGAGGTATCTCAGCCTCTCCATTCGGAACTAGGAGCTTGTACACGCAGAAAGCTCACGGTTGCGAAGCGATGACCCATGTCCTATAGGGCATATAAGGCCAACGTATCGATATGTTGTCTACAAGGATCGAGCTCTGCTCTCCTCCTACCCTCTCCTGTCTAGTCCTGCTCGCTAGAACCCCAATGGCTCGCCTCTCAGCACTCCTCGCTATCGCCTTCGCAGCGGTGTCAATCTCTGCCAAGCCGATCGTTGTCCGCGATTTGCCCGTGACTCTTCCCATCGCGCGCCGCTTCAACCTCACGGGCGCCAACAACATCCTCAAGTCGGACCAGGCGCGTGCCAAGGTCCTCAAGGCGCGCTCGCAGGCATCCAAGGAGCCCCCCGCATCCGTCTCGGCGGTGAGCAAGCTTTTCGCGAGGGATGTCGACGTGGCTGTGACGAACGGGGCGGTGATCTACACGGCGAGCGTCGGCGTCGGCACGCCCCCGACGAGTTACGATCTCATCATCGACACCGGTTCGTCGAACACTTGGGTCGGCGCGGGCAAGGCGTACGTCGAGACGAGCACCAGCGTCGACACCGGTGACGAAGTGGTGAGTCCCAACCCCGTGCAGGGAGCCGTCATATCCGTATCTCAGGCTTATCTCCGGTGGGAGCGTCGCTCGCTCACGTGTGCCTGTCGGGTTTCAGGAAGTCATCTACGGCTCGGGCCTGTTCTTCGGAGAGGAGTTCGTGGATACGGTTACCATCGGGGACCTCGTCATCGAGAACCAGGCACGACAGGCATCCGGGAAATCAGCACCCTGTCAAAGGCGAGACAAAGTGGGGACATACACTCACCTTTGTACCCAATTTGACAAAGATTTTGGTCGTGAATGAATTTTACCTTTTCCCCACATGCGGACCCGTTTCGGACAGAGGACAAATGGGGGAACATATGTTACATGTGGTACCGCGACAAATGAGTGCCGAGCGTCTCCTTTGCACCGCATTTCGAACCCAGCACCTGGTCTCCTTCGACCCGACTTTGTCCGGGTTCCCACCCCCTGTCTTATTTCAAATCCGTCCCGCCTTTGTCCATGCGTCAAAGGCTAACTCCGCCCAGGTCAGGCTACTGTGGGCTACTGTGGGACATTCAATCCTTTGGCGCCCCGTTGGCGGGGCGATTCACGGTCCTCCAGGAGAACGTGGGGCGAGCGTGACCTGAGTGAGAACTGAGTGGATTGAACCGACTACGCTACAGAAAATAGCTCAGGTAACATTACGTAATGATACCTCGCCGGTCCGTAAGTAATGCTAGAAAACGGAGACTACAATACTGTGAGCGGGACGTTAGCCGGACTAGCACTCCGCAACTCTGCTAAGCAGAACCACCGGTGGTCCAGTAATGTAGGGGTGAGGAGGGGGTTGCGGAAGTAAGAGCTGTGACCGGAGGTTGGGCGGGCGGGCGCCTAAGAGAGGTGCCGAGGGAACCGGGTCAGATCCGGTTTACAGTCTGAGACCGTGAATCTGTGGAGATTCTGTTATGTAAGCGAGCTCGTATTGCGTGTCTCATCCGTCTTATTCCGTCTTATACTGTGCACTATGCTATGTCTTAGAGTCTTGTATATTTGTGTATTTAGGTGCGCCTGCGACGCGTTGTCCCTCACGCGTTTGCTTCAGCATTCAAACGCAACCGTCTTTCCTCCCGTTCGCTCCGCTCCCGCGCGCCCCGTTTCCTCCCACAATCTGCTCATGTTATATAGTACTGCTGGGCTGGCGTCGTACATTTTGGCAGGGGTTCTCCAGCACACGCGCCAAAACGCGCGCCGCTGCAGACCATTCCTGACCGGAAGATACACGGTCTACAAGCGAGACTGTGAATTGACGCCCCTGTACTGCTCGTCCTGGCCTCTTCTCCTGCGCACGAGAGCACGCCGCCATGGTTGCCTGTCGCGATGGGTTCTCCGAGCGGCGCGACAGCGTCTCTCTAAGCACAGTTTATTTTGGAATTGGGTCTGAAATTTGTCAGATCAAATTTTGTATTTTCTCTCATTTTCCGCGCACTCTGCCTTCAGCTTCCCGGACAGAATCTCGATCGACCGACCCATGCTTGGTGCTAGCATGTGGTCCGGAGACTCGCATGCACCTCAACTGGTTTTTATTTTTAAGAGATGTACGGCCATTGGGGGACTCCGCGTTCCTCTCGCGGCTCTCGCACACACGAAGTTGCTGAACGGGTCTGAGAGGGCCGATTTCGGACCAGGACTAGTATTCGCTGTGCAGCCCGGTGATCTCAAACGACACATACTTGCAAGCTGAAGGCGTCAGTGTAGCCGCGCCCATCCAAGGGATTGCAAGGAACGGAGCGCAACCTGTGTACGAGGCTACGAGAGGGGACGAATGCTAGGTCAGTCGCAGTCAGAAAAAAGACTTTTATGGCGGAGAAGCCAACGTTCAACAATCAGGACATGGATTTTCCCGGAAGGAATGCCTTGTCCTCGTTGGAGAGTATGACCTTTTTGTGACATTTCTAGTATAAAGGTAGGCGGCTACCGTGAACGAAACATATTACATTAGCGAGAGAAATGAGAATATTGAGTTGAGGTGAAAGGTAGGTGGGGAACTTGCAGCATTTATGTGCTGAGGGGATTACCGTGAACGGGATACGAGGTGTCAGGGAAAGAGGAACACGAACTTTGTGTACCCTTAGTGAGAAGAGGGTATAGCAGCGTAGAGCGCGTAGATACTACAACGGGGGATATATCCCAATGGGCTAACGGCCCCAAAGTCAAGAGCTTACCTGAGCCTCCGCCCGACATGTACAGGTCCTCGCTGCACATTGGGCCATTCCTGTAGACCGCGCACTGGTACTTACATTGACGAGTCCTCGTCCCGTCCAGACCCTCCTCCCGTCTCCCATTTGGGCAAGGCCATCACGAAGACATGTCAAATCGGCGCATCAAATTCTGCTCCGAGTTCGACTTCTATACTGACCTCCTGCAGCTCCCTCCGCGTATAGTTGCAGCCTTGCATCTACCCGGGTGGACATACTTACTGTCCTCCTCTACTACTTAGCAATCTGCTCCCATCTAGGTTCGGATCAAGCCGCCTTCTCCGAACGAATTTGCGCTGCGGAGCGAGCGCCGGAGCAAGGGGCTTGCTCCGAACCTAGCTCCCATCGACGACTGCTAACGAACTTACTCTGTAGACACCACCAAGCACCATGTGCACCCAGCGTGATGGTGGCGCGGGCGCACTGATCCCATGTGGCGGACCTCTCGCTCAGCGGGCCTCGGCCGGATAAATCCCCCGTTGTAGGTGGCTCGGAGCGCGCCCCTTAGAGTCGGCGGCGGAGCACCACTAGTACTGGGCGAAGTAGGGTGTCTGGAGCGCCCACCGGAGATTGGTACTGCTCGATAGTCGGAGGAAGAGCCAAGGGGGCTCGTTGTTGGTCCTCCATACGTATACCTCTACTAGTAGATTGCTCAAGTGAGTGGCCATTGGTGTCTACTCTGCGTCCGGCACCACAAATTGACTGGCGAGCGCCCTGTCGATGGATCTACGCCGCTCTTGACCACCCTGTGGCCCTCTCAATCACTACTCGCGAAAACGCACCTCCATGGGGAAGCGCTGCACAACGTCCTCCTCAGTACACCGAATTCATCGCTGATTGACTCATAGATTTACTCGATAGTCTCCGCCGATTGGGCCACCTTCGAAACACACGAGTGTCTGGCTTTGCACGTTCCTGTCTATGCCCATCTTGTACGCCTCTCAGTTATTTGCACCCATTCACACTGAACCGCACATACAGCATCCTCCACGACGAATCTTAAGTAGCAGCTCAGGTATCGAAGGCAATAAATGGGAGCCCGTGTGTGGGGAAGGGGAGATGGTTGGATGGCGCAAGGATGTCACAGGGTCTCACTGGTACCACAGGCCTCGAAGCATACTCTCAATTACGGGACGCCATTGACTATAATGAAAATTGTGCACAGTGGCTCCTCGAACTACACGATACCGGGCACATTAACTTGCTCCCACAAGTCGTGATATTGGCGCAGTTGAGGTTCGAACCGCATAGACTGTCCCACAATGCCCGGAGGACCCTACTCGAATATTACCTACCCAATCCTTGTATATCACGATAACCTGACTGCCGACGGTCAGGAGCTTTGAATTATGCCATCGCCGATCCAAACCCAGTTGAAGATATCTAGCAAGTGCCAAGTCTCCAGCCGTACGGGGCGTAAGTTACGCCAAGACATCTTTAGGGCCTACAGACAATATCCTTACATGTTTAACCACCTACTACAGCAAATGACTACCACCGCCGTCAGATATCCGCCAACTCCGGATCCGTCACGTCGATGGGAAAGAAGTCATTCCAGAACGTGACTTCGAAACCCTGTGCTTCGCGTTTTCCTTGGCCATTTTGAGAGCTTGCCATGGTTGCCGACAAGTGTTGTAAGGCGAAGATCGGTGTGGGTTTTCTGTAAACGCGACGACGACATGTGGGGCAGGTATACTTGGGCTGGGGGCATTGTGCAATCAATATGTCAACGCCCGCAAAAATGTGCTCTCGTGTTGGTGAAGGTAGCGACAGATCGCGAATGGCGCTTCGCATTGGCGGTGACACCAAATCCCGTGGGCTGTATCCGTGGACCGCCAGGTGAGCCGAAAGGGCGCACTGGAACCATTGCTTGATGCAATCGGAGCAATACGTGTGGCCGCAGGCGAGGCTGGATAAACGTCAGCATTTACAGGAAGCACTCATTGACAAGCGATCCTGACGTACGCGACGGGTCTCTCAATCCTGTAAGTGCATATTTCGCAAGTCAAACTTGTGTCTAGGTCGGAAACTATCTGCGAGGCATGAGCAGCTAGCCAATAATTCACATGCTTGACACTCACCGCCCGCATTGTGCGAAGTTCTCTTTTGCGATCCATAATCTGCAAACCAGCGCATGCGCAGCATGATTCATCTGAGTCCGGGTCATTTGCAGCTTACTGACTTACCACGGCATTCGCTTCCTCGATGGCAGCTTTGAGCTGCACGATCTCCTGCAAGGAACAGGTCATGCAACAAAGCTTGAATCTTCTCAAGACGACTCTTACCTTTTCCGCATCGACTAGCCGACGATCTTCCGGACATTTTGGCGTCGGCGTGGGTGTACCCGAAATTTGGTGGGAGCCCTGCATGGCTCGGATGACGTGTGTGCGTGGCAGGGGGCGAATACGAGAGGGAGATGACACTACAGAACGAGTCGAACTCTGAAGTGCTGGTCGTTTTGGTTGGGGGTGATCGCCATCGGGTACATCGTCTGCATGGTGAAGATTGCGGTGTGTGTTGCGGGAACGTTTGAGAGAATGCATGGCGTGGCAGAGGAAGCTCAGAGAAATGAAGTGGGAAATCGTGTAAGGAGGAGACTGGTGAGGAAAGGCATATAAATATATCCCAGCATGTTGGATACCTGCTCACTTTACGTTGTTAACAGGGAATGCTGCCCAAAGCCATTACGAAGTATGACCCATGAGCAGATATAGACAATGAAAGTAGAGTGTGGGGATTCACCACAACCGACTTCCATTGTCTGCTTTACCGACAAAGCTAAAACGAGGCACCGTAAGGGCAACCGAGCGGGTAAACATCTGAGATTTGGGAATATCTTTCGCAGTGCGGCTTTCACATCCCGAGGACGACTCATAAACTTCACACGTCCTACGAGGATGCCTCCTTGAGCTAGACAATTGGCCTTCAACGCAGGAACGCGGGATCAGGGACAATGTAACGGTGCCAATGGGAACAGATCGACATCAAAGAATCGTCGTACCAACGAAAACGCTGCTAGCGTTGACCAATACACAACTGAACCATAACTAACAAGGCTACTTGAATCGGTCGAGATGGTGTTGCGAGATGACCTACAACAGACAAAGCGCAACAAGAATTCCTCTGAGACAACGGAGAAAAGCTGGAATCTGGTGGCGTCAGTATCAGGATCGACGCAACGAACAGCGCGAGCGTGATAAGACTCACCGGGGCTGTACATTGTCAGCACTGGCATGCGAGCGCAACTCGCGGGGGCGGGAGGGAGATCCGGCGTGGGGAGGCAGAAAGGGGTGGACGGGCGGCGAGAAGGCAGAAAAGAAAGGGGTGGAAGGCTGGCAGTCCAGGCTGGAGACAGGAAGACGCGGCGGCGGGGACGGGGTAGAGCGCACCACCTCGGCGAGCTGCTGGCACCGACTCCAGCACCACCCGACGCCCCGCTGGCTGATCGAACGCGAGCACTGCGCGCGACCAGCCCAGACGGAAGCGCACTGGGCTAGCTATCGTTGTCGGGCATAGCGGGCGAGATGGCGGGAGCCTTGATGGAACGGAGGAAGGTGAGCTGGCGGCAGTGGGAACGGCGGTTGAGCGCAGCATCGGCGATCCCCGGGCATCTCCTGCCATCTTCGGTAATCCCAATATGGCATCTCAAGCGCCTGCGGGGTCTGAATCACTATCACAGCACGAAACAAGGCCCGGGCATAATATGAAGAAGTTTGCGACGCAATGCCGTATGTTATGAGAACCACGACCGGCTTTGAGACTTGTCCGCTCTTTATTGTGCCCCAGGGCGGTGGAACAATGGTCAAAATCTTCTGTTCAGCCAGTTTTAGGTTACGCCGTGGCTTCTCCGGCGCTTGAGATACCACTTCCGGTTGATTCTCGCGGCAGTTGTCCGGCGATGGCCGATTCTCTCTTCCCGCCATGCCAGCACTTCCCGCCGCTGACGTTCCCCTCGCTATGTCCCGCTGCAATGGCCAGATTGTCTCTCTCAGGCACCACTGTGCGCCAATATCTCTATTCTTTCGGCCGCGTCGAAGCGACTTTCTCGGCCGACAGCCGGCCATGACGAACATCTTTCCATGCTCGGCCTATGCGGTCTGTCTTGCGGTTGCCATCCGCGGACATTACGTATGGTGTTGGACTCGCAGTTCGTTAGAACGCCATTGTCCTAGGGCTTGCCAGTGTCTTCAACTCCCATTGTTGCAGGACATTGGAGGTACCGCCTTACGACATTTCCGCAGCTCCGGGAGGTACGTACTCGAGTTCGCCGCGCTTCGTCGTCGTTCGTGCTGATGAATGAAGGGATGGACAGGTCCAATGTTTTCCCATTTGTCAGGGCCCGTGCCTCCGTACGCACCACCACACCGTCTCCGCCACTGTGTCTGTACGGCGTGATGGCGATCGTTCCGGCATTTTTATCTCAAACACCGTACCTCCCGTCGTTTTTCTCGCTCCTACGCGTCGTGTGCACAATTGCTTACACCTCGCG
Source organism: Ganoderma sinense ZZ0214-1 (assembly GCA_002760635.1). Lineage (NCBI taxonomy): Eukaryota > Fungi > Basidiomycota > Agaricomycetes > Polyporales > Polyporaceae > Ganoderma > Ganoderma sinense. Next base: position 1,122,325 of record AYKW01000023.1, on the reverse strand, counting down.
TGATGGTCCCACAGTACCTCATAAACAATGTCTCGGGCACTCAGCGACCATCGTGTGTATGGTCAATTGAACATGAACCATGAACATCTAGCCGGACTCAACCTCGGCAGGTGCATTCGTCGACAATCTTCGGGCCAAGAGGAATCGCGAAATCCTGCAGCCTGCCACCCATTCGCTTTTCTCGCATAGGGACCACAGTGTGTACTCCTTCGTTCTACCCAAGGTCTACGCTGACCCTGAATCAACGTGTTCGGTCGTTCCATACCTATGACAGATTTATTGCAGTTTCATCCTCGTTCCGAGAGCCGCGCAACGGGCTCCGCTTGATAGTGACCCGACTCTCATCAGCGATTGACTCTGGCTTCGGATTTGTCGTGTCTTCCCGACCAATGCGACATCCGACGTGAGCGCGTGGACTGCGATTCAATACCGCCGACCTTTTGTTGATAGCCAGTAAGAGCCCGCTGTATATTAATGAGGAGAACCTCGCACACTGCATTCTGCCCCCCTCAATGCCTCCACCTTCTCCGTGTAAGCGACTTCGTCGGGGCCGGGTCATCAGTCTTATCGCTCGCCACCCGTTCAACCTACAAGAGCGATTACCTGTAGAACTCATTTACGATGTAAGTCGCCGCCGTTCATTCGTGTTGAATTACCCTCATGTGAGACTTTACCAGATATTCGGGTACCTCGCACCAGTTGACTTACTCCATTTGTCACGCGTGCAGGTTCAATTGCGATCACTCGTCCTCGTCAAGAACACGACGACCAATAAGCTATGGCGAGATGCTTTGAGCGCCGTGGCTGGACTTCCACCTTGTCCGCAGTGGCTGAGTTCCCCAAGATATGCGTCGCTGTGCTTTGAGAAGCATTGCGATGTTTGTCTGGACGACGTCTCGGACGATGTTCAAGGAACGTTCTGGGAGTTCTTCTCACGTTACTGTGACAAGTGCGCACCGTCGATGTGAGCAACCCGAAACCCATCTCTTGCGTAGCTAATCTTGCTCTTCATCAAGGTTGTCTTCCGATGACCCGTTCGGAGGGCTCCGCGGCGGACTTGATCTCAATTTTCATCTCGTTCTTCCGTCTGTTGTGTGTGAGCATTATCCCAGAACCATTTGCTCCATGTAGACTTATTGCTGAAGTGCAATTCATCTCCCTGTAGTGCCAACAGCCACCTACCATCGTTACGACCTTTTCTTTCTTAGAATCGATGCCGCCAGGTTCAGGAGTGACTTGCTCTCTGCCCCCGACAACCAGGAGCAGAAGGACATCCTGGAAGCATATCGCGCAGAAACGAGCGCGAAGAAAAACGTATGCACTGAATATTATTCCATCAGCTACTGGTATTCATACCTTATCCAAGGTCGCCCGTCTGTGCAGGTCCTGGAAAAAGGCTTACATTCGTGAGGAGCAGCGCATACTGGCGAACACTCAATACCGAAGGCGCCATATGTGAGTGGATAATTTCTTCCACCTGACGTTCGCTGAATAGAAATTAGGATTATGGATCGAATGGCTGACCTCGGATTCGAGGACGAAGTTGCAGGTCTAGGGCTACTTCATGATGGCTTATCAGGTGAAGCCCGACGACTAGTCATGCAACCTAAGGAACTCAATGAATCGGGTGAGTATCGTGAGACCTATTATCATATTTCTAAAATTTGATATCCCCGATACAGAGTGGAACAAAATCAAACGCGTCCTCACTTGCTTCCTCAATCATCGCCGCTCCTTGCAGGCAAGGATTGATACTCGCGACTTGCAACGCACTCGTCTCGCCTTCCTTGAGGAGGCCGTATCTTGGTATCACGATAGTCCCCATGCGAACGCTGTGTGCCCGCATGCAGCCGACTTGGCAGGGTACGTAGAAGTGCGCACGATCATCGACCTTGAGTTCGATCCAGGCAGTGGATTATCTTCAACTGCTTTTCGCGGGCTGGTACCTCGACTCGCAGAACGGTGGAGAGCCAGTGTGGAGGCCGAACTATTCGCGGCGTCTCCGCAACTCCCTGTCGGCCATGCGTCGATAGTGGCCGACCCATCCGTTCCATGGCGAACTCGGCAGCACACTACTGTTCCTCCCCCCCCTCCGCTTACGCTTGCATGTGCGGGATTCAAGTGTTCAAGCTGCAATTACCTGCTTTCTACGACGACCCTCTTCTTCCATCCCTGCTGTCATCCGCGAACGAACGGTTGGGAGCTGACCGTAAACGAAACCCAATTTCTGGATGGGAGGCTGCCAAGGATCGATGCGGACACGTACGAGAATGCCTGTCTGGTCCAGTTTCGCGGTCGACTCCCGTGGTCTTCCTCCACGCTTGTCTCGATCTCTCCGACTATTGAAAAGATCGTGAAGGCATCTGGCGAAGATCCGGCACAGTGCACCCCCCAGACACTGGATCGAAAGAACATTCACCTGGCCTGTGCTCTCTGCTCCCACAAGAAAGCTTGGCTAGTGGTCATGGGGTGGCGACGTGCGGTGAGTACTTACTGGTGATTCCGTGACATGATCAACTTTTCATCGGAGCAACCTGTAGGTTCAGCACGCGGAAGAAGTGCACCCTGAACGGTCTCCTGAGTGGATGAGGGTTCCTTCTGTCATCGAGCAGAAGGCTGTTGAATTGGAGTACCATCGTCGTTATCTGATACCCGCTGAAGCTGAACTCCAGGCGTTCTGGGAATGTGCAGCATGCGACTTTCCGCTCACAAGTGGGGGTCCTAACCTTGGTAGGACTGCTGCAGATATATTGCACCATGTGCAGCAAAGGTACGTGTTGCCGGCGGCTTTTCCCGGGGTGTCCCACTTACTCTCCCGCTTAATCACAGGCATCCGACAGGACAATTGACATCCTATCTTCGCAAAAGCGCCGACTCAGAACCTTACTGTCATCCGGAAATCCTCATCGTATCCCCTCATCAGCGACGCGATGCGGAAGTATCTCAACGTTGGGTCCTCGCCATCAGGTCAAAAACTTTGGCGTTCGTGAAATTACCAGAAGGGTGGTAGAGAGAGTTGGTGTCAAAGCATGAGGATGCTAGAACACCGAGCGTAGTAGTGGCATTTTACAATGAATTTTTAATCGACGTCCGTCATAGCCTCGGCATCTTCGCAGAACACTGGCATTGTCCCCATCCTCACTATGGCCAAGCGGTTACCATAAAACCACCAGCAATATGCTTTAATATGCTATGAGATCCTAGATACACCATCAAGAATATTCCGAGTGCTATTTTACAGCCAAGTACCTAAACCGACACACATTGACGGCTCGATGGGAGATTAATAATACAGTATCCGAGTCGTTAACACACAGGATGCACAGGCAGCTGAGAAAAAGCTTTACAATGGACAGACGTGAAGACAAGGTCGTATTCGAGCCGAAATGATTGTGTTTAGGCACCCCTTGGTTAGAATGCAACGGCTGGCGTCCGATAAATCGGGATGGACATCTACCATGGTATCCTCGGTCATAAATGCCAATGGATCTCTTCCACCTATCGCGCCGCCGTCATCAAGTCGACGTCCGCGATATCATGCTCCGCAGAAGGCCCGGCACCGTCACCTTGAATGCGCCCTCTGCCGTCCTTCGTGCGCCTCGAACGATGTTGATGTACCTCCGTCATGTGCTTATACCTCCGCGCGGGGTCCTTGAAGTACATCTCGCAGTAGTGGCATTTGTGTGGGGTGTCACCCGTGCTGTGGCGGGAACGTGTTGGTCAGTAGATGGGGGTGCAACGGCGAGAAATTCGACCTACTGGGTGTTGAGATGAGTGAAGAGATTACTTTTTTGATAAAACCCTTTCCCGCAATAGCTGCACTTGTGCGGCCTAGATTGTGAATATTAAGGCCAGCTCGTGCTCGGAGCCAAATGGAGGATCGCTAGTTAAGCGCAGACGTACCTAAGCTTGAGATGCTTTGACTCAATGTGTCGCCTCAAGAGGAACTTTTTCGAGTGATACTTGCAGGGCCCTGATTTGTCCTGCCAGACGCAGCGGAAGTATGGCCCCGCGAAGTGCTCCGGAGATGGGTAGACGTACTTGATCCACGCGTTCTTCATGCCTTCACCATCTCCTCCCTCTGCATCCTCCGCTTCCTCCTCCTGTGTCTGCATTGAGGGGTCGCAAGTCCAGCTAGAGAAATCTGATTGAGAGGCTGGGTAGAGAAAAGTGAATAGGCGCAGCTCGACGTTGCTCAAGCCCGAATCTGCGCTGGACGTCTGGTGGCGCACTCTTGTCGTGTCTTTGTTTGCGCGCCCTGCTGAGTGACTGGCAGACAGTGCCAATGAGTTTGACTGAGCGTCACAGGCAGTAGCGGCCTTGTTCGGAGTATTGTTGTAAGAGACCCTGGCAGTAGACATTCAGTAACTTGGAAGCGGGGTTGGCGCACATTTCGGTTTCACCTGGGCAGCTTCAGGAACCTACCAGAGGGGCTGGGAGGAGCCGAAACTTCATGACTATCCCCTGACGTGAGCAACGCGGTAACAACTCGAAATCAAATGCACTCACTCCAACTTGGCAGAGGAGCTGCGTTTGCGAAAGACGGATAGGGATGGTGTCCAGGTGGGAGAAGAACGCGACGGACCCATTCTGCACAGGCGTCAGGAAGCAGCATGACTTCGGCGATATTATGGCACTTACATGTGTGACGCCCGGAAATGGGGCACAGAGTATGTGGAATTGGAGGGTGGGGAGTTTGAATCCGTGTTTCTCATCTGGCTCCCCGGATGCCTCACGTAGATGCTAGTGCGGGGCTCAACCTCAGAGTCACCGTGAGGATGCCTAGGGGACCACATAAATGTGGCAGTCGGTAGCCCATGAGCCGTGAGCGGAAGACCAGTAGGTTCAGTATAATCAGCACGGGTCGTGCTCGAACACGAGCTGTGGTTGAAGTCTATCAGTCTCAAGGACAGCGAACTTGCAGGTGAATTCTTACCCTAGTGGCCCGATGGACTGAGATGGCATGGCCAGGGAACGAGGCTTGATGTTGGCAAGAATGAGTTTGGAGAAACTGCGTAGGTTTCGTGTCTTTGGCGGCGACTCGGACAGATCTAGGGGTATATATGGGGATGATGAGGGGCAAATGCCAGAAACTGACTCCCCAAATTGCGAACAATAGCTACTGGAAGAATCAGAAAACACGTCAAAGGCACCAAAACAATGTATATAATAGAGTCATTGGCGACAGGAAGAGTAATTTATCCATCGCCACAGATTCTACGTGACGGCAATCCAAGCGTAGGCGTTGCCCGAAGCCGAGCTGCGGGAAACAAGGCGCTTGAGATGCCACATTCAGAATGCGGTAGATGCCCGGAGATTGGCCGACGTTTGACTTCTTCCGTTCCCACCACCGTGCCAGCTCTGCGTAGATCCCACTGCCCACTATTCCCGGCGACGATGGCTAGCTCAGTGTGATACTGTCTGAGCTGGTCGTGCGCAAAAACTGTGTGCGACCAGCTAGCAGTGTGCCGGGTGGTGCTGGAGTTGGTACTGGTATTGGCAGCTACACGGCATGTGCCAGTGCGTTCTACCCCGTCCCTCGTCGTGTCTCCAGCTTGGGCCACCTCCCCGGTTTAGTCTTGTCTCTTGCTCTCGCTTTCACCACGCTCATAGCTCTCTACCAGGGGACGTGATCGTCCATGCCCAATATCTGTACTATCTCTTGCTCCTCGCGCCCTCGGTCCCTCGCGCATGTGACGGGATTCTGGAGGCTTCAGGCTGGTACGTCTTTTGGCATTCTTCGACAGGGCCATATTGATGCTGATCCCCAAATGTCCCTGCCATACTGCTATTCAGACCGATCTTGCAAAACGGTTCGTCTCCATGCCAGAGCTTGGTACGTTCCCTCATTCTCTTGGTTGGGCTAGTCACTCATGCTCTTATCTATCAAGTTTTTTCGTCAAAGTACTCTCATATTATAGCCATTTCCCTCTCTTTTATCATTTTGACTCGAGGTCGAATGAAATGGCTGCCCTGCCAGCACTTCCATCGTCGCCGCAAGACCTTCCGACTACCGTCATCCAGGTTGAGTCACGAAGAGATTCCTCGGCGGCCTATTTTGTGGGGTGCCCAACCTGAACCCGGAGACGACTCTAGCGCGAACTCAGCGTCACGTTACATGGGAGGTACAACGACATAACTAGTGTTTACCGAAAGACTTGTTGCATTGACTGATCAAAGGGATCTCTAAGGATCATTTCGTCGCCTGGGTTGACGATATCTCACCATTAGTCGCGGAGAAGCCGATGGATGAGACAGATCGCCGGTTCGTGGATTTCCATCTGTCTCACGACGACACGAAGCACATCGACGCCGGCAAAGAACGTTGGCAGCGCTCAAACCATAACGACGCTCCCGGCCAGATGCTGGTTACGAGCCAGCGCAACGAGGATTTCTCTGCCGCTCGTGCGAGTTCACCGCGTGAGGCATGTGCATGCTCACCGGCACCTGTCTCACAGCAGCGACCGAAGCGCTCGAGCCCCGCCGTGTCCATCGTTGAAGCCTACGAAGAGGTTCCTCAGGATAGGGTCGTCGCAAGGCCAGAACAAAGGCGATCCTTCCCAGGATTCTTCCGAGGACGACGAACATGATGATGACGACCCTGATGACCGCGATGATCGCGCTTGGACAACCACGATGTGCCGGATGCGGAAGAGGCTCATCGCCAGTGAGCAGGTGGGATAACGGCATGCAGAGTCGGATGTTGTAGTGTCCGGGTTTCGAGTGAGCGGTCTTGTAGTTCTCGTCCACGAACCTATGTAAGTGAATTCTCTCCAGTCCATTCCGTGCTTATTTTGACGTCATTCATCTGCAGAGCAGCACTATCCGCGCTAGGCTCCAACCTCGCCGCATACGTCCATATCCCATCGCTTCCCTTCCATCTCACATCATCTTCAACAACTCAACCCCGACTCAGACGTTCCAGAAGCCCCCGATCTTCTCTCGCCCTGCATCTCACCCATCCACGTATCCCACTCAGCAGTCGCCACATTCTATGCTCCTAACGATCTGTCTGTTACCAGCGGCATGCACCGCAAGCACATTCGCGCTCCGCCATTATGGTACAGAGGTCCTGCCCGCCCCGATTGTGTCACGTTGGTATAGACCCAACTCGGCGTGCGTTCCGAAGCATCCTTGTTGCTCGTATGCGAGTTGGACTCAGAGGCTCATGGTCCCCGTGTTTTGAGATGTTTCAAACACTGTATCCGTAGTGGGCACCTGACTTCAGTCACTGTCTTCTGCGAGTTGTCAGTACATGAAGTTCTCAGACTCCTTAGGTTTCCAGTATCGTGCTTACTATGTAAATATCATAGATACACAGACCAACATGCACACACGAAGGAATATTTTAGGTATCACCATGTTAACCGGTGTGTTTAGACGGTCTCGTGGCCGATGACTCAGATGGCGCTTCAAAGTCGCCCTTGCGTGCTTCCCACCTTACCCCGCGCCCGTGCCTGCGCATGGCTGCGCGAAAACTTCAGAAGCTAGGCTTCCGGTGGGCCAAATACCTCGAGACTTCGTGGAGGAGAGACACAGGATTGCGGGAGAGCTTTAATGGAAGAACACGCGTCGCTCATGAAGTCACCGAACAGCGTGGACAGTAGCATGGACTCGACCGCTATGCTCACATCCGAGCGGCTCCCTGTCAGTGACGTCCACGCCCATCCATGCCTGCCAAGGTGTTCAGAACATCTACGCAAGTCCGCTTGAGGACTGGACTGTGCATGCTGCTATCCAGACGCTTGCGCTTCGCATGTCGGTCAACTACCAGACGCTCGCATGAAGACTTGCTGAGGGACCTGCGTGTCGGACGAGGTAACCGCCGCGACAACTCCTGAGCCCCCTCGAATCTCTGCTGCCCGCCCGCGCAGAGCAAACAGGAACAGCCAAAGTAGGGCTTACTTACAAACGTCCAGTTGGTACCTAAGGTATACGTGAAACACATTGCTCCGTCGAAAGCAATCCTCCTGTGAAAGGCTTGCGGCAGGCGTTGCGATAAGTAAATAGATTGTAGGGATAAACATTGAAAATTCGTGACCATATCTGCGATGATCCCCCAGTCATCTCACAAGACTGTCGGCTCGATAACGCGACAGAGTGCCTCCCTGTATGTTTGGGATGAGGTTGATCTGGTTGCGGGGCATCAACTTCCTTCGAATAATTTAGGACCTATTCCACGTCGAGTCAGTCCAATTGAAGATCGCTATGGCTGAGTTAACGGAAAGAACGTACCCAGGACATCATCCTTGGACTATGCCGACAACCAGGTCTTGTTCTTGGTAGTCGGCGACGTGCAGTCCAATGCCTCAGAAGGCACGACGAAAGTGACCATTGGGGCAGCGAGCTGCCTCCGGCATGAGCGTGCTAGTACCCAGGCTTGAGTGGCTGCAGAATGGCGGCGAGACTGAGGTGGAATAGTGGCCAGCAGAACTGCAGGAAAGTGGTCAGTTCTGCGCATTTGCGCTCAGCTGTGGCGAAAGGTACGTTAGCGCGATGTCTAGGTGGTTGTATAGACGTGGACATACCTCTGGGGATGGCAAGAAAGGCAAGGGAGTGCCCGCAGCGCGCTCTCATCGAGATTGAAAACTGATAAGAAACAGTAGTGGTTCTGCACAGCGGCAGCGGACTCGTCTTGTCGCTGCGGTAGCTGAATAGGACAAACATGCAGCCCAGGCTGTCGAAGACTTGCAGCTATCGCATGCGAATAAGCATCGTCGCCGGCGTGAAAATGATTGAGTCCGGAATAAAACATACAACCTGACACCACAACCAAGTCGCAAACAAAGTTTCCGGAACGGGCGGGGGTGATGTCCAGGGCCAAGGTTGAGATCCTCGAAGGCGACGAAAGATCGTCATCTGTTTCAGAGATTGGGTGGGAGCGTTGGACGGTCTTGGAAGAGGAGAGGGAGTGGGATTTCCGACTGTTGTTGAATGGAAGAGTTCGATGTGGATGTTGTTGATATGCTGGATCAGACGTCCAAAAGGTTTACACCACTTCTTTGGTTTGACACAGTGGAGGCGCCTGAATCCCGACGTCGTTGGTGTGTTTCGCGGAGGACGCATGAAGTCGAGCAGAGAGGCAAAGATAGAACGGGTGAGATGAGTGGGCGAAGGAACTTCAAACGAAGGGAGGCCACAGATCAGCATGTAACGATGCGCGATGGCACTCCACTCGCACCTACGCAACCGTCCACCTTCCTTCCAGCATCTTCTTCTTCCATCCATTTTCCTTCATCATCCGGAACGTCGTCTAATGCCTTAGCTGGTCCTCGTAGAACTAACACCCACACAGCCTGCGACTGTAGGTCTGGCCGCCAAGCTGAGTCGACAGTTCTCCGCGATGGTCGTCGAGGGATAAGTGGTTCTAGAGGCGCAGCAGCGTAAGGAGCTTATTCGCAAACAGGAGGCCAGCCTCGAGCACCTTCGCCAGCTGGACCAGCGGCTCAATGTGAGGGAGAATGAGAATAACGAGCACGCCGCCCACCCTCCTCCCATCCAATCGACTCCAGTCATAACTCAAAACACGGGTCACTTACCTGCCCCTACCGTTCCATGGGTAGTCATGCACCAGTACCGCGCAGCATCTGTAGACGACGACGTCAACTTCCCCTCCTCTTGTATCTGTTCAGGATGTGCTCGTAGGCGCGCACGAGGGGTGGACAATGAAACTCACCATGCGAGCCTCTTGATAGGGGACTTGCGGTTCGATCGCGCTGGCGCTGGCGTTGGCAGAGACAACGTAGTCCCATCCAGGTCCAGCCTGAGGGTATCCCGAACGCCGACCATCCTTCCAATAGAGCGAGCAGCGGGAAGAAACGCAAGACTAACAGAGGCGGAGAGACTAGGTGGACGTACTGCTTCGAAACCGCGAGCGACCCACATGTGTAGCCAGCTGCAGAGTGCAGCTGTCCTCCGAACTTCTCTAGGCGGTGGCTGCGGCGGCACGTCGGCCCCTGTCCCGGAACTTGAAGGTTTGGGTTTGGGTCGACTTACCCTTTTTAGGCAACATCCGCCACAGACGCATATACTCACTCTCATTCCACAGACGTTGGCGTCGACTCAACCTCGAACAGCATAGCTCAGTGCTTGTTGAACTCTCGGCTGCATCCTTGAACGTGACTCGTTTCCCCATGGACGACGTTGGCAGCTCGAGTATGTCCGCTGTTTCACTTCTGTCAGCTTCTCGGCGCGACCTGTGGCATCTCACTGTTAACGTATAGACAGAACGTCATTCAGCTTGAAGTCGTCGATGTCCTTGACTCACTAGTACTCACTGCCGACCTTCAAGGTTCAGGTCCCCCATGACGCTAGTCAACCTACAGGTGCCAACCTGCTCCCGCCTGTGGCTCCGACTCCAAGCCAACCATGCGCACGCCGGCCCGGTGCTCGGCTTACTCAGGCCGGGGGAGGTTTGTAGACGATGCACGATCTCGAACTGAATGTGGACCCCGTACCTGTGAGATTTCACTTATCCCTTTGTCCCGAATCCGAATATCATTGCCGACGAGGTAGGGTTCATGCTCACCATCAACGCGACTCCTCAGCGGCTTTCTTTGGTATTGTGAACGTCCGACATGTCAGATGCACCAGAATATTACTCACGCTCGGGAAGCAGATGAGAGTATTGCGACGGTATGGTCAACGAGACAATCGAGGTCGTCACCACGTAAATGCTGTCCAAGCGCTCCGAGTCTTGGGAAGGACAATTCGTCGTTCCATTACGAGCGAGTTGTAGAGAGCGAGGACATCGCAATGGTGCGTGGTTTCCAGAGGCATCGTGTTCCTGCTTAACTTTGCAGGTTCTTATAAGGTTCTGTGGCGGATACTACGGCACTCTCGCCGTAAGCGTCCTCACGCACCACATCAAGCACATGGGCATTTCCGCTGGCTATACATCTAATCCTCTCGCCCTGGCGACGACCACTGTGCGGTCTTCTTGAAATGTCTTGATCGCTACGTGTTAACTCCTCTCATTTTCAACAGGTTGAGCGCGCCTCAAAGATGACGTCAACTTGCTGCCAGTCATGACATACCGGTCGGCCCCGCGATCCTCAAACGACTCCGTCCACGCTCGCGAGCTTGACCAACACGAGGACGGTCCAGTTATGCGCTATACTACGGGTCCATGCTATAACCCGGAGAATAGGCTTGTTCTCCACGCGTTCGCCGAGTTGACGCGTATCTTTGTATCCCTTCAGACCACCAAAAAAAACCTTCAGAACGTCGAGTGCATCGTCACTGTCGTGTTCGTTGTTCTCGCCGAGCCCGACTCCTCTAGCAAACATTGGTGATTCATGGTTCATTCGGTTTGATCTTGCCCGTCCCGGTCCTTCGCGCTGCACGCCTTCGCTTATGGCCAATCCGATACCATGGTTTCTGGATACAGTGTGGCGCGTCACGAAGGCAAGGCCGCCACAGCCAATTAGAAATGCCACTGCGTTGAGATGTACGCCAAACTGTTTTTTTCTCTCTGCAAACGCTGATTGTGTTTTGGTGCACTTCCGATCGCAGCATGTTCATGAAATAATATGGCAGTGCCATCGACCTTCAGCGTGGCAGCGCGTGGGTCGCTCATCTGTGGTTCCAGAGGCAAACTTGCCCAAGCAGCGTACCCCTATCGGATGGATAACAAGCCAAACAAGGAGACGCCACGCCACAACGGGTGTTGAAGATCCACGGGAGAGCGAAATGGAAGGCTCCAAAGTTAAGGGTCATGAGGGCATACCAGTAGCTGCGGGTGACGAGGAGCTAGCTAGTGAAGATTACCCTCTATTGATATCTGAAAGTACTCTACGCAACACTTCACCATACTAGTCCTGTATACCGAGCCCAAATGTTTCCCGCGCGCCTACTTGGGCATAATTACCCCCTTTCCGTCTTATCTATATCCTTTACCATAGACGGCGCCATGCATCTAAGAGCCACTGCGTCAATGTGTGGAGAAGAGTTGAGGCGTCCGTGGTAGCCAGATCGTTCGACTCGGAGAATATTTCTCTAGACTTCTTTGCCAGAAGCCTGAGCACCTCCTCATGGTCCAGGGGCTTTGACAAGATCGATCCTTCAACCTTCGTCGAACTTGCAGCCAGAGTCTTGGCATTATCGAACGCCTGAATAAAACAAGAAAGATCTGTCTCCGTTTCGAAGTCAAGGCCGTAGAAGACCTCATCGTCTGGGTCCACAGACCACTGGACCTCCATGCACTGGAAAGTGGTGTTAGCGCACCGACGTTTCTAGAGCATGATATCCAGACTTACACAGTTGCAAACGAAGAGTTCCCACTGAGCACTGAAGAGCTGCGCGAAAAGTGGTGCCCCTGTGTGGCATTCATAGACAAAGAGAGCAACTGTTGTGGTGTTCAATCTCGGCCTTAAGAGTGCGAGCCGAAAATACTTACCGCCAGAGAGGTCATCCTCTAGAGCGGATGATTCCACCATTATCGCAATTGCCTCCCGTGAAAGTTGATCGTTGTACCCCTCTACGAAGAACTTGACATTGAGGGAAAAATAGGTAGCAGTCGCTCTTTGAAGCCCAAGCGATTGTTAACGTTAGCAACTTGCAGTTGTGAACGCGAACGGAGGGACGAACGCTAAGTTGGCCATTTTGCGGATTCTGTGGCGACTGAGAGCTTGTAATTTTCCGCGACCGCATGGAGTATATATAACATTCATGGAGTCAATTGTTCAACCGTCTTCAACCGGGATGTGGAAGGGGAGCAATCGCGCGACGTATTGTCTGGAATGCCGAGATCGGGCGAACAGTCCTGCCTTCTGGATTCGGAGTGGGTCGAGAGGAGAGAAATATTTCCTATCCAACCAAGAACTCGGCGAAGAGGAGGCACAACAACCTCGAAAAGGGCAATAAGTGTCAGTGTGCCGGGCAGCGGTCTGCCGCCACCCACCGACATCGACTGCCAGCTGAACTGTGATTGCTCGAGGTTGTCAAGCTCACCCGGCATTCCCTCCTCTGCCTTCGCTATTGTGCCCCATCTCACGACTAACGGAAACTGGGAGCCACGTCACAGAACGAACCAGTGATGTATAACTTTCTGGCCAGGTCTGGGCTGATGATTTCCGGATGCCTACCGCTGGCTTCAGTACCGGTATCGGTTGGTGTGCCTGCTGGGAAGATTTATTGCAATGCAGAAGGTGAGAAAAATGCATCGGTCCAATTGCTCTTCGATGACAACGTTGCGCTTACTATCCTCTGACTCTGGCTTCTCTCCGAAACCCCACGTTCCTGAGATTCCACGAGAGGGAAAGGGTGTTGCGAAGGGCGGACGTCAGAACTACCGCCAAGCTCCGGCGAACTCGCCTCTCCGGCCAGTCCAGCCCCGTTCACACACTCGTGCGTAATTCGTGTCCATGTTGCGGCCGGACCTCATGCATCGCGAAGTTGGCAGCGTCCGTCGGACATCAAAAGCGTTGTCAGACCACTTCTTCACAGTAATCGCTTTTGTCTCCTTTCCCCACCCACGTCGCTCTTTTACAACCCCCTCCATCCTTCGTAGTCAGCTTGTGCTGCTGGTAAGTCGATGCATTTCTTCACTCGTACTGTCGAAACCTCTGTTTCACCTACCCGGCCGTTTCTTTGTCTTTGCAGTGCGTTTGACATGGACTCTATCATCAAGTCCCCTTCAACATTCTCTACCAAGTCCCCTCACGTCGGATGCGAGCCCCAGTTTCCCCCTGCCGCCGACGATACTGCTGTCAGTCCCACAGTTTCCTTCCAGGTCATCGGGGTCAGCGGGGAGCCTGCCGACCTTCAGGCGCTATCTGGCCGACTCCACGCTTTACGGGCTATCCTCGGCCACCTTGACGCTTCATTGACCTCACTCAATGAATCCCATCGCTTCGTGAACACCCAGGTTCGCGACTTGGAGGAATATATAAGTGGCCTTGCAATCACTGCCAACTGTAACCCCCCCGGCAAGGAGCCGAACATTGGCATTATGTCCCCAGCTGAAATTACGCTGAAGACCAGTCCTCGTCAGGACAGGAGTAGCCTTTGGAAGAAGATCTGTAACACCTTTGTGCGTTCTGTGCTATGATTGCCTATTGCTATCACTTCATTAACCCCAAACTGGCTTTTGAACCCCTGTGCAGTGAGCGGTCTATCGCTAGTCTGCTTTTTGCGATCTATTACTATTTGTTTTTGTCATGTTTGTTGTTTTCGTGGCTTTCAAGCCTTGTTCTGTTGTTTCTGGTAGCTTATTCTTCTGGATTGTGGAAGGAATGAGTAATATACCCCACATTACTATGTGTGTAGTGCCAAAATCATTGAATTGAGATGAACAGCCTTGCTGGTATGTACTACATTCCGAGCCTGCTATGAAGGTGGGTGCACTGAGCAGCAAACATTGTTCTGTTTGACCAGCCATCAGGGTGTTGGTTTGTAGTTTGCGTGGGAGGGCTTGAGATGCCACATTCAGAATGCGGTAGATGCCCGGAGATTGGCCGACGTTTGACTTCTTCCGTTCCCACCACCGTGCCAGCTCTGCGTAGATCCCACTGCCCACTATTCCCGGCGACGATGGCTAGCTCAGTGTGATACTGTCTGAGCTGGTCGTGCGCAAAAACTGTGTGCGACCAGCTAGCAGTGTGCCGGGTGGTGCTGGAGTTGGTACTGGTATTGGCAGCTACACGGCATGTGCCAGTGCGTTCTACCCCGTCCCTCGTCGTGTCTCCAGCTTGGGCCACCTCCCCGGTTTAGTCTTGTCTCTTGCTCTCGCTTTCACCACGCTCATAGCTCTCTACCAGGGGACGTGATCGTCCATGCCCAATATCTGTACTATCTCTTGCTCCTCGCGCCCTCGGTCCCTCGCGCATGTGACGGGATTCTGGAGGCTTCAGGCTGGTACGTCTTTTGGCATTCTTCGACAGGGCCATATTGATGCTGATCCCCAAGTGTCTCCGTCCTCGTACCTTCGGTAGCCTCTTCTTTTCGCCTGCCTCTAGACTCCAGCTTCGAACAATGCAATCAATGCAGGCCAGCGGGCACGCGCGTCGCCGTCAGACTCTCGCTAGAGGCGTTTCGGGTACGTCTCTTTTTGCGTTCTTCTCGGCTTCTCGGCTGTTGTAGTCGTGAACGCTGGCTGGGGTGTTTTGCGTGTATACACACTTATATACAGCATGCATCACTAGGACTATGACCACTCGACGTCCTTGAACATCTATCAGCCGTGGCAATCTTGTGCCCGAGCTTTGGACCGCATCCGGAGGCAGCAACGGGAAGCTGTTGGATCAGTCCACGGTTCTCCAGAACGTCGAGATATATCAGCGCCTCGTAGTAGCACACATCGCTGCAACAATGCAAACGCTTCTTGCCGTCAAGGAAGAGCCGTCTACCCCAAAGATTATCGGATCAGATATCTCACTGGAGGTCCATGTAGTGAGTATACATCTTCGTGTACAGCGGTTCGAGGAAGAGAGGTTGAAAGTTAGGGTCAGAAACGTTGGTGATAGAGCAGCGCGAGCTCCACCTCAAGGTCGCCAAGCTCGACTGCAAGCTCTCCGCCCGCCACGTCCTCGGCACCTGCGGCTCCGGCCCCGCCCTCCGCGCCATCCAGCACTGGCACGTTTAGAACTGGCAGACCGCCGAACGCTTCCCCACCATCGTCGCTCGGCCCGTCATTATCTTCGTCGGCGAACTGCCCTCGCTTAAGCGCATCGTCCTCCAGGGTGTCTACCTCCCCTTGATTAGTTCGCCCTCCCTCTGCAACCTCACCTAGATCGAGTACGCCTTCCACCTGGACGATGTCCGCATTCCCTTCCACACGGCGCCAGATGCTCGCGTCCTCGCCCGGCCTCTCTCTCCTCTCTCTCCACTACTCTGGCACCCGGGCGCGGACGTCTGGCTCGCCGTCTCCCGACGGCATCGAAGGGTGGAGCGCTGATCTCCAAGAGCCGAACGACACTATAGCGGTACATGGCCCAGGGTACCAGGCGTCGCCTGCGACGGATCCACCGCGGCTGCAGAAACTGATCGACCTCGAGGTGGACTACCTCGTCGCGGTGCTCAAGTTGATCGACGCGCGGAACGTGCACAGGCTCCACCTCGAGCGATCAGGACTTCTCGCTGTTCGTCGATTTCCTCGCCAAGGAGCCTAGCCCGTCGACTCTGGCGGCTCACCGGCCTCCCTACCTCAATGACTACACTCGGGACGACGGAAGAGGTGAAGAGGGAGACCGACGAGTATGGACACGAAACGGCTGAGGAGCTCGGGCACGAGTATGTACCCCCGTACGCGCCGCCACTAAAGACTGCGGGGACAGGGCCCCGGTTGCTGCGGCTGGAGACCCTGTCGGTGAGCGCACTGGAATGCGGCGCAGAGGGCTGGCTGGTGCTGCTAGAGAGCGCGCGGGCGTTGGTGCGGCTTCAAGTCGACGTCTTGCCCCTAATGCACGAGGACGCGTTCGCGCTCATCGTCCGTGCGGGGCGTCGCGGACTCGGACTCGGACGGGCGCGGTGGAGCCACCCCCTTCTTCAGCTTCGCTGACTTTGGTGCTGCCGCTGCCGAACGGCGGCACGGACAACGAGGGCGTGGAGAGGGAGACTCCGGCGCGGAATCCGAGCAGGGATAGTAAGGGCAAGGGTAGGGCGACGGACGACGTGGACCAGCAGGGAGAGGAAGAGGAAGAGGAGTATAAGGAGGTCCTGATCGAGCAGCGAGGGATCCGGATACCGTGAATGTGCCAGGAGGCGGAGAGCTTCCGGAACGAGGATGGGGCAGCGTCCAAGCGCGAGCTGGAGGGCATCTGTTCCGCAGTGTGCGCTTGCGGAGGCGGCGGCGCTCGAGGCAAGGGGGGCAGGCGGGTGAGGGGCGATCTGTGGCGCGGCGATGCAACTCGGCCGGCGGCGAGCTCGGAGTTCTCGAGCGCTTGAGATGCCATATTGGGATTACCGAAGATGGCAGGAGATGCCCGGGGATCGCCGATGCTCAACCGCCGTTCCCACTGCCGCCAGCTCACCTTCCTCCGTTCCATCAAGGCTCCCGCCATCTCGCCCGCTATGCCCGACAACGATAGCTAGCCCAGTGCGCTTCCGTCTGGGCTGGTCGCGCGCAGTGCTCGCGTTCGATCAGCCAGCGGGGCGTCGGGTGGTGCTGGAGTCGGTGCCAGCAGCTCGCCGAGGTGGTGCGCTCTACCCCGTCCCCGCCGCCGCGTCTTCCTGTCTCCAGCCTGGACTGCCAGCCTTCCAGCCTTCCAGTCTAGTCTGCCTTCTTGCCCCCGCCCGTCCCTTTCTTCTTCCTCTCTACCTCCTCCGGTTCACTCACTTGGTGCCACCGACGCCCGGCGTTCTGGTCTTGCTCTGAGCCTGCGTGCCGAAGTTTCGAGAACTGAGTAAGTTCTGTCATATCCTTCGTAAGACAGGTGCTAATCGTCCTCTTTGCTAGCTTCCTCTGCCCTGGCTGCATTTGGGCCCGCTTGTTTGCGTACTGACCGCACAGAATCCCGTACGTCCCTCACTGCATTCGATGTCTCGACTCGAGGCACCCCGAATCAAGGCCCAACAAGAGGGCCGTCGCCCTTCCCCTTCAGTGCACTTCCGAGAGATTTTGGACGAGTCTTGTTTTACACTAGTCTTTGGGTTATATCCTGCAGCTATCTCTCGCCCTCTATGTCAAACGGTCGACATCCGATAGCAAATTTGGATGGTACCGCTGACTGGTGTGCGTGACTGGTGTGCGTGGACCATGACCGAGCTTCCGCTTGATGCGTCGTGTCTTCTTCTCCGACACCTGGGTTACTGATCCGACAATTCGCTCGTCGAAGTCGTGCAGCGGCACTGCATACCGTCACTGGGGCTTACCGCTCAGACTCGTGACATCAGCAGATTGTTGTCCTTGCATGGTGGCGGTCCAGGGTGCGATGTGGCAGAACAAGCTTAAGGCGGCTCAATGAGATGCGGGATGGAGTCACCCGGATTCGTGCCTCTCATTTTGTCAGCCTCAGTGCTAGCGAGGTCTCACTTTATCCAAAGAAATATCGATTAAATGACAGGGACGCTGAGCGGCTACAAGCGGTATCATAGAATGAAAAGTATGAGTATGGCGGGACGTAACGCGAAAGGAAAAAAACTGTGACACTGGAATATCTAGACCGCTCCGGATGGACTAAAACACATTGATGCTAATGGACAGCTGCAGACTAGTACTGTGCCAACGTCCCCATGAGGGAAAGACTAAGTATCATTCGAGTGACGCGTGCACATGGGTATGGTGACCGCATGGGGGTTGTCGCTTTAGAGAATGCCTGGGAAGAACCACCACGACACACTGCGCGAATAGTTTTCCCATTCTTTGCCGAAGACCTTGCGGAGCGTGGCGTCCTCCAATCTAGCGCGCCGAATGCCAACGAGAAGCCACCAGGCATACCAGAAGGCAAAGCCGATCCACGGGTGCACCATGTGGCCACCGAATACTCTACTCCAGCCCTGCGTACCGGCGTTAGATGAAACGCATTCAGCGACCCAGCCACCGGGGGAAAGGTCGGTGAGACCTAGACCAGCAAGGACAAGGAGGGAGCCGGAGTAAGCGGGGTGGCGGACGGTGGCATATGGGCCAGAGGTAATGAGCTTGTGTTTTGGGAGGAGGGTAAGGTCAAAAGTGAAAAGAGGGCCGAGGGAACGGTAGCAGGTGAGGCGAAGGAAAGTTCCTGCAGCGACGAGGGTGAGACCGAGGAAGAAAAATGGGGTGGGCCGGATGAGGGAGGCGGAAGAAGTTGGACAGAGAACCGAGGGAAGTGCCGAAATAAGGGTGGAACGGGGAAGGTGTTGTGAGAGGACAAGGAGGATATCTGCTATAGTGCAAAGCCAGACGAGCGGCTGCTGGATCTACACGGGACGGGCGTCAGTACCGATTGGATGCGGAGTGGGATAGATGTACCTTGAATACGAGGGGAGCGATCCTTATCCAGCGCGATTCTGTGGAGTCGTAGCGGCCGTATGCTGGAGTTTTGTTCGGAGGCGTGCTGGCGACATTGTAGAGGATGGCGTGGAGAAGAACTAAGGGTGCTCGAATAAGAGACATGCTTGCAGGGATAGGAGAGACTGGGATCGAAGTCAAGTGAGTGGGGGAGGGGTAGAAAAGAGACCTGGGGTTTTAAAGAAATCCGAGAAAGAAAGCGGGCCCACGGGAATTGATGTCGAATAGGAATTTAGCATAAAATGGGGGAGGGGACCAATTTGGAACAGGATGGGGTAATTGGCGACAACAGGTGAGGTCGGAATGAGTCCGGACGTTCGCACGAGCGTCGTCCGTCGCCATCTTCGCGTAGGGCAGAGGCCATAGAACTTATCTCTTCTCACTTGCCGGGATGCTCGTTCCTCCTAGGTCCCCGTTTATACCGTCAGCGAGCGACAGCCGGACGCCGGTAAGAAGCGAGCCGAAGCAAGCCACCCAATCGGCGGAATCCACCCCTCGGGGTCTGCCACACTTGCGCACCTGCGCACCTGCACCATACGCACGCTGAGGACCTATTCATTTTGCACGCTGCCAAACACATGCCTCATAGACAGCACCGACACGCCTCATGCCATACGTTCCGCGTCGGGCCCCGTGTTGATGGTACAGTAATGTCAGTGCCGTCGAACCTAGGATGAGGAATAGGCATTGAGACCAGACATGTAGGGTGCGCGATCAACTGCCAGCTTGTTTGGTATATCATCACCTCCGGACGTTACTTGCTCGGGGACCCATAACAAAGCAAAGCCTTATGGTCCCAGCACAGTGTTCTTGCTCGTCCCCTGCCAGTCGTTTTCCCGAGGCCGATGTTTCTTGCGTCGCAAAGAATGGCGGGCGAACTAAGCACGCCAAAGTCAATCTGATAGCTACAATGAGACTGTTGTTGAGAAGTGGACGTGCAGCGCGCGTCACGATACATGTACAAGGTGTACAAACTGACTATCATGCGTTATCAGCTCCCCGTAGGAGCAAGGCGACGCTTGCTGTATCTCCTTCGGAAGCGTGCTCCGCGCAGAAAATGGCTACCTGATGGGCCGGAAGAGCAAGCCTACATTTACCGATCTTGTTAGGGAGAACAGAAGCCGGAAATATGATGTAGACCCACCCGCCAATTCCTAAATCAGGAGGTAAATCGCTAATGCTCAACATTATCCGGTCGCTCAACAGCTTGAGCCTGCGCATACGTTCCTCTATCACTGAATGAAATTCTCCGTCGTTATCCAGCTTGGAACAAAACGCCAGGGAAGGAGGCTGAGCAAAGAGTGGTGGCAATGTCAACGCGCGAATGATACATAATGCTCTGCTACTGACCTCGGGCATCAACGTAGGATGGTGATAGTTCACTAGCTCATCAGAGGTACATTGCTGAAGTTTCGAAATGTACCTCACAAGCTCCTTCAACTTCTTGGAAGCGCGGAGACGACGTGGGCGACCTGATGGAATAAGATAACTATGCATAACATTGTACGAAAGTGAACGTACCCAAAAAGTACCTTGGGCGGGAGGAAAATGGGAATAGCACTTTACGTCTGGTGGACAATCCCCCGAGGGTCTTGAGATACTTCGCCTTTCGTCCCATTCGCAGTCTGAAACGAAGCAAATATTAGAAAATGCCAGAAGAGTGCCCTAGGCTATTAAGGCCAACGCCTACTCCATGACGCCGACGAACTTCTCACATTGATGGGAGCAAAAACCGGACGGGCTTGCGCGAGGACAGCAATGGTAAGCGACAGCCAACCCACGGACAAGTGGAACAATGCGACATGAAAGCATTGTCCTCACGGGATACCGGTAACAATGGCGCGCGTAGGGGGAACAGCCCTAGGAACTTACTGGATAGATTTGGATAGGGATGATGTAGAGCCCGATTCATCAGCGGCACGCGCATTCTTGTCGTACGATGAAGTCGACCTTAGGGATGGACTAGGGATGGCTACGAACAGCCCGGGACGTAATAGCGTCAGTATCGACGCAACGAACAGCGTGAGCGTGATAAGACTCACCGGGGCTGTACATTGTCAGCACTGGCATGCGAGCGCAACTCGCGGGGGCGGGAGGGAGATCCGGCGTGGGGAGGCAGAAAGGGGTGGACGGGCGGCGAGAAGGCAGAAAAGAAAGGGGTGGAAGGCTGGCAGTCCAGGCTGGAGACAGGAAGACGCGGCGGCGGGGACGGGGTAGAGCGCACCACCTCGGCGAGCTGCTGGCACCGACTCCAGCACCACCCGACGCCCCGCTGGCTGATCGAACGCGAGCACTGCGCGCGACCAGCCCAGACGGAAGCGCACTGGGCTAGCTATCGTTGTCGGGCATAGCGGGCGAGATGGCGGGAGCCTTGATGGAACGGAGGAAGGTGAGCTGGCGGCAGTGGGAACGGCGGTTGAGCGCAGCATCGGCGATCCCCGGGCATCTCCTGCCACTTCGGTAATCCCAATATGGCATCTCAAGCGCCTGCGGGGTCTGAATCACTATCACAGCACGAAACAAGGCCCGGGCATAATATGAAGAAGTTTGCGACGCAATGCCGTATGTTATGAGAACCACGACCGGCTTTGAGACTTGTCCGCTCTTTATTGTGCCCCAGGGCGGTGGAACAATGGTCAAAATCTTCTGTTCAGCCAGTTTTAGGTTACGCCGTGGCTTCTCCGGCGCTTGAGATACCACTTCCGGTTGATTCTCGCGGCAGTTGTCCGGCGATGGCCGATTCTCTCTTCCCGCCATGCCAGCACTTCCCGCCGCTGACGTTCCCCTCGCTATGTCCCGCTACGCTTCCATATGGCGTCAGGGTCCATGGTGGTTGTCGACATTGCACGGTAAGTGCACGAGATCAGCTTCAAGTCTCCTTCACAGGCTATCTCGGGTTGCCATGGCGTAGGCGTACCATTCGGCGAGGTTGGAAGACGTCGAGGCCGATGAATAGTTGACACGCGGACCGCTGAGGTTGTGAATTGTGGACATAACTGTTTTTCCGACATCTAGTAGCGCAAGCAACTTACGTGTCTCGGGCCCTCCTGCATGCATGCATGTAATTACTGACGTGAGTCCCCGCGAATCTCGCTCGGGCTCAAAGCTGAATGATCCATTACAAATGAGCTGCGCAGCCGGAAGGATTGAAGAGTCCTTGTGCACCTCTTACCTAGCATGGTTCCTGATACAATATTCCCATCCATTCCGTTCGCCGTGGGTGCCTAACTTCATGGTCCGTGCACCCGATTTAGGGAAGAATAACTCTTTCATAGACGCACATGGGTCCAAACACAAGTTATTGTGGTCGAGGGGAGATCCGTGCACTTAAATTCAGTGTCCACATCTACCCCACGACCGCAATGATGCGTCACTATGGGCGCCTTCGATTCTCTTACCAGGCCGTTGTGCTGGAGAAGTACCTTCGCCACGACGACATTACAATTGGAAATAGCCCGGGGTGCGACCTTCAAATCCCTGGGCTACTTGATAGTGAGTATTTGATGTAACCTGCGAGCTCACTCTTTAGCTATGTGGCTTAACTTGGAGTAGGTGTCAGCTGTCGAATCCGGAGGGCACAGGCTCAAGAGCTATCCCCTCTTCGAACCTATGTCGTTTTCTTTGGAGACAGCGGCGGAATGGTATTCTCGTTCGCTTTCCTGATAATACAGTGTTGACCCCATTTCCATTATTACAGATAAATAACTCAAGCAAGCAATCCCGTCGGCGAT
The DNA here is from genome assembly GCA_002760635.1 of Ganoderma sinense ZZ0214-1. Taxonomy (NCBI): domain Eukaryota; kingdom Fungi; phylum Basidiomycota; class Agaricomycetes; order Polyporales; family Polyporaceae; genus Ganoderma; species Ganoderma sinense. Next base: position 1,099,669 of record AYKW01000023.1, on the reverse strand, counting down.
ATCGGTTGGTCGATGGAAGCACACTCAAGATTCGGAGAGTTGTTGGTCCGGACAACGCACCCAGCTGGTTTGGTACGCGATCTTGACAGAGTGTCCGAGTCTTTTTTAACTTGAATTACCCACAGTTCTGCATTACCAAGATATACTCCCTACCTCGGTATGTGAATACCTTCCTAGACCCGGTACTTAACATGTTTGATTCGGGGCGGCGGCAAAGATTTTTGCTTCTTATCGGTTCATGAAGAGGTAATCTTAGAATGAGCCTCCTTGCTGTCTGCTGCTCAACCTTTTTATACAGAATCGGTGAGGGAGGATATGGTGTAGTGTATTCTGCGAAGAACATAGAGACCTCACAGTGGCACGCAGTGAAGATCATGGAAAAACCGAGAGAACTCAGCTCTCCTGAAGAGAGGGAACAGGATCCTATCGAAAGAGAGGCTGAGATTTTGCGATCCGTTGACCACGTAAGTGACAATACTGCTGTATGATGACCATGGACTCACGGCCTGACAATTGTATTGTCAAGATCAATATCGTTAGACTCGTTGAAATTTTCGATGAAGGCGCCGAGATGCGTGAGTTCTACCCATTTGTGCATTGGTTTACTACTCATCTCCTCACCAGATATCGTCATGGAGCTTATGCGAGAAGGGTCGTTGCATGACCTTCTCGTGCGGGAAAAGCATCTTGGTGAGTCGCATCTCGTCGGCGTTACTGATCTTGTAGGCTGATATTCTATCAGGTCACTACGACTCCCAGCTTGTGACACAACAGATCTGTGCCGCCTTGACGGTGAGCACGCTTTAGCCTTGGCCGTGGTGTGTGAAATCATTGAGAATCATGGGCCCCCAGTACCTTCACGACATCGGTATAGTGCATCGTGATATAAAACCAGGGGTACGATTGCTCCCTCTCGAGGTCTTGAAAAACTCAGCTAATGTGCTACTAGAACGTCTTGATCGCATCGAGGCAGCCGCTATGGGTCAAGTTGACAGACTTCGGGCTTGCTAAAATGACCACAGGAGGAACTGAGTTACGCGTAGGTATTCACACTTGGACTACAAGCTTTCATGCTGTTCATAATTTCCGGTGCAGACTGTATGTGGTACGCCAGACTACATGGCGCCAGAGATTGTCGAAAATCTCTTTCGGGCTGAAAAGACCTACGATGTCAAAGTTGACAGTTGGGCAGTAGGGGTGATGATTTTCGTAATGTGAACATTGTCTACCGAGTGACGTATACAGCGACTGATTTTTGGTAGGTTATCTGGCCAATCCCCGTTTGAGCGACTTCCGCCCAGCGAAGAGTTTACTCCTGCAATGACGGGTAGATGCGTTGGGTGGCATCGACTGCTTGAAGCGACAGATGCTGATGGTAGGTCCGATTCTTCTCAAGTGGACCTTGCTGACGCTATGCCTGTAGCAAAGGACTTAATAGCAAAATTGCTCGCTCCGGATCCAACCAACCGCCCTTCAGCTAGCGATGCGCTGCTTCATCCTTGGCTCTATGATGGATCCAGCGTCAGTTCCCGATCTATGTCTGAGCTATGGACGGCCACAGAGCTAGGGTCAGACGTCAGTATGCCGATAGTCTCCCGCAACACGGCGGTGTCTGTATACAACCAGAATATCATTCAGTCAAGGATGAGGTCTCCGTACGTGCTTTGGCTTGGCAGTCTCTGCCTCATTTTACTCCCTCTACTCATGTATTACATCGCCTTAGGATATGAAGGCTAAGGTTCTTATGAAATGTTGGATCCATGAGAAATTTTGGGGGAGATCGCGCAATACGTACTATTGTATGGCACCCTAATATCCAAGTGAGTCGAGAGAGGAGGTCCGCGACATCGCTATCCTGGTTTGATAAACCTCACGGTCGTGTACATCCCGAGGTAAGTCCTGATCCGGCATGACATGCCATAGTCTGCCTGCCGAAGGCCTGTCGCATCCCGGCGCACCTTCTTCCGTGAGTCTGTCTCAGGATCCTCAAAGCTGGCGGGCATCTTAGAGCGTAGTGGACGGCTTATAGCGTGGCGGACCACATTCGCTCGGCGTCGAGCTTCTAGGCGGGATTAGGGATGTCATTCAAGTTGTGGACGTCGGCCCACCGATGACATGTTTTAGCTGAACAGTAGTCCGTGATATGTGTTGGTCGTCCTCTCAAGGGCGCTATGGCTGAGAACAATCGTCTTGAGGAGTATCTGAGTGGTCGCTCTGGAAGTAGGCCCACGGCCCAATGTTTTCGTCCCTCTACGCGAAGTATTGTTCGTTAGGCACTGTGCGCTCGATACTTTGCGCCTGTGTCGGTATTTATGTATGTTGCGACTCAGGTTCTCGCGAAGCTCGCCGTAGAAAGTTGTGTGTGGTTGATGGAAAAGCTGCAAGCATAGGGGAAAGATCGCCGGGGACGGACTAAGGGCGGGAGATGAAGCTGACCGAGAGGCCGAGGTGAGTTCCAGCTCCGACCCGCGATCTGACCACTACCAAGTACCACTACTGTCTCCGTAGGTACCGTCCCTTATATTCTTTCTACGTCCATTCGTCGTACATTCTTCCCGCTAGCTACAGCAATATGAACAGCAAATGCGTCCTTCTGTAGTTAACTGCACCGGCTCTCCTCTTCCATCCCGGAACCCGGAACGCATGTCCACAGGTGAATAAGCTTCTCGACATACTGTACCCTCCTCAATGACAGACTTCCTGCATCTGAATGTCGACGCTACGCCGCCTCCATCTCTCACATCCCATGCGCTCTCATCACACTGAGTAGTTCTCAATCGACATCGACCCCTCCTTCAACTACACAAACGGATCCTCCCCCGCATTAACATCGTGCTTCATGGCCACGGGCCCCGCCGACATAGTCTTGCAATGGAGACGAACAGCGCTCCTCTCCCTGCAACCCATCTTCTCGATGGCTGTTTGGTCAGTCGTCCGATGATATCCCCCAACCAGAGGAGACACCACGCAATACGCAGGACGATAATGGAGCTGGGCGTGCCCCGCTCCGAGTGCTGCTCGTCTGGATCATACATCTGCATGGCGAAGTGATCCTTCTGCTGATCCCGCGCGGGCTTGTCGAGCACACGCCTTGGACGTCAGTCTTCTCGTCGTCTGTGACAGGGCTTGCTCTAGGTGTAAGTGACAGCGTAGTGGGAGTCCTGGCAGTGGCCGAGATCATGATGACAGAAACCGTAGCGGGTGCCTCGAGTACGTCGAAGGACTGCTGGGAGGTGAGACCCTATGGGCGGGAAGGTTTGACCTCAGCTACCTCGGTTTTGGGCCCAATCTCGGGCATCGGGTACGAGGCGTCACTGCCGGTCGCGTGGTTCAGAGGGACGGACCGACCTGCGCCAATGGAGGAATTGATGATGCTCCTGTTCCTGCGCGACTTGCGGGATTGAGTGCGGCAGCGGTTGGTAGGCTCCGACAGCTCACTCTCGCTATTGGCCCTCAAGCGAACGACGATACGCGTGAGAAGCACGGAAGTTAGCTCAGTGATTTACGTAGGAAGACTGTACGAGGGAACTGAGACGGACCTTTCATTGAATCTGCAGTACCTTCTGCGCTCTTCTGGTTGATCCCCTCGTCGACGGCCTTCGTGTTGTTGTGAAGTTCGACGTCCGCGTCCACCAAGAGCCGCTTCTTGTGCTTGTGCTTGTTCTCCCTCTTCATTTTCTTCTCCCACTCCGTGCCGAACGAGCGCAACGGGTGCATCAGTGTATCACCAGGGAACGGACCGGCCCCCGATGGTGCTTGGGGCGGAATGCGTCGAGAGACGGCCGCTGAAGCACGACCCGCCGTAGTCCGAATCGCCGACATCGACGGCCACGTGCACGAGGGTCCTCGAGCGCCGACCAGTACATCGACTCTAGCCTTGCAAGGAGGAACGCAAGCGCGAACAAGTCATCCATTAGCGTCCTGCACCCGCAGTCCGAGTGGTGAAGAGGGGAAGGAATAGGACCGAGCCCTCAGAGTCACTGCTCTGCAGCTTCGACTTCTCAACCGCAGTCGTGGTGATTGTGCTCGACAGGCGGTTCGTTTCCTTCTGCTCCTTGTTGATCTTGGCACCCAGGTCGCTCGCCTCCATGCTCAGCTCTCCTAGTACTGCTCGAACGTGACGAACTTGCCGCCAAACAGGTTCGACTCAGTCCTGAGGAAGTTTAGGCCGCACGATTGCCACCCAACCTTAGCCACGACGTCGTCGCAGGTCGCGCAGTCGAGGAACGCGGACGCCCGCTTGCCGATCGATAGCTGGATCATGGGTGCGCTGTTCCACAACCGTTGACCGGGGCGGTGTACCCACTGTGCCGAACGAGTTAATGCGCTTGAGCAGCGAAGCTGTCTTGATCTGATCGGCGAAGACACTGTCGAACGCTAAATTCGGAGCAAACCCCTGGCTCCGGCGCTCGCTTCGCCCCGAACCTCCGAAGGAGCAAGGGGCCTGCTCCGAAACTAGTCGAACGCCTAAATAATTGTGGGAGGAAGTAAGGGTCTGCGTTGCCAACGCGCAAACGATCAGTTGCAACGCACCTGAGGACACAGCGGTCTAGGTGGTAGCGAGGCTCGAAGGTGGCGAGGAGCCTCTGGCGAAAGCGGTAGCGCTGTTGCTTCGTTGACACAACCGTAGGCGGGGCCAAGGGGCACTTGAAGTAGTTGATGTCGCTGCGGTGAGACATCATAAAACCGCCATGAAAGTCGCCGGGACGCGATCGAAGGATGAAGGGTAACGGTACTCACATGTCGAGCCTCCGTTGTCACGAGGCAAATGATCCACGGCCGGAGTCATCGATATGAATCTTGGTATCGCGAAGAGGATTACAGCCTTCCTTGAGCTGGACTGCTTCTTCTTCTTCTTGTTAAGCAGTCGGGCTGCTGTGCTTCTCCTCTTCTTCTCTGCCCGTTCTATGGCGGTGAGCCTTGCTTCGAGGGTGGGGTCCTTCATGGTTGGGTGCCCCACCGGCTCTTTGCAGCACTTTTATATATGCTGCAGCCTGGGTTGAGAACCTTCCGTACCATTCCAGGATGTTCCATAGCCTTCGACGGCTTATGTAATCCGTTCTCCCGAATGTTCCAGAATTTTCTCCCATTTTTCCGCTTTATTTTGGGATTTTTGGGGCATTTTTAGGCCTAACCTAGCCTTCTGGGAGGTTATTGGTCCGTAATTTAGCTCCAAATACCCAATTTCGCTTCGTTTAGTCCCGAAATGGGGCTATTCCAGGGTTATCTGGCTTAGGTGAGCCTTAGATAACAAGGATAACACCCTATTTGGTGCATCGACCCTGGATGGCGTGCACAACACCCATTTTGGGCATCCCGACCGTAGGCGTCTCGTATGACTTCCGTTTTGGGAGTCGCGGCCCTGGGAGGTTGGTATGCCTTCCATTTTGGGAGTTGCGGCCCTGCTCTCCGGGGGCACGTGACGTTTCTCATCACATGCTTCTCGGACCGGCGACTGTTATCTTATCACCCGGCCCGTGACCCGGTTATCTCTCCGCTAAGCGCTCAATTAGCGCTTGGTCTGGGTGGCGGCATGCACATGCCACGGCCCCCTTCAGGCGCTAATTGGGCGCCTAAGGTTTGTTTTCGCTGGCGCCTTTGCACCAGCGCATCGTGCTTCCTCCCCCTCATCTCGCCTCTCTCTCTCTGGCTCTCTGGCTTTGCCCCTCGACCTCCTCGACCTCGGGCGACCTCGGGCAGCCCTCAAGAGGCTGCAGAAGACCTCTGGGACGGGTTTCCGCGGCCCCTCAAGACGTCGGGGTCGTGGTGGGCTTGGGCTTGGGCATAGGTAAGCCCTTGCCCCTTTTCTCGCGTTTTGGGACCCACGGCGATGCACCAACGTGCTCGCTGTGTGGTCTCCACCTTTCCTGGTCGCTCATATGCGATCCCAGGACCTCGGACGCGTCCAACGACGCGTCCTCGTCGCATTCTCGGATGGCGGGGGGGGCTACGCGTGCGCATCCGGCGCGCATGCGTGTACGCTGCCCCGCCGTTCGTCGTCCTGCCGGCTCAACAGCGGCAGGACCTTGTTTCTCGGCCGCGTCTGATGACGCAGCCCTCTCGGGTCTCGTGTTTCATGGCCGCGTCGAGCGACGCGGCCCCTGCGTTCCTCCTCGCCGCATCCAACGACGCGGCATCGACGTTCTTTTCTACCGCGTCCAACGACGCGGTTTCTGCGTGCTGGACTTGGGTTTTGTGGGTGGCGGGGTCTCGTGTTTGGTGCGCCGGCATGCGCGGTCTCGGTGCGCCCAGCATGGCGCCTTTCTCGGGTTTCGTGCGCCGGCATGGCGCGTCTCTCTTTTGCGCCCGGCATGGCACGTTCTCCCCTCTTCCCTGGGGCCTCCGACTTCTCCCTCATACAGAGTGTTGCCGTTGCGGCGCCTCTGCGTGGGGTTCGAGCCACCACCGTCCTCGGTCGAGCGCGCTGCGCTGCTCCCGGGGGCGACGGCTTGTCCATCTCTCCTCGCCCTTCCTCCTTCCTCCACACAGAGCGGTTGCCGCCTCGGGCCCTCTGCGTGGTTTTCTCGAGCCACACGCTGTCCTCGTCGCTGCTTCGCCTCGACACTTCGAGGACGGCGGCTCGTTCCCTTTCTTTGGCCTATGCGTGCACGGGTGCTGGTCTCGTACTGTGCCACGTCGGGCTGCATTCCATCAGGATGCATGCCTGATCGGCTCCGTGTCTTGCCCCACAACATAGGGGCCCTGACTCGGAGGGCTCTCAGCACCCTCTCTGTCGAGTTTCGGACATGACCGTCCGCTAGTTCATCGGCAGTGACTCGTGCTGTAGGCGTCAAGGTTGCCTGTTGTCCGTGGCCTTGGCTCTGGCCCAACGGACGTCTTCTGGAGGCTCAGGAGGGCTGGAGAGTGGGGTTCCTGGGCTTTGGGATTGGGGCTAGGCCCCTTGGCACAGGTGCGTGGTCCTTTTGGACTCGATCTCCGGCTTTTCCCTTCCTCGCGCTCCACGGTCTCTCGCAAGTCTCGATCCCCTGCGCGTTTCCTCCCTGCTCGTGTCTCGGTCGAGGGAGGCCCATTCCCGGGTGCGCGGTCGTGTGCGTCGGGACGGCCGTATGCCGTCTCGATGGCTTTTCTTCATCATCAATTTTTGGACTCTTCGGCAGCCTGGGCTTCGCGCTCAGTGGGATTAGGTGCGTTCTGTCTTTTGCACCCGGGGGGTATGTATCAATAACATATCTTTCCCCCACCTCGCTTTTGTGCGCTTCAACAGGCCTGCCGGCCCTTCTTGTCCAGGACCAGTGGCGACGGCTTGCGAGATGGCGTGCCTGTGGTTAATCCATGGGCACGCCTCTCGCAGAGCTCCTGGTGGCTTTCTCCTGGGGCCCCGTCTTCATTTAGGTGCCGAGACGCTGCATGTGTCTTGGTACGGCCTGCTTCTTCGGCGGGCTCTGTGCCCATCTCCCTCTTGTCCTCGTAGTGGACGGGGGAGTACGCGGGTGGCTCTGGCCAGTTGGTCTCCGTCTCCGGGTGAGTGTCCATTTTCTCGTTTCGGTTCGCTGCACATCTGCGGGTTGGGGCCTGGCGACGGTCTCCTCTGTGAGACCTTTGCCCCCGTGCGTCACTGTCTCGGTCCGAGACACATCTCGGTGTCTGCCTCATCCGTCGTGATGTAGGCAGGCAGCCTAGTCCTATCCTCCTCTGTGGAGGTGACCCGCAAGAGAAGCGGCACCTTTGTGCCTTAGACCGTCCAGCCCGTCTCTGCCGCGCTCGCTTCTTCGAGGGCGGGACGTGCATCTGCGACTCTGCGCACTGGTGCATGGCTGGGGGCATCTTGCCCTTCCCCTGTTGGGGTGGCCTCGTATTTATATCTCTCGGAGAGCTTGACTCGTGGGCTCTCCAGCTGGCTCTTCCAGCTGCTGGCTGCTTCTCGTCACTTCGAGAACCTTCGTGACTCACCGCGCGTGGCTCCATGGTCTATAGCCCTGTCTACACCGAGAACGTCGCCATCGGCGGTGTCACCTCTGTACCAGATGTTCTCGCCTGTCACGACGCTCCCCAGTTCGTTTAGCAGCGATCACATCCAAGGCATCCTCGGTTTCGCCTACCCCGCCGTCTCCAACCTTAAGGCTGCACGTCGCTCTGCCCTTGCTCTTCCTTGCCCTCCTACTTACCCTGTCCCGACAGGACCACTTCATCAAGTCTGCCATCAAGCAGTATCGTGTTAAGTCGGGCAATCTCGCCTTCAAGCTCGCCTAAGGCACTGCGTCTGAGCGCGACACGAACCCCAAGCTCTATTCGGGCGCGTTCGAGTACGGTCGATACCTTCACTGGCTTTTGGCAGATCACCGGCGCGTCGGCAACCGGGCTGCCGCCAGGAAATCATCCGGGACCACCATCGACTCGGGCACGTCTGTCTGTCCGGCGGCGTATACCGGCCTTCTCAAGATGACGTTTGATCAATCCCCGGCGCCATAAGATGCGATAGGTATGTTCCTCTTGACTCGGATCCTGGGGTCCACGTCTTTAAGGAACTTGCTCGCTTTCATACACTTCTACATGGGCGAGAAAAGAAGCCGAGCGATATCCACAATGCTGCTGCTCACCGGTTCGAGCGCGTGCGGAGTGTTTAGACGTGAAAACTGCAATTCATTTGGTGCCAACTCGGGGGACCTGAGCTTCCTAGACATGACCTAGATGCCGTTCTCCGGAAGTGCAGGGAAGACATCGAGTTATGAGTCAGTGCCCTAGCTTAATACCCTGCGCTCTACGAAGTGATTCCCTTCGATGCCACTTGTCCCTCCCCTCCCTGATCCTTGCTAACCTGGGGAATTTAGAATATGTCCAATCTTGCACCTCCCTCGCATCGGCGTTCGTCAAACCACCGAACAAGTGCCCTGTATGAGCGGCACTGTGGAAACCTGTGCATCGGAGGACTGTGGTCAATACGTCCTGTGACCAGTAACAAGGGACGCACCCTCACCTCCGCGGATACTGCGCCCACCGAACTTAGATGTTACTGAATCATGTTATTGAGTTCCTCTTCCAGAAATTTATAGTCCTGAAGGGGGTTTGTTGTGAGCAAGTGCATCCCAGTGAAACCGAAGGAGGTTTTACCTCGCACATGTCTTCTATATCCGTAATCACCAACAAACACTGGTCAAAGCAACCGACCATATCAAGAGCTTCCACCGTTGTCCACCACCCTGAGTCTTGCACGACGAGCATTATGTGTGCAACCCTCACTACCTGTCTGTAGTGCTAAATTTTATATCAGTTAACTATGAAGTCGCATGGAGGCGAGCGGGGAGAAAAAATCACATCAATTTTGCGAATTGCTTCCCGCTGTAGGAGAAACTGCTGTCGGATACGACTTTGCAAGGCTAACACAGTATCGAGAGATCGTTGGCGCTCTTGTTCAGATACCATCTCGTGGAACCAAGTACGGCGTGCGGTCTCTATGATGTATGAAGACTCGTCGACGATCATGCGGCGCTCTTCAAAAAGCCGTCGCAACATAGAGAAGGAATTTCCCGCTAAGTCCTGCTGTTGAGCAATAAGCTCGTGTCGGTCCACAACATTCCGAAGCATTGCCTCAAAACGTTCCTGAGAATGCGCATGAGCACTACGCGTAGAGGAAGTATTGGAGATTACCTTAGGCACGTCAAAATATTTTAGTCGCGCCATAATATGATTAGCCTCCCCAAAGAGGCGATCTGCCCGACCTAGGAACTGTTCCTGTATAAACAGCAGCTCCTGCCGATGGACTGATACGATGACTGCATCAGGGTTATTCGTGAGGTCAGAGAGGGTCCTGTTAAAAGCCGTCAAAAGCTTTGGATATATTAACAAAACTCGACGTCCTCAGATAGCTCGGAAATGGACAAACCTCGGTACACTTGCTCTGGAACCTGTCGCGCACCTGCCCAAGATGGAGGCGTCGACTGTTCAGGCGAGAGATAACGTTGGTGCCCTGGACATAGATGTAGGTCGAGCGAAGACCATTCAGTATCCTGATTTCTGATGCCAAGCTCTCTCTCTCTATTTCGTCGCGAACGTTCTCCTCCCATGCATCGAAATCTTCCGTCTTCGAGCCAATAATTCTTGGTTCGAAAGTGCAGTCAGCTACGACTCTGCGAACGTAACAAATAGCGTCGCGCACCTATCCAAAACAGACTCCAGGTGATACACAAACTTCTTGGTGTTGAGGTCGCCTTGACATAAAGCGTCGAACACGGACAGGACAGCAGGATCGTACGCAGGGGTAGCAGCCATGACAAGCAGGAGGTGGAGTTGAGCATATTGCACCAAATCGATTGGAGCCAGGAGCAAGCTTTATAGGGCCAAAATATACAAGCAGACATGGAGTACGCGAAGATATGTGGATACGTGTCTCCTCACCAATCGACCGATGTGAACGCGACGCGCACGTCGACAATAAAGACAACCACGACCATATGCTGTGGACAATGCTAGAACCAAGCGTGAATTGAGTATGTTGCCGCTGTGAAATGACTAACGGTGGTGGAGGGATAATTCGAATGTTACATGATCAATGATGTCGTCGTTACCGTCGGGCGGGGAGGTCGCTCGTGGTGGGAAGAGAGGTCGAGGATCGGCCATCGCCGGACAACTGCTGCGAGAATCAACCAGAAATGGTATCTCAAGCGCCGGAGAAGCCACGGCGTAACCTAAAACTGGCTGAACAGAAGATTTTGACCATTGTTCCACCGCCCTGGGGCACAATAAAGAGCGGACAAGTCTCAAAGCCGGTCGTGGTTCTCATAACATACGGCATTGCGTCGCAAACTTCTTCATATTATGCCCGGGCCTTGTTTCGTGCTGTGATAGTGATTCAGACCCCGCAGGCGCTTGAGATGCCATATTGGGATTACCGAAGATGGCAGGAGATGCCCGGGGATCGCCGATGCTGCGCTCAACCGCCGTTCCCACTGCCGCCAGCTCACCTTCCTCCGTTCCATCAAGGCTCCCGCCATCTCGCCCGCTATGCCCGACAACGATAGCTAGCCCAGTGCGCTTCCGTCTGGGCTGGTCGCGCGCAGTGCTCGCGTTCGATCAGCCAGCGGGGCGTCGGGTGGTGCTGGAGTCGGTGCCAGCAGCTCGCCGAGGTGGTGCGCTCTACCCCGTCCCCGCCGCCGCGTCTTCCTGTCTCCAGCCTGGACTGCCAGCCTTCCACCCCTTTCTTTTCTGCCTTCTCGCCGCCCGTCCACCCCTTTCTGCCTCCCCACGCCGGATCTCCCTCCCGCCCCCGCGAGTTGCGCTCGCATGTCAGTGCTGACAATGTACAGCCCCGGTGAGTCTTATCACGCTCACGCTGTTCGTTACGTCGATCCTGATACTGACGCTACCAGGTTCCAGGTCTCTTCGACCCCATTCTCCTCTGTCCTCTGGCTTTGTTGAGTGGGTGTGGATGACCACGTTGCATCAATACCCGGGGTTTCATGTCCAAGTCGGTGTGCGAGCGAGGGGCAATCCTCGCGCCTCATCCCTTGGCGACTCCGCATTCCCAGCTTCGTCTACTGTCCCCTGCTCCTGCCCTCACCGTCCCAAGAGTCCAATTATGCGATCATTTGTCTGTATCAGAATTCTGGCTTCGACTTCGACGCAAGGAAACTCAACCCTTGCGGTAGAGAGCGGAGGACTGTTTATTCCGCTAATTGTGGTTAGCCTCCCGACCCCTTTTGACAGATGTCTCTGAACTTCTGTGCGTGATCACGTCTCGTCCTAGTATATAGATGCGGCATGTTCCCACAAGACGCGAAGTACGGCCGTCTTGAATAGTCGGTTTCTGAACTATCTTGTTCACCAACCCCCTTTTTTCGAAGGTGTAACGACCATCATTCCGAATGTCGTGTCGTGCACGCCTTTGTCCCCATGTAATGGAATAACAATTGCCCTTCGAGACTCGACTGTCCATTCATCTCAAGCCAGTATAGTGTTTCCAGTCTGAGTGTTCTTCGACCTGGCATGCAGCCGCATGGCCCTTGCCTTCACCACCGCCCACCATCGTACGCTGCATCCGCCAAGCCAGAATAGCTGCCAATGTCGGTAATACCCAGCTCACACAATGCCAAGCAGCCCGTAGAACTACTGAAGCCGACTTTGTAAGCAAGATATCCTCACGACGGGCAGAACTGGTACGTACAGTCACGCAGCGGGCGTGTACCTCGACGCCTCGTCGTTTCGTGCATACCCTGGGTAATTACTTGATGTTGTGAGCTACCCTTGAGTACTAATGCATATTCGTCCTCTGATGGCTCATGAGCATCTGGTTTGGGCAGCACATCTTCTCACTAACCTTTGGCCGAATCCGCTTGACAATGTAAGCAGCAGCTACCATATTTCGCCGCCTCATCTAGTTTGTCTTGCATGTTGCGAAAAATAGTCTTCAGCTCCTCGACGCTGGCTTGCAGTTGGACGACCTGGATTGCTTGGACTCTTTCGCTCAATTCCCATTTTTCTTCCACTGCGCGCTCCTGTTCAAGAAAGCTCTGTCGACATCCATCGTGGATGGGACACAGATGGTTCTTTGCGCCTATATGAGCTTCCGAACCACGAGCAGAGATCGAATGGTAATACACACAGATGTCTGTGGAAGCGTTTGCACCCCTTGCTACACCACAGAGTACGTATCAGGTCGAATAATCCATTTCGTCAGCTGAAATCATTCTGACCTCTACCAAGTTTCCGCTGTCAACTAACAGGAAATCGATGAGTTTGAACCCCCTAAGAACTCAAGATTTGACGCTTACTCCGTCTGTAAAGCTGCGACATGTTGCTTTGAGAGTAATGCGGGTCTTGTAACTGGCCTTTGAGATCTATAGTATGAGCTTGAAGTCGACTTATTGTCCGACTTTGATCCTCCAGCCGCCTTTCGGCAACCTCGAGGTGATGCTGGTGTCCGAGTACCTGTTCGCTCAGGACTTCTACGTCGGCAAGATAAGCTGCATTTTCCTAGGCTAGTGTAAGTTGGAGTCCTATCCGAATGGCCATGGGTCATACAGAACGGAGCCGTTCATTTTCTGCGAACAGACTGTGCACGGATGGCGACAAAGAATCTCGGCGAAGGGCTTCAGAGAGTCCTGACTGTAAACTAGAATGAGTGGGCGACAGGGTGCAGTAGCGGTGTAATGGGATCACCTCGTCAGTGCCGTCATTGCTTGAGTCATCGTCGATTGTTTGAGTGTAATCGGCCGTCTGAGAGTTGTCCATCAGAGCTTCGAATATCTGAGCCTACAGTGGGTACACCAGTGAACCTATGAGAGATGGGCATGAATACACCCTGGTTGTTTTCCATAAGGGTCTATTTCTTCTGCGCGAGACGGCACACCAGGCAATTGTCGGAAAGTTCCAGACCGCGTTGATCAGGGACTCCATGCCACACCCGAAGCCCAGATCCCATCACCGTCTAGCTATAGATTCCCAGGAGTCACCTTCATGTAAGCCGCCGACAGGCACTCTGGGAACGCGTTGATCTTATTGTTGTATCCCTTTTGTCCAACGTTGTCTCCTCGATCCGTTGGGGATCCTTCATCATCCGCCAATCTCTATATGACTCGAAGGCGCAAACCATTCTGACCTAAACCATCGCCGCGAGTCTTCTTTCCATCCCCTTCGTCCTTGATATTTCAGTTGCGTACTTTGATACAGACCTCCGGTATGATTTTCCTTTGAATAAGACCACTCGCCGCACGAAGGCTGACGCAGTTATTCGACTTACGATCAGATGCCTAGGCCAGATGTTCCGAACCTACCAGTTCACCAGCCAAAGATTCAACTCGGAGTCGGGACAAGATGCCTTTGTGCGGTCACTGCCGTTGCCAGTTTTCTCGTCGACGTCCTCATCACTGCGGCGGACTTTCTAAAAGTACCTTTGGCCGTATGCGTCGCGTTTGTTGTTGGGTCGTACATCGGTGCGGCGGTTGTCCGTATCGTCCTCGGGTCCACTCCTGGGAACGCCATCGCCTTTCTGTCTGCTTCGGCGCAGAACGCTTCCCAGAGCATCACATTTTTCGTCCAGTCGGCTCTTGGCCTTAAGGAGGGACTTCGCGTTTGCGTTGAGGCCTCACTCGAGACTGCGATGACAACCATTTGCCTTCTCCCACTCGCATCTCGTTTCGCGCAATGCAACATCACCAAGGTCACTGACAGCATACCCCTCGCACATGCCGACTATCCCACCCTCATGGAGGTTCAGGGTCGCGCGATGGACACTCTCCTTGTGCAGTCGCAGACTGGGCTGTCACTTGCCGTGGACGTCAAGCACGCTGAGGTTGCCATCAAGGACCTGGTGGTCGTAGTCAATGCAAGCGGCATTACAAACCTAAATCGGGATCTTCTTGTGGCAGCTCTACGCGATTTTGTCGTCGACTCGAAGGCCTCTGGACGAGCATTACAAAAGCTATCGTCGAAGATATATAGCGCGATGGACACGTCAGTGAATCCCTCTGCTATTATTTATTACTATGTTGCTAACCGTGCCATCAGCGTAATCGCGTTTGATGAATACGCATTACGAGCTATAGAAGGGGCCAGGGCATCAAAGACCCAGGATGTCCAGATTACACTCCTTCGTTCTTTCGAAGCCGTCGCAAAATTGCTTTCAACGCAGGTTACTAGCATCTTAGTGGAAGCTACTAGGACTATGGCCACACTCGACGTCCTTGAGGGACATCTGTCGAGGGTTCAGGCCCTTTGTGTGGAAGAAGATCTCGTGGCGTCTATCAGCCGCGGCAGTCTCCTCTCGGAGCTTTGGACTGCCCTCGGAGGCAACAAAGGGAGGCTGTTGGACCTCGAACGTCGGGCCACGGTTCTCCAGAACGTCGACATCTATCGCCGTCTCGCAGTAGCGCACGTTACCGCAACAATGCAGACGCTTCTTGCGGTCGAAGAAGAGCTGTCTCTACTTATCCAGAAGCTGTCCAATCCAGAGATTATTGGATCGGAGATCCCACTGGAGGTCCATGTAGCGAGTATACATCTCGGTGTCCAGCGGTTCCAGGATGAGAGGCTGAAAGTCAGGGTTGGCAATGGTAATGGAGCGATTATGATGAGGACGCAACATTAGTAGACGGTTTATACCATATAGAAGAGCATGTAGCCAGCTGTAGAGCCTTGAACCTTGACCGCCGTGTTCCAATGGAGAGAGGACGGTCCATCCGAGTCGGGTCGGTCTAAGTCGATGGGGCATCACCGGTACCGTACGTGACCGCAACTGTGGTTCCACAGCTCCGTGGTGCCAATTGTGCTGTCCATTGGACGATAGTGGCGAAGGAGAGGCTGCAGCTGCATGCCTGTGTTACCGAATTATTATTATTATTAGATTCACGTCAGAGCCTGCCAGAAAACAACGGACGAAAGTACTGTGTCTACGTGTGCCTGTTAGGACGACTGCTATCTCCGATTCGATTGACGGCTCAATAACCCGGAGCCCACGGCGAAGCCAGCGTGTGCCAGTGGAGAGGTGGGGCGGCTAGACCGAGTCCGAGGTGCAAGAGATCTCTGAGGTGCTCAGAGATGGGGAGGGAGGGGACGGAGCGCGTCAGTGCGCGAGCCTTCGCCACAGAAGGATGTGCGGGATTTGCGGCCAGGCCGGTGGCGCAAGAGGCGTCTGCGAAGAGTGCAGAACGCGTCATGGGTGAGATCATATTTGTGGCCACGAGCGCGGAATGCTTTGGCGTAGCGCCGGAAGCAGGACTCCTGCTTGAATTCATGGGCGAGTTCGATGGGCGGGAGAAGCTCGGGGTCGAAGGTCTGGGAGTGCGCAAAGAGTTTGAAGGCATGGACTGCGGTGGCCGGCGACAGACGTGCCGCTGGGTAGGGATCCCTGTCCGGAAAGCGAGCCCGGGCACTATGGTGCCTCAACGCCTGTTCTCCGGGAGATGGGGAGTGGGAGTGTGGGATCGGGAGGCGCGCCCTGATGCTCTCATGGCTTAGGGCCAGGTCGCCGATCAGGTTGATAAGAAGTTCGAGACGTGGGTCCACCTCGTCATTAGCCCCGTCCGAGGTGTCAGGCGGGGCATCCTGCACGGTGAACGCACCCGGGTTGAGGGAGAGGAGCGACAGGATCTTTGGGAAGGGGTCCAGGTCGAGGAGGTGTTCGAGTTGGATGATGTCCCCTCTGTAATAGAAGGGACACTCGAAGAGCGGTCGTGGAGCGGCGAACCATGGGGGAAGTGGCTGCATGGGCAGCTAGTGGGTTCCTCAGCGCGGGGACGAAACTTTGCTCGGTATGCGCCTGTGAATGTATGGTTGTTGAGCGTGGGCGCGAGGGGCGCGAACGCAACGATAGACAGTTTGCCGAAGCGGCGGATGAAGGACGCGGCCTGGGATGGACTGAATACATGGGTGGCCGGAGCATGGAGGAAGTCGTGGCCCCAGTAGGCAGGGTCTGGCTCGGACTGGCCAGTGAGTGGGTTGGGTCGTACCGGCCTGTGTTACCGGAAGATGGGAAGCTAGCCGGCGGCGAGCTCGGAGTTCTCGAGCGCTTGAGATGCCATATTGGGATTACCGAAGATGGCAGGAGATACCCGGGGATCGCCGATGCTCAACCGCCGTTCCCACTGCCGCCAGCTCACCTTCCTCCGTTCCATCAAGGCTCCCGCCATCTCGCCCGCTATGCCCGACAACGATAGCTAGCCCAGTGCGCTTCCGTCTGGGCTGGTCGCGCGCAGTGCTCGCGTTCGATCAGCCAGCGGGGCGTCGGGTGGTGCTGGAGTCGGTGCCAGCAGCTCGCCGAGGTGGTGCGCTCTACCCCGTCCCCGCCGCCGCGTCTTCCTGTCTCCAGCCTGGACTGCCAGCCTTCCAGCCTTCCAGTCTAGTCTGCCTTCTTGCCCCCACCCGCCCCTTTCTTCTCCCTCTCCGACGCCCCCGACTCACTGCCGTGGCTCTGTTTGCCTTCCCACTCCCGGCGCAGCCAGTCGATGCCCAACTACCGCGTTTAGATCCGTTTCCCGGCGCGAGGCATAATAACAGGGACCTCTCACGTCCCTGACCAGGTACGTGACGTGCTATTGTTGCGTGTGGCGGGTCGTAATAATCTACAGTTACCAGTGCTGTTCGTCACATCGAGCTCGATCTTCATTCCCATTGCTTGGTCCGACGTGTCGCAGCATTGTTGTGTTTCCTGTGCGTGAGTACATCGACCTATTGTTCCATTCGGGAAACCATAGCCTCATCATCTAATTTCGCGTCGCTCGCTACGATTCTTCTCGTCGTCATCCACCGTTGCGCAAGTTGAGCTGTCCCTGTGGCCGCTTCGCTATCGCCGGTCGCGTTCCCGCGGGGTGTGCTAGGATGCCTTTTGTCCTTCGAGTGCATATTATTCTCTTTCGCTTCCTCCATGCCACCATCTGCGAGCAGCTCCATCATGTCTTTGCACCAGTGAGTCTCCGGCTTCCACCCAGACAAGCTCTCATGTGCTGACGAGTCGCTCTAGGCAGGCACTAATTACCTTCTCAATGCCCGGTATATGGTACACCGAGGATATACGTGATGGTCGCATGCTTGACAGCATGGAAGGAGGGCGTAGAGTCCATGTGCTACTTGCAGAATGCGGTCCCAACCTCCGTAAGGCTCCCACTTTTCTGACGTGAAGACCAATCATGCAAGCCTTTAACAATAGATGCTCTTCTCGTCTCTGAACTTATCGACGGCGACTTCTGCGCCAATCCCCCTGTTGTCATATATCGCATCATGGTGCCCGACGTGAGGGTAATATTCAAGACGGACGAGGTATGTTCCTCAGTGACATTGTTTGCATCGAGTCGCTCATCGTACAGCGCCATCTTGCTCTGTCAGGAATTCTATACAATCACTGTCACCGATAAGCGCACTTGGCGGTTCTACCTTCGGTTCACCGTAGATCATGAGTTTTGGGAGGTCGCACGGATCGTCGTCGAGGCGAAGTTAGAACAAGGTATTCGCGGGTCTCGGATCAATGATCTTATTCGCGGCGCGTTGGATACCGTCCCAACCGTTGTTGGTCGTCCTTCTCCGGCCCCTCCTTACACTGCTGCTAATGTACGTCCGTCGAGTAGCGATGCGGAGTAGTGACGGAAACGACGATTCAATACACGCGTTCTCATACTGGTTTTACATAAAATTTGACTGAGGTTTCTGTTGACCCCACCCTTTCGCTATGACGGTTTGTTTTGGGGTGATGAGATGTGCGAGCCGTCGCGTCCATACCCTGCTAACCCTAACCCAGATGGCTTCATATCCGAACCTGTGGTTCATGCCACTCCGAGTCCTCCTTACCATTACCTCCACCAGCGGGAGTTGAACGTTGAACGTTGGCGGCGCTTGTCAATGGCCCCCAAAAAGGTCTCAAAATCCTCGTCTAACGAGAGTGGTATGGCTACGTTCGGTGTCAGTGAAACTGTAAGTTGACACGTCTCCTAGGTTTGCAGACCTTTCCTTGCTCCAAGAAGTCCCTCCGCGGGCGACAGGACCTACCAACGAGATGTTTCGTCTGTGCGGGTCGAGGACTTGTCGCGGATGATGGTTGTAGATTCAAAGGTGCGTAGCAAATGCTTTAGGACGGCGGCTTATTGCTCAGATTTCATTCCCAGATTTTCGGATTTTGAAGCAAGAACTGGGGCCGCCCACGTTTCAGCTTCTGGACACCTCTAGATTGGATACTACGAACTACCCGTTCAAATTCAACACTATTCTGAACAGGAAGGATCTAGTCGGGCTGCAGGTGCGTCTTTCGGGTTTGCTAAAGTGGGCGTTTCCAACCGTGCTGGTCTAGTATACTCTCGCCAGAGAGATGGAGAAGGTCATCATCAGGATGCAAGAGCATGAAAATGCCGATAACCTGCTAAGAAGACAACCAGAATCACTGACACGTGTTATTTGCGGCGAGTCTATTCCTTGACCCATGCGAGTCGCCGTTGACTGACAACTTCTTCCCGATCGTAGATGCCTGCTCCACGCCAATATTCTCCTCCTCGTTCATGTGTGTCCTTTGTGGATATGAGCTGTGCACCACCTGCCATAAGAATGGTTCGCGCCAGGCACTGTTGTGCGACGCGGATTGTGAGGTAAAACTGATGTTGATCGTTTTGAGTGTCATTAAAGTTGTTATTTAGGAACACTGCTTTCGTCCCCTCTCCAGAGTCCCTGCTGGACAGGTTGCAGAGGTTTCCCGCGAAGTGACACAGGTCCTCACTCTGCAGGAAGGGCTTGATGAGTGTCCCGTCACCGTAGACGCGAAAGCGTTCAAATGTAATGCGGAATTATCTCGACGTATTCCGATGCTCACCCCGGGAAGAGAAGACGTCTTCCGTTTCTTGTGGTCTCACGACATCCCGGTAGTAGTCACCGGGATACAAACACGTCTTAAGGGGCAATGGACTCCAGCGACCTTCGTCGAGACTCACGGGGAAGACCTCCTGACTATGATCACCGTGGCTCGACAAGGGTCATCGACTCGCAGGGTGACCGTAAAGGAATTTTTTCAAGAGTTTACCCGAGATAACGAGACACGCGGTCATGTAGTCAAAGTCAAGGTCAGCTACCGTGACTTGTCTTCGTTTCGCTGTTCTAACGCATCTGTTGACCCTCTAGGACTGGCCACCTTCAACGAGTTTCTCAGACACATTCAAACCGTACTGCGAGGCCTTTATGGACGCCGTTCCCATGCCATCTTACACTCGAAGTGATGGGTACAGAAACCTGGCTGCTCATTATCCTGAACACTCGGACAAACGTCCTACGTTCAAGCCAGATCTAGGTACGTGCCCTCATGTGCGATGCTCATAATTACACTCCGTCATGCACACTTTAGGGCCCAAGATGTACATCGCCACCAAGGATATCGACGTATGCGGGTCTACGCCCCTTCACCTTGATGCTACATGCGCTGTCAATATTCTCGTACATGAAGAGCCCGCCGGTTCCACCTCCCAGCAAGGCGGTGCTTACTGGGAAGTGTATGCCCGAGAAGACACACCTAAGCTTCGAAAGTACCTCCAAGAATCTGGCTACAGCTTCTCTGGCGATCCCATCCACTCTCGAAGTATCTACGTGACCGGGACAATGCGGGACGAATTGAAAAAGATAGGCGTCGTACCGTACGAAGTTCATCAACGACAAGGGCAGGCGGTATTCATTCCGGCGGGCTGTGCTCATCAGGTAACTTCCTACCCGGATCAGGAGTGGGTTTCTCACACATTAAAGTCTAGGTGAGCAATCTCGGTGGTTGCATCAAGATAGCTACGGACTTTCTATGCGTGGAAGGCATCCTGGCCAGCATCGCCATCTCGGAAGAGTTTCAAGCGGAGGCAGAGGAGGGTCTCCTTCCTTTGGATGCGATGCTTTGGCACGGCTGGGTGTCTATATCCCGACAGCTCAGACTCATGCCCCTGGAAGAACCTCCGGTCCTCAACAGGAAGCAAAAGAAACGTAAAGCGCGGCAAGAGGCATTACGAGCCATAGGCCATTCCGAAGATCGCGAAGCAAAGCGCTCACGCAGGGGAGCCCATGCTACCGGCGCAACCCCCACTACTGAACGAATTTTCACGTGCCCCGAGCTCGACTGTAGGAACGCAACACGTATATACGGGTTGGATGGTGTTCTATGTCACTTGTAAGTCAGTATACACTCGTAACATACACCCCACTGACTGCTGTCAGGCGTCAGTGTCATTCAATCCAGATCGATAGACAAGACCGGAGCTACTTCGCGCAGTTTTCTTCGGAGTCATTCCCAGAGGCATATGGACGCTGGCAGCAGAGTAAGGCCAGCGACCCAATGCCGCGTGTTTGAACTCAGTAGGGATCAAACTTCATAGACGGGTCCCCGCTTCTGTACTTGCCATCTGCATTTGCAATGAGTCTCTGTAGCTCCAACTGTGTGTCTAGGTGGTTATCTACTGCGCGCGATGAGTACTTCGTCCGGATAACAAACCTCCCAATTACAACGGCAGTCAACTGTCGCTCCCGATTCCGACCTCGCAGGACCCCGCTTCTATTGAGCTTATCACCACAGGCCAGAGCCGCTCAAACAGACAAACACTAATTCGTAAAATCCTTCCGCAACCACCTCCCTCCAGGTCCAGACGGAGGTGCACAACGCCTCGACGCGCGACACGCTCCGCTCTGACCAAGCACACCGTGTACAACATGTGTTAGTAACACACCGTGCCTTCTCGCGGACTACGCAACGGGCTCCGGCTCCCTGGTTGGACCGTCCCACCATCACTGATGGAGGAGTTTAGCAAAGCAGACGAGGGAGCATCATGATAATGAGACCTCGCACATTGCATCAACGCGATTAATCTCGCGCGCCGCCGAAGAGGAACAATCGCTTGATCGGCTCTTCCACCAACACTTCGACATGAACAACGTGCTCGACGCCATCGATGACCCTGCGTTCAACACGCTGTTCCTTCTTGGGGGTCAGTCGCATAATCGAGTATGTGAGTTTCTCCGATTTATAGTTCTGACTACGTTCTAAGAAACGAGATCACGAATCGCTCATAAATATCGAGAGAATAATTCTCACCGGCGTTAGGTTCCTCGTCTCTGTTGTGACTGGGGGCACAGTGGGGCCCGCCAACGCTAAGGGAGTCGCTTTTACGAAAGCTGCTGTCCGCGCCGGGAGATGGGGACTTGAGCCGCCGCATCTTCACGTTAGGGACCAACAGACGGCCCTCCGCACCGTGCTTGAGGAGGGGAACCTCGCGAGGACTATAGCGAGTCAAGCAAGTTGGGGAGGTGGAAAACCCAGCACCGCGGTTGGGAAGCGTCCGGGATTGGGAACGCCAAGCGGTGGACTGGCAATACTGGCGGTAGAGTTCCTGAGTAGAAGCATCCTCAGCATTTTCGGGAAGAGAGGGCGAAGTCACTATCTGAACTTTGATCGCGGGGTTGTTCTTTCCGGAAGTACATTGTACACTTCGCGAGCGGTGGGGGCTGGCGATGTAGGAGCCATACGCACGAATAGCCGCATCATCGGGATCGGAGCGGGTGAAGTCTCGTGGAGGTGCAAGGCCATAAACGCTGGGACGCCATGCATTTGACCCGTCCGTCCACCCTGGAATCGGCTTATTGTCGTCCTCACAGTTACTGGAGACGGGGATGCCCCAAGAGGACTTCGCCTGCTTGTCTATGCAAAGAGCGGCCTGAATACGGCGTGCAGCCATGATTATTCCACCTTCGAGGCGAGGGACCGGCTCCTCAGCTGAGGTCGTCGCTCTAGGTGAGAAGGGTGGGGGTGGAGGAAGGGGATCGAAGCCGTAAATGGCAGAGAGGCGCAAGTATGCCTTCTCCGCACAGTCAGTGCCGGGGTAAACAACAGAGGACCCCGACTCTGATGACCCCTCACTTGGCATGCGTCCACTGTGGTCCTGAGAGTCATGGGCTTCTGAAGATAAACTCGTGGGGACGGATGGTAGGCAAGACGATGTCCTCCAGGGATCAGAAAAAAGGGGAGCAGATGTCTGGCTTATCGCCATACGGCGAGGAAAAGGGCATGCGGGATCGGATGCACGGTGGATCGTGCAGGAAGTCGCGTCTGAGGAAATGACCTTAGCACATGAGACGATGGGAACTTCACAGGTGAGACGTTGAGCCCTCGGGTGAACGGCGCCGGACTTGATATGTGCGATACAGGCAGGATCGTTGTCTAAGGAAGAGCATCAGCGACAAAGACAAAGAAATAGTGAAGTTGCACTCACCAATACCAACGAGGGGGGTAGTAGGGTGAGGCTGGACAGGAATGTTGACGCCTTTCGGCACTGCGAAGTGGCAATAACAAAGCTGGCAGAGACACCGACTGAAATCCACAGGAATTTCAACAGTATCCATTGAATCGAGGGGAGGAGTGTGTGTGTACTAGAGGGCCTCGTCCTTCAAGCTTCACGCGTCACGGCGGATGGTACTGGCGATGGTGCTGGTGATGGTGCTGGCACGGGAACACCCCACGTTGGGCGTCTCCGTTGAGCACGCCAAGCGTACTCCCAACACGATCAATCTTAGCTTCACGCCCCCATGCAATTGAGCCAACTCCTGATTTCATTTCCATGTATATATGTTGATACTAGAAAATGCGACTAACGTACTACATTCTGACTCCGTCTAAATTCGCCGCGGCAGTCAGGACGTGCGAGTATGTCCTCTGCACCGTCGATGCGATCACCCAAGATGGGCCGTGTTTTGGTGTCAGTACAAGAAATCTCCCCTTGAGCGCCCCCCTACGACATTCAAAGCCTTCTTCCACTGATTTCCACTCGCCTACTTCCCCGTTTACAGACCAAATCCAAAGTCGCTTCCTATCTCCGCGGATGGTCTTGTGATAGTACACGTCGAACGGGGCCGCAGTCCATTGGAATTTTGAAAGGTTTGGAGGGCTTTGCAGAGGGGAGTCCCCTTCAGATTGGAATAGCTGATATGTGAGTTCTGTCCTTCGGATAGCCCGTTCCAGTCTCTCCACGTTGATAATTTCCGGCTCATCTGCTCGGGGCTTGAATCAAATCAGACGTCTGGGTTCTGTCAGTGAAGATATAGTTCTGGACCTAAAACTTACCGACTCATCGCGCCTCGGTCGATGCGAGTCTGGGATCAGGAATGACACCGCGCGTCGCCCTCTGTGAATTTTTCAGTCAAGTAGCTTGGAATCGTCCACAAAGCCACTCACGGGTTTGACTGTGGTGGGGTCTCTGGCGGACGGGGGCTGTCGGAGGGAGGGCCACTTTGCATAGTACGTGGTGTACATGGTACATCATTCGCTGTTGGTTCAATTATCCTGAGATATCATATGTGAGCAGCCGTAATAGAAGCCAAATGGGTTGTGTGCCACACCTATTGACAGGTTGTGCATTCCTTCCAACGGGTGTCGACGACGAAATGTCCAGCTCCACGAGGACCGGCCAAAATTCGACGTTCTGAGGAAGCTTTACTCGTTCCGTATAGAAATGCGAGCGTAGTTCTGCCATGGTGATGAAGTGACTGGCGTCGGAGCGACATGCACCTTTACACCTAGTAGTAGTCCGGCTTATAACTTGAAGCTTAGTTTTTTGTGTTGGTAAGCGCTATACGCTGCCGTAGTCGCTAGGGGAACGAGGCTTCTCGAGTTGCATTGTCCCTGAGTAAGACCGATTATGAACAATAGAACCTTGCAATCACATCCACGAATTCTCTTCCGCATCCCTATCACGATGGCGTCAAGCGGTGATACAGAAACGTCCCCATCACGGAGGTTGAGAACGTTGTGATCGCAACTTGCGAGTTCTCCTTCGTCCTTCCATCGCGCGAATGCTAGTCGTCAGGTCCCCCATCGAGCCGCCCGGCGCGTTCACGAACTTGTAATCTGCCCACGCTGGCAGGGCGAAGTATCGTGGTTACAGACTAACTCGTGTATAGGCAAACGGAGCGTACAATCAACCCATGTCAATCTAGTTCTTTTTGTTTCTCGCCTTCGCAACGACCGCTACGCTTCCACACCCGTCAAACCCCCTCCCCGCGCTGCAGCAATGCCACGCACTCGGAGATGATAGTGTTGGACCCCACTCGAGGGAGTTAAGTCTGCGACAACCTGACCAAACTTGCCGTTGCACTAGTTTCTACGATAAGATGATAAAGGAAATGTTCATGATTCTGCAGTGCTGACCGAGCGTCGACGACGACGCGAGAATGAGAAGCCCACGATAGTCAACGCACAACGGATAGCCCGTGCTCAGTCTGAGCGGTTTGTCCAATTTCGAGGAGGATGGCACGGGCTCGATAGACATCGCACTCACGGACACGGAGGGAGCGGGGTCAGATGTCTCGTCCGAAGGTTGGGCTGTCGACTTCAGTTTGCGACCCTCGTGGTCGTCGCCCTGAGGCCGCGGCGGTAGGTTGCGCGCACGCTCCTAGCGTCGGCCAGAAAGCGGCGTCGCCTGCTGAAGCTGCAGGTTTCGCTTGCGGTGAGGGTCGTTCCAGGCCTGCTTGAGCTTATGGAGGTACCCCAACGCGGAGAGTTCATGGTTGGTGTCGAACTGGTGGAGGAGGTCGCGTACGCGTTGTGCTGCGCCGCTGTCGTATGCTCGAGCCGAGCGTAGCAGGTCATGGAACTGGGCGTTGTTGAGTGGGACATAGTTGTACCACTCATCCGTCAAGCCAACGTCCGTCGAGAGTGGCCAAATGTCCATGTCGGCCTTACGCTTCGCTCCAGGTACTTGTGGCGGGTCTAATGCTGGATTCGGCAATGCTGCAGGGACTCTAGCTGGCTGCCATCGATGTACCCCGTCGAGCCCTTGAGGCGCATGCTTGGCCTGCATCTGACGACTGCGCCGGTGCGCCGCACGGTTCCGCAATTTGAATGCCCTCTCTTTGCCCTTCTTGGGGTCGTAGACTTTGACGTCGTCAAACTCGTCATCGTCCCATTCGTCGGCTGAGTCAAACGCGACTTCGGGACCGTGAACGGCAAGCGAAGGGCCCGCTACGGGCGCTGACCGTCGGTCAGCAGGGGGCACTACTGCAGTTGATGATGGCGCGGGCGTTGGACATTGTCCGCTGCTCGAGAGCTCGGACGTGGTCATCGTGGGTAGGAATGAGGAGGGAGGGCGTGACGGAGAAGCGGACCAGCGAGACGATTGACTTCCTCGCGACGAGAGCATCCGCCCTGGAGGGACGTAATTGTCGCTTCGATGAGAACGGTAACCATGGCCCGGAGGCGAGGAATAGAGGGGTGACGGGCGTAGGTATCTGTATTTGCGGCCACTGTAGGACGGTGGTGACCGAGAACCTCGGTAACGACGCTCGTTGTTTCGTATGAGTCGCGTCGCCCTATCTTGGCGGTCAGACGTGGCCGACCGCGTTTCGCTGATGCGTCGTTCGAGGTCCATATTGGTAGCGGCCAAGCCATTGACCTCCCGGCGGAGGTTGACACCTTCACTGGAAAGTCGTTCGACATCTCGAGTAAGGTCTACCGCCGACACTCCTTCAGGCAGCCCACGCTCTCTAGCGAACTGGTGATTATGGATCTGATGATTGAACATCGCGTTCGCAGGCGTCGAGCTGGTCTGGAAGTTGGGCGAATAGCGCGGGAGGTAACGCTCTCGATGGGCCATTGGCGTCGGGGAGGCTTCGATTGGTGATAATTGACCGCCCCCGGGTGCTCCGAATGGGCCAGGCGCGCTGTAGCTCGGATACGTCGTGTGCAATTGCATGCCTATGGTCAGACCATGAATAGGTCCTTGGACGGGACGATTGGGCCTCCTGTCCGCGACACGCGGTCCGTATGGTGGTCGCGGCACAGCAGCATGGGTAGGGTACACCTTGAGCGCGGACGTCGGGGGCACCTGTGGTGAGCTAATGTCAGTGACGGCGACATAGTGGGTGAGAATCATCTGACGTACCTGTGGCTGCTGGTGCCCCTGCTGTTGTGCCGCGTACGAATCAGTGAGCATGTCAGCGTTGTCCTGCCATTGTGGCGGTGGTTGAGTGCTCATTGGGGGGTGAGCTGGTGGGAGGAGGAAAGCTGGTGGGAGGAGGAGGAAAGCTGTGAGTCCGTTCACGGGGCTTTGGCGGCTGCCCAAGTCCGCAGCGGCGATCTAGATTCAAGATCAAGCTTTGCCACGCGATCACTCGCGAAAACGGGAACCTTCCTCTGCATCTTGCGCTGCATCCTCCGGTTCAGCCCTTCAATCATATTGCTTGTTCACTTGGGCGGAAACTAGAATGTAACGTAGACTGCTGCTAGGCTCACGACTTCCGTCACAGGAGGCATTCGTCCCAAGGATTTTATCTTTGTTGCCGAAGAAGCTACTCATGCTTTCACCGTGTTCCGAAAACCAGAAACTAGCCACTCCACTCAGGGGAAATTGAGAAACAGGCCACAAATGGATGTCATCCGATATCTACCACTCAGACCCTTTACGAATATTTCCAGACCCGGTTCCAATACACAGCGCGGAAAACTTGTCGTTTCCTGAGCTCTTGAATACGCCAGGGTCCGGTTCCTCCACCAAGTCAAGATGACCTCGGCGTGGCGCTCGAGGGTGATGGAGACCAGCGTTGAAAGAGAAGTGTACCTGGCAGTGTCTACGAGTGATGCAACATGTCCCGGCGCAGGGAGAGGGCGGGAAATGGGTCAGAGGAAAGGACCGGTGTCTTCGGTAGGTTGATAAGGACGAAGGTGTTGGCAGCGTACTCGGAGAACTGGTTAAGCTTGTCTTGCGCTCCCGTTGCAGGCAGACTGATGAGTGTCATATCGTTCCCTAGCTCCATGTGTGACACTAGGAGCAGGTCTATACGGGATTCCGAGATAAATAGGAGCTATAGCGTCGGAGAGGTCGAGTGGCCTGTGCCGATGCTCGAAAGACGTCCAAGTGCTCATTGTTATGACGGACGATGTAGCAGAGCTGGGAGTACAAGATGTGGAGACAGGCAATGAGAGGCCCTGATACGCCACATTGCAGTAGCTTTAGCCAGAGCGTGAGTTGGTCGAAAGACGGGAAGGCGTTGGTGAGGTCGAGGAAAGGTCCGGTTGGCATGGCGCGCCTTCTCAACCAAGGACGAACGCGTTGTTGGTTATCCGGTGGCCTTTTCGAAAGACGCTCTGGCTGTCCGGGAGTCAACCTGTGTCATCGGACCATTCCCGAAGCCGACCATCGATGAGGAGCGTCAGTGTCTTTAGGAAGCAACTCTCTGGCCTAATCGTCCGGTAACTAGCAGGGCAAGCGGCGTCTTTGTGTGGCTTTTAATAGCCACGATGATCGCCGTCAGCCGGGTCTTGGGGTCTGTCTGATCGTCGATGAGTGCCACTCTTGGAAGAGGGCTCGTAAGGTGTCCGACCGAACGCCCAGTACTACCGAGTACTCAAACCCATCCAGACCTGTAGCAGATCCTTTGCAGTGAAAGCAGATGTGCTTATTTACAGCGTGCGGTGTCTAGCGTATGCCATAGTATCGACTGGGCTGTGAACTAGTTGAACGCACGTCGCAGGGGGCTGAAATCGTCGGGGAGGATGGGGGTAGCTAGGTTCATCCAGGCAGAGGTCGTCACAAGCGTTGGGTGTGGTTTCGGGGCCACGAAGGACGGTATCATAGACCAGCCTGGAGGTTTCCTCTAGGTGGCACGTCTACGCTCGAGGTATCGCTGCTTGATTTCGAGCACCGATTGCGACTGGGGGATTACCGTGTCCCATTCGTGTTGGAAGGGTTAGGTGGCGCGGAAGCCCGAGAATGGTGTAATCCTCCTGTTACCACGAGCAATTAGATTCAGATTTGTGCTTCGAGAAAAAAAGGCATGCTGGGATGTACTTGACCACGATCGCGCCGTGCTCATGGCCCAGAAAGTCGACTATTCCTAGGCTAATTGTACCGACAACACCGTTCTACTGCTGCAACGGGTGTAGAAGTTCTAAGGCCGCCTCGGTTGAGATTTTTGGGAGGATAGTGTGATTTGTTTGTTGAATGGGCAAAGACAGCCGTCTAGCGGTCGGGAAAAAAGCTTGGCGAGGCCGACGGAGTTGTTGTCGAAGGAGAACGCGGTGCAGACGTAGTTCATGAACGAATCGCTGAGGAACCAGTCGTAGCTGCCAAGGCTGATGTCAAGGCACGCGAGCGAGCCAATGCACTTGCCAGAGCTCTTCTTGGCCTCGCCGAGGTTTAGGTTATTGTACAGAAAGTAGAAGGCGATGGTTAGAGCTGGAAATGACGACGTTTAGGGAGAGGATAAATAATTCGCAACGTGAGACTTACTGGGTGACCAAGATCCTCTACTCCTTGTCATCATACAAGAACGCGCCGGTGGGGCCTTGCTGCAGGGATAATACTGAAAACCGCGGTCGGTACATGGTGCCCGAGTCGATGGTGATTGATCAAACGTCATCTTGAGAAGGCCGGTATACGCCGCCGGACAGACAGACGTGCCCGAGTCGATGGTGGTCCCGGATGATTTCCTGGCGGCAGCCCGGTTGCCGACGCGCCGGTGATCTGCCAAAAGCCAGTGAAGGTATCGACCGTACTCGAACGCGCCCGAATAGAGCTTGGGGTTCGTGTCGCGCTCAGACGCAGTGCCTTAGGCGAGCTTGAAGGCGAGATTGCCCGACTTAACACGATACTGCTTGATGGCAGACTTGATGAAGTGGTCCTGTCGGGACAGGGTAAGTAGGAGGGCAAGGAAGAGCAAGGGCAGAGCGACGTGCAGCCTTAAGGTTGGAGACGGCGGGGTAGGCGAAACCGAGGATGCCTTGGATGTGATCGCTGCTAAACGAACTGGGGAGCGTCGTGACAGGCGAGAACATCTGGTACAGAGGTGACACCGCCGATGGCGACGTTCTCGGTGTAGACAGGGCTATAGACCATGGAGCCATCCCCGTACTGGATGGAGAAGGTGCCAAGCATCTCGTATTCTGTCCCTGATTTCTTGGCGTCGCATCGAGGCTAAGACATCCAGACAGGGGTTCAGATGGAGACTGACGACCCGGGTCAGTCAAAGTCATTGGCCTGGACGGGTAAGGGTTCGGGAATTGGCCAGACACCTAGCAAGGTGGTGGAAGAGCTGTGCGCGGGGGAAGGGGGTTGAAGGTGGCAACCTCACCTTGGAGACATGCAAGCCGACGTCCTTCTGAAGGTTGATCAGGTTCGTGCAGTGTTTGCTAGAACACGGGAACAACAAAGCGCATCAGTACGGCTTGTTGCAAGCGTCATCAAGAATTTATATTGAGGCATGCGTACTTAATCGTCTTTACCGTCTGATAAGTGGCCTTGTCGTGGACTCGTGGTTGAAAGTGCCATCCTCGTCAGCGAGGGAAGAACGATTCTCAATAAGGATGCTGATGCCGGCGTCCGCGGTGTTGGGGCTAGCGCCTGCATTGAGACTAAGGGCGATGGTGAAGAGAGTAGCCCTGCGGAGCGTGATGAACGATTGCCAGCGGGAGTGCTATAAAGCAAAGTCCCTGGCGAGCGGGAGATGACTTGGTAAAGAGCGGAGCGGAGACTCGGAGGTGTCGGTCGTTAGCCCGAACCCCGAGGCACGTGCTAGCACGTGGGAGAGGACCCGGGTCCGAATACTCCGCATTCAAACGAGTCGAACTCAGCCCCTCTCTCGTCTAGCTGCTCCACGTCCTAAAACCCGTCCTTACTTGCAACAGGCTCGGTTTTCCTCTTTCTCTCTCCCTCTCCAACACTCCCCACTCCACTTCTTGTGACCGTCGACATGCACAGTCCTCGCACCAAGTTCAAACCGCCAATGCAGCCACATGTCTGCCTGCCGCGCCAGGCCCACCTATTGGTGAGAAAATTACTACAAAGTCCCAGCCTCGTTTCTCGGAGGACTAAAATGCAAGACGAATCTCACGAGCTTTATCATGTCCCTTAGGACGACTGCTAAAGACCCCGGCATGCGATCGATGTCTCTTACAAGCACGCCGCCTATCTCAAGCCGATTTCGATGCCTGACCCGATCAACACGATCTCGGGCATCGGGAGAAGTGACAAGGACGAAGGCGAAGGCGAAGGCAAAGGCAAAGGCAAAGGCGGTCTGTTCAGATCCGGCCACGCACAGGGTCAGGCCGGCGGCTCCTCGTCCTTCCACTCTGCACCTTACGATGACTTCGAGTACGTCACCGTCGAGCACTCTTCGGACGAGCTCGATAGCTCACGCCGTCATCCCCGCACGCACCCACAAGGTCGCGCACATCTTTGGCCTCGGGCACCAGAGGGTGGAGCTCATCTTCGACAACAACAGGAACTCCGTCGTGTCCGCGCCTCCTGCCTCGAGCACCCCACACAGAATCGGGCCGGACGCTTCTTCCTCTCGCTTCTCTCTATGTGGTCCCAGGCCTGTCCAAGAGCCTGCAGATATGGACGCTTTCGAAGGTGCGACCAGCGGTGGCGTTCGGAAGTGCTGTGCAGCACAATCAGTCCTGGCGTGTACGAAGGCGGGAAGTGCAAGGAAGAACATGGACACACACCTGCCCAGATAACCCCCTAGGAGAAGACTCGCCTGTAGGCTCTCTTTTCGCAAGCTATCGAGGACTGTGAGGAATGTCCGCTTTGCTTTGAGAATCTCAGCGAGCCGCGCATCACGTTCTGTGGGCATATGTTTCGCCTGCCTTGGTGAGTTAGGAAGCTGGATATATGCGCCAAATATCTGATTCCAGGTACAGGTACAGTATCACTGAGGTCATATCTCGCGACCCCAAGTGCCCAACGGTTCGCATTTTTTGCTCATGTTGCTTGTCGGAAGTTTAACGTCGGGTCTTAGGATCGTCGACCTCTTGGGATGACACAACTTGTAGAACCTCCTCCGCCTACACACAAGCCCCCGTCCGATTCGACGACGGTATGGAAGAAGACGATAACGAGCCTCATACGGGGTCATTAGCGAAGATTGACTCAACCCGGGTAACGGTTAGTCCTTCGTGCTCTCCTAGTTCACGTCGTTCTTGGATAAGGTCAATCTGACCACATGTATGCTTGGCCCCTAACTCGGCCATTCTCTCATCTAGATCGCAGAAACTTTGGACAAGGAAGGGTAAGCATATCTTGTATGAGAACCTCGCGAGTTTTTAATTCAATTCGTACGTTCATTTCGATAGGAAGCTGTCTGCCATGCGCCGCCAGGAAGCTATTGCTCGTTTCTCAGTACCCATCGAAAGAAATAATTCCGCACCGCCGCTCAAGGCTGACGAAGCCTCGGCCGTGTTCAGCTCGTCAGGGCGATATGAACAAACAGGAGACCGGGAAGATGTTCTGTAACGCATCCGAGGTATGTTTCCCTGCACACGCTTCCGCGACGGCTGCGGCCCAATGCAATGCGGTTATTTATCACAACCAATTGTTATCGCAGCTGTCGTTCACGCGTGAGGTCGAAGTTATCGTGCGTCCGCTCTCCAGCCCGCCAGCACCCTCTACGCTGCTTGCGCCTAGTCCTTCCACAAATGTGCTGCGAGCCTTCGTCCTGACGACGACGGAGACGACAGATGTCTCGTACACCTGTTCATACGCAGATTATCCCTTTACACGCCGCGCCGGCCGCCGTTTGCCCAGCAGTAGTTTTGGTCGCACATCGTCTCGGAGCGACCGGCGGCCATCCGTCGCACGGTAGAAGTAGGGCATGCGAGAAAGGAAAGTCTCGGGTCCCGGCGTATTCTGACCCCGGTGATCCAAGCACGGTGGCGGGGGAAGCTGAGCGGGCGTGAAGCGGAGCGGGAACCGACGCGGAGACCGACCTGGACTCAGAGACGGGCGGGGAGAGGGACGGCGAGCGAGCGATTACGAGGTCGCGAGGACGGTGGAGCACGGTGGAGCACACGGCTGTCTGGACGGAAAGCGGACGAGAAGAGAAGTTTACTGACTTTGGGGGTTACGTTGTTCCTTGGGCGTAGCTCTGCGCTTCCCGAATATGTGACTATCTCACACTTTCTTGGGCACGCTTCTTCAAGGACGTCCAGTCGCACACCCTCCAAGATGATCCTCTCCCACTCCGCCCCCACCGTGGTGAGCTGGTCCGCCTGAACGCGTCGTCGACCACTGCGGTCCTACCGACTCGTAGCGGCCCTTCCGAGACGAGCTTGGAAGTCTTCGTGCGCTTCCCTGGCGAGATTCCGGGCGCAGTTTGGCCGACGTTAACTTCATGTGGCCGCTTTTCAAGTCCTTGAACATCGGCAGTATCCTTACTATCTGCAAGGTAATTTTGGATATTCACCGCCCCTCCTGGAAGTCAGTATTCTAACTCACAGTTCGTGATAGATTGCGCTCGCTCCGACGGGCCGTATTCTCTTCTACTCGCCGCACCCTGCATAGGCTGGGTATTGCCATGCTCACTATCGAGTACTTGGTCAAGCTTCGCGGCTGAAGCGGTGTTGCCTTGGCTGCGGTACGCTTCGCGATACCAAGATTCATATCGATGACTCCGGCCGTGGATCATTTGCCTCGTGACAACGGAGGCTCGACATGTGAGTACCGTTACCCTTCATCCTTCGATCGCGTCCCGGCGACTTTCATGGCGGTTTTATGATGTCTCACCGCAGCGACATCAACTACTTCAAGTGCCCCTTGGCCCCGCCTACGGTTGTGTCAACGAAGCAACAGCGCTACCGCTTTCGCCAGAGGCTCCTCGCCACCTTCGAGCCTCGCTACCACCTAGACCGCTGTGTCCTCAGGTGCGTTGCAACTGATCGTTTGCGCGTTGGCAACGCAGACCCTTACTTCCTCCCACAATTATTTAGGCGTTCGACTAGTTTCGGAGCAGGCCCCTTGCTCCTTCGGAGGTTCGGGGCGAAGCGAGCGCCGGAGCCAGGGGTTTGCTCCGAATTTAGCGTTCGACAGTGTCTTCGCCGATCAGATCAAGACAGCTTCGCTGCTCAAGCGCATTAACTCGTTCGGCACAGTGGGTACACCGCCCCGGTCAACGGTTGTGGAACAGCGCACCCATGATCCAGCTATCGATCGGCAAGCGGGCGTCCGCGTTCCTCGACTGCGCGACCTGCGACGACGTCGTGGCTAAGGTTGGGTGGCAATCGTGCGGCCTAAACTTCCTCAGGACTGAGTCGAACCTGTTTGGCGGCAAGTTCGTCACGTTCGAGCAGTACTAGGAGAGCTGAGCATGGAGGCGAGCGACCTGGGTGCCAAGATCAACAAGGAGCAGAAGGAAACGAACCGCCTGTCGAGCACAATCACCACGACTGCGGTTGAGAAGTCGAAGCTGCAGAGCAGTGACTCTGAGGGCTCGGTCCTATTCCTTCCCCTCTTCACCACTCGGACTGCGGGTGCAGGACGCTAATGGATGCCTTGTTCGCGCTTGCGTTCCTCCTTGCAAGGCTAGAGTCGATGTACTGGTCGGCGCTCGAGGACCCTCGTGCACGTGGCCGTCGATGTCGGCGATTCGGACTACGGCGGGTCGTGCTTCAGCGGCCGTCTCTCGACGCATTCCGCCCCAAGCACCATCGGGGGCCGGTCCGTTCCCTGGTGATACACTGATGCACCCGTTGCGCTCGTTCGGCACGGAGTGGGAGAAGAAAATGAAGAGGGAGAACAAGCACAAGCACAAGAAGCGGCTCTTGGTGGACGCGGACGTCGAACTTCACAACAACACGAAGGCCGTCGACGAGGGGATCAACCAGAAGAGCGCAGAAGGTACTGCAGATTCAATGAAAGGTCCGTCTCAGTTCCCTCGTACAGTCTTCCTACGTAAATCACTGAGCTAACTTCCGTGCTTCTCACGCGTATCGTCGTTCGCTTGAGGGCCAATAGCGAGAGTGAGCTGTCGGAGCCTACCAACCGCTGCCGCACTCAATCCCGCAAGTCGCGCAGGAACAGGAGCATCATCAATTCCTCCATTGGCGCAGGTCGGTCCGTCCCTCTGAACCACGCGACCGGCAGTGACGCCTCGTACCCGATGCCCGAGATTGGGCCCAAAACCGAGGTAGCTGAGGTCAAACCTTCCCGCCCATAGGGTCTCACCTCCCAGCAGTCCTTCGACGTACTCGAGGCACCCGCTACGGTTTCTGTCATCATGATCTCGGCCACTGCCAGGACTCCCACTACGCTGTCACTTACACCTAGAGCAAGCCCTGTCACAGACGACGAGAAGACTGACGTCCAAGGCGTGTGCTCGACAAGCCCGCGCGGGATCAGCAGAAGGATCACTTCGCCATGCAGATGTATGATCCAGACGAGCAGCACTCGGAGCGGGGCACGCCCAGCTCCATTATCGTCCTGCGTATTGCGTGGTGTCTCCTCTGGTTGGGGGATATCATCGGACGACTGACCAAACAGCCATCGAGAAGATGGGTTGCAGGGGCGTCAGAGGTGATATCTCGCAATGAGACGACACACTGAATGTACACTATGGGGAAAGAGGAACAAGGGAAGGAAGTATAATGTAGCACGCACTTTCTTGTCTCATAGTCCTGGATAGAGCAGAATGGACTGCGTTTGTGGACGGCACCTAAGTAGGTATAACGAGTGGCTGACAATTTACCTTAACCCTGCCTTCACCTATCGCAAATGGTGAGCGCTTGAGCACGCACTGGGTCTACTGAGATCTGACTATGAGCTCAAAGACGTGCGGTTCATTGAGGTACAATGTGTAGCGTCAGAACACGGATACTTGAAGACATAGCAAGGAAGTCAGTGACACATACTGTCGGGCAGAAACGGGGGAATCGGAGTCGGGCCGAGCCGGGTGGTTCATGGGCGCTTTCAATTATGGAGGAGTATTAACCTTTGTACCCACGATAACGTCAGGCTCACATGAAGCTTGCAGCGATTGTCCGCACCTTGAATCTGATAACCCTCGTACTTTCTTGGGATTCCGCAGTTGGACCGGACACGGCCTCTTGGATTCGTTCTATGTCCGTTTCTGGCCCGATTGGAGATTTTGAGTGTGTATAAGCACAGTGGACGTGCGCCACCTTGTGGGCCATCTCGAACCCTGTGGCGTGTACCCCAGGACCATCGTCCAAGGCTTACTAGCGCTTACTACCCAGGTGAGTCCTTCCGAGGTCCATCACTCTCCGTATCGTCGCGACGTTCTTCGACTCTGAAGCGGTCTCTGCACCTCATCGTGCCAGTGTCGGGCCCCATGCCCCTCGAGGTCACCTCGCCCGTTCCCACTCTCGACCGCCGCTCGGCCCTGCTCTACCTGATATGCGAAGCCGACGCGGTCGACAGCAGCTTCTTCAACACGACGACCGGCACAGAGGGCCGCCCCAAGGTCCTCCCGTGGACGTTCCACGGCCTTGAGATCACCGTCAAGAAGCGCACGCTCTCGCAAGCCAACTCGCCCTCGAACATCACGTACGACGTCAACCTTGGGGAGCTCCTCCAGGGCTCTAACAAGCCGCTTCTCGCGTACGTCCTCCGGCCCAAAGGCGACCCCCAGGCGAACCGCGCTGCATTCAAAAGATGCTTGGAGGACCTGGCGGTTAATAAAGCTGCGCTTATGTCGCAGCAGAGTGCGTGAGGGAGAGGATGAGGAGGAGAAGGAGAAGGAGGATGGGAGGAGGCTCGATGTACAGGAACAGGTGGGTACAGTGAGCGCTTTCTATGGTCCATCCGTTGTTGCAAGGACTCATCACGCCAGTCTATAGGACGCTGACCGGGTAGCAGCAAAAGTGATTGTGTTCAATATGGTCTCTCTTTGAAGATGCAAGTAGAGTGGTCAGTTGTTCGTCGCGATCCGCACGATTTGTGATTTGTACTATACCTTGGCAAGCCAATACGAATGTTGGAGAAGTTCGGATATCGAACTACGGCAGCGTAGACTCTGAGCATCTAGCAGGCGCGGGTAACGGTCAGAAGATAACAGTACACAGAGGTGCAGCCAGCCTTCAACCATCTCACAATATCTATCTCAAAACAAACGAAATTCAAACAAAGGCATGTGAAGTATACAGTTCAATGCAAAATAAACTACATAACCGACAATGGCAGTTCCATCTCTCCAAGACACTGGATCTCCATTTTACTGAAGAAAAGAAGTCAGCTGGACATCATCACCGACATACTAATCAGAACATGAACACCTACGCCTCCGTATAACCGCACTGGTGAACCCACCAAGACGGCATGGGGCTCTTCACGACACGAACAGTGTCCTTGCTCTTGATAGCTTGGACAAGCTCGCGAATGGATGACCAGGATCCTCCAATGATGTAGCAGTCTGAGCGAATGGGGTTGAACATGAATGCCTTTGAGATCCAGTAGGCGATATCAAGAGGATGATGATCGATGATGAGGATGTTCGACGAAAAATGGAGCTGATAAGGGGAAGACACAGGCGCAAGTCGTAACGAAAAGAGGGGATCAATGTGCTTGTACGTGGCAATCGCAGGTAGATGAAGTGTGGTTAAGTTTGGGCAGCACCTCAAGGATTCATGGATAACAGAGCGAAGATCCGGCAGGCGATTGGATGGCGCCGTAAAAAAGCTGACGTTGAGTGACCGCACGTTGGGCCAAGCCGCTAGCATTCTTTGGAAGTCAGCAGCGTAAAATTGGATGCAGAAGCTGGGGAGTATGATCGAAACCTCCTCCAAGTCGGAACACCGCAAGAACGGCTGGATGAAAGTCTCGAAGTCCATGCCTTTCTGCATCATGGGGACCTGGATCCCCGCCTCGATGCGAAGGAACTTGAGACAGGGGGGTACGTGCTCGCCAAACAAGCGTACTTGCTGGAGGAACGTGTCTGGTGGGTGGTCGTCGGCCGTGAGTGTAAGCGAGGTCAAGTTGGAGAGCCGGTAGACGAGGAGAATGGAAAGGATGCTGCTCCCAACTACCCAGGTCAGAGAGAGTGTTCGCAAGAGGGGACGACGGTCGTCAGCATCTAGGTTCCAGGCCGCCACGGATGGGACCAGAGCAGGCGTCGGGACTATAAAGCAGCACAGCCAGGGCTCGTGAGTACATCGAACCTACGGTTAGCTGAAGAATGACATACCGTGGATGCTCACTTGAATATTAACGTGATCCAGCATGCGGAAGCGGAGCAGACCAAGCACAGACATCGTGACACCTGAAGGACCGACAACCGTGAGGGCTTTGAGCCTGGATGCATAGTTTGCCACTCTGTCGAGAAGTCCGGACAAATTTTGCAGAGTTCTCAGCCTCTTGTGGATCGCCTTCTGGTCGGGATCGTAGATGCCGATGGCAAGCGTGGTAAGCAGTGGCGCTCGGCAGATCAGACCAAACGTTCGGATAGCGCGCGGGGTGATATCCGCCATCCCATCCAACCACGAGACGCTCCTGAGGGAGGGGAATAGGACGTCCGCATCATGAAGGCAGGCGAGCTTGGAGAACATGGCTGTACTGAAGTCCATCCCCGTCATACAGAGCGAGTGAATCATGCCCGCATAGTAACGAAAGATGAGGAACTGGGGATGAAGGGATCCGACCACGGGATTAACGTAGTACATTTCCTTTGCATACCTATCGAAGGTCGTCAATAAAGCCCAGAGGTTCAAGTCAGGGGAACATACTTGAACTGGGCTTCCTCGGGGGTATCCTCCTCGCGGAGGCTCTCCGGTAGTAGTAACCTTGCCAGCACATTCAAGTCGTCCAGGTAACGCCACAGCCAACTGAGACCAGGATGAAACCAGGCTCTGCATGTGAGAGCGACGGCAAGAAGCTGGCGTTGAGTACTGGGGGAATAGGAATGCCACTCGGTGGTGTGCTGCGTGTCGTTCGCGGCCACCCACTCGACCACCTCCAAAAGAACGGCTTCGTCGCGCAGCACACGCTGCACTGCCGTGTCCCTTATAGTTACGGCAGAAGTGACGTGGCGCTGTTGAACGATGGTCCCCGACAGGTGTCGACTGGCCATCGCGATGCGATACAACGACCGAGATGGTACTGCCTGTACATAGCACCAGCATGAACACATGCCAATTTACGCAGCAAGACACGTACCGTGATTTCCTGTACCGCAACCACAGTCTTCAGCGTAGCTTCCATGACCCCGAAATTCCAAGTCGACAACAAAGGGCTGCCGAAGCGCACAGTAAGCTCACAAAAAGCCGAAGCATACCAGAAATGAATATGCACGTACCACTATGGAAATGATTGACGTGGCTCACGAAGAAGTGTCCATTGAAGCGGGAGAAAGATGGCAGTTGGAAAGACAGTTGTGCTTGATAAGCGTCTTGAGTGGTGGGAACCCCGACGTGAGAGTAACTTGGCAAGCGATTGGAGATGAATCGAGACGTTACATTAGCGAAGTGCCGCTGAACTGCGGTTCGTAGCACTCTGCCTCGCCTCACAGTTCCCAGCCTTCCCTTGGTCGCTGTAAAAACAAAACCCGGAAACGTAAACTAGAGATCTAGACCAGGCCTTATAGGAAGGCGAAAACGAAGTGCATCCCGGAGGAAGCGAAGGCCGACGAGGCTACAGCGAAAGAGGGAAAGGAACAAGCCGTCAGCGCACGCACCAATGCGGGCATATGGATCGCTCAAGATACAGACAAGATGGTCGTCGAAGACCTGAAGGATATTGAACAACGGAAGCTCGACGGCACCCTCCCACGAAGGGAAAAGAATGCGAGTGCGGCGGTGTGGACATCTGGTCGTGGACTGACAAGAATGACCAAGAACCAGAATCTGAGCAAGATGTCGGTCAGTACTAGGTTACCATCATCAAGGTTAGGCCTACGAAGGAATCTAGCGCTGACCTACGGATTCAAGGACGTCCGGTGGCACAAGAACTTCGGCGAAGCAAGACAGTCCGACGCAAGCGGCCACAACCGTCCCTCCTGGGTACCCTAAAGGCAGTTCAGGTGAGCGGTGAGTTAGTACTATCAGTCTAGATATTTGTTTGGCCTATACTTGAATCACTGCTTTCGAAAAATATACGGAAGAATGCGGAACCAGAGGGACGGCTAGTTGAAGCCCTCTGTCTCTTCGGGGTGCTATTAGGAGGACGACTCTGAGGTCTCTGAGCTCCTAAGTCCAGGCCTACGCACGACCCCGCCCTCAACAGCGAGTTGGCTGAGCTCGTCGATAGTGGAACCTCAGTGCGAGTCTGCGGGCAAACCATTGGATGTGGGGATACGGGACTTCAGCGGTTCAGCTGCAAGCGGAGGCCTGGCCCCATCAACACACGTGGGAAGGAGCACAGCCCCGGCCGGGCCGAAGTCGTGCTTAGTTGGACATGAAGCTTCTTAGTATTGAATCCTTTCCTCTGCTTGGGTTCGACTCATCCCCGTTATTGCCTCGCCATAAGTAACGGCAAGCCTCACACCCCTCGCCTCTGGACGAGTACAGTTCTGCACAAAGGTCCATATGGTCCGCGACGACGTCTATCTTGCTCACGATGCACGCCTCCCCATCAACATCTGTGTTGACACCTGCTCCGAGGACGCCAATTCCCACAGCAAAGACCTCCTCTTGGTGGTCAGTTCATCCCCGTTTTCGACATCGTCCTCCTCGACATTGACCGCTGGTGCGAGCTCCACCTCAAGGTCGCCAAGCTCGACTGCAAGCTCTCCGCCCGCCACGTCCTCGGCACCTGCGGCTCCGGCCCCGCCCTCCGCGCCATCCAGCACTGGCACGTTTAGAACTGGCAGACCGCCGAACGCTTCCCCACCATCGTCGCTCGGCCCGTCATTATCTTCGTCGGCGAACTGCCCTCGCTTAAGCGCATCGTCCTCCAGGGTGTCTACCTCCCCTTGACTTAGTTCGCCCTCCCTCTGCAACCTCACCTAGATCGAGTACACCTTCCACCTGGACGATGTCCGCATTCCCTTCCACACGGCGCCAGATGCTCGCGTCCTCGCCCGGCCTCTCTCTCCTCTCTCTCCACTACTCTGGCACCCGGGCGCGGACGTCTGGCTCGCCGTCTCCCGACGGCATCGAAGGGTGGAGCGCTGATCTCCAAGAGCCGAACGACACTATAGCGGTACATGGCCCAGGGTACCAGGCGTCGCCTGCGACGGATCCACCGCGGCTGCAGAAACTGATCGACCTCGAGGTGGACTACCTCGTCGCGGTGCTCAAGTTGATCGACGCGCGGAACGTGCACAGGCTCCACCTCGAGCGATCAGGACTTCTCGCTGTTCGTCGATTTCCTCGCCAAGGAGCCTAGCCCGTCGACTCTGGCGGCTCACCGGCCTCCCTACCTCAATGACTACACTCGGGACGACGGAAGAGGTGAAGAGGGAGACCGACGAGTATGGACACGAAACGGCTGAGGGGCTCGGGCACGAGTATGTACCCCG
Organism: Ganoderma sinense ZZ0214-1; assembly: GCA_002760635.1. Classification (NCBI taxonomy): domain Eukaryota; kingdom Fungi; phylum Basidiomycota; class Agaricomycetes; order Polyporales; family Polyporaceae; genus Ganoderma; species Ganoderma sinense. Next base: position 1,059,049 of record AYKW01000023.1, on the reverse strand, counting down.
TACGCGCCGCCACTAAAGGCTGCGGGGACAGGGCCCCGGTTGCTGCGGCTGGAGACCCTGTCGGTGAGCGCACTGGAATGCGGCGCAGAGGGCTGGCTGGTGCTGCTAGAGAGCGCGCGGGCGTTGGTGCGGCTTCAAGTCGACGTCTTGCCCCTAATGCACGAGGACGCGTTCGCGCTCATCGTCCGTGCGGGGCGTCGCAGACTCGGACTCGGACGGGCGCGGTGGAGCCACCCCCTTCTTCAGCTTCGCTGACTTTGGTGCTGCCGCTGCCGAACGGCGGCACGGACAACGAGGGCGTGGAGAGGGAGACTCCGGCGCGGAATCCGAGCAGGGATAGTAAGGGCAAGGGTAGGGCGACGGACGACGTGGACCAGCAGGGAGAGGAAGAGGAAGAGGAGTATAAGGAGGTCCCGATCGAGCAGCGAGGGATCCGGATACCGTGAATGTGCCAGGAGGCGGAGAGCTTCCGGAACGAGGATGGGGCAGCGTCCAAGCGCGAGCTGGAGGGCATCTGTTCCGCAGTGTGCGCTTGCGGAGGCGGCGGCGCTCGAGGCAAGGGGGGCAGGCGGGTGAGGGGCGATCTGTGGCGCGGCGATGCAACTCGGCCGGCGGCGAGCTCGGAGTTCTCGAGCGCTTGAGATGCCATATTGGGATTACCGAAGATGGCAGGAGATGCCCGGGGATCGCCGATGCTCAACCGCCGTTCCCACTGCCGCCAGCTCACCTTCCTCCGTTCCATCAAGGCTCCCGCCATCTCGCCCGCTATGCCCGACAACGATAGCTAGCCCAGTGCGCTTCCGTCTGGGCTGGTCGCGCGCAGTGCTCGCGTTCGATCAGCCAGCGGGGCGTCGGGTGGTGCTGGAGTCGGTGCCAGCAGCTCGCCGAGGTGGTGCGCTCTACCCCGTCCCCGCCGCCGCGTCTTCCTGTCTCCAGCCTGGACTGCCAGCCTTCCAGCCTTCCAGTCTAGTCTGCCTTCTTGCCCCCGCCCGTCCCTTTCTTCTTCCTCTCTACCTCCTCCGGTTCACTCACTTGGTGCCACCGACGCCCGGCGTTCTGGTCTTGCTCTGAGCCTGCGTGCCGAAGTTTCGAGAACTCAGTAAGTTCTGTCATATCCTTCGTAAGACAGGTGCTAATCGTCCCCTTTGCTCGCTTTCTTTCTCGTAGACTCCTCGCTCAGCGCGACGAGCTCAGTTCCTACGGATTCCTTAGGACTTACTGTGTTGTCATCAGTCGATAGTTCGCGTTCACGCTTCGGCGACGACCCCCGTTGTGTCGGCCGGCCCTCTGCATGTCACCATCTCAGGAGCTCTGTACGTCTTATCCCTCATTACACCTTTGCGCCCTCGCTGTTGCGCCGTTGGCTGTGCTACGACCCATCTCGCGGCCCCATTTCTTGGTATGACAAGTCGTTGTTTCTCGTACGGTTTAAGGGATGATCATGGAACTGCGTACACTATATGTTATCGGGTTAGTGACCCCTTAGCGCTTCGTTTGTCGTCCTTCTCCCAGTGTGCCCGTTTCCCGTATGTCACACAGGTCCTCCGCCGTTGAGCGACGCCTTCGGTCGGCATGGTGGCGTTCTGCACCATGGTGCTGACGTTACGTCTGAGATGCGGTCAATATAGACCCGGTTTGATAGAAAGCTCCAGACGTACCCTATCCAACGATCGTGCCACGATACACTCGCGACGGATGTCTTCCGGCGTGTATACAAACGCAGCGAAATGGCAAATGATATCCTTACCCCAAACAAGGTGCGATTTCTCCGTGAAGTCGTTGTAATAGAGCCGAGTTTCGAGCTCAGGGTAGTGTGCATAGGGATCCATGGGCGCATGCTCTGGTGATAAGCGAACGTATTCCTGTACCAACGCTACTGGCTCCACCACCAAGGCGTCTCCAACTGTACGGCGGTGAAGCATTAACTCCTTGATCTGCCCGGCTCGGATAGGGTGCTCTGTCCCAGGCGGGCTACAAAGGCGGAAGAGAACAAAAGAATTCTTGATCCCCTTTTGTCGCGTCGCAAACGCCATGCCACCGCGCCAGAACCGAGGGATATATTGGCAGGTTGGAGGTAGGAATGGTAGCTGGTGAGGTGAAGCGTTTTCGTATACGGATGACCAACAATTCAATGGCGGATCTGAATTGACAAGTTTGACGAGTGCATTGTAGGTGTCGAGAGGCAGTGTTCGCTCCTTTGTTTCGTCGTATTCCCATGGTTTGGTAGAGCTGGGAGCTCGGACTAGACTTGCAGTGACGCTTGATCCGCGGAGATCGCTTTGGAAGCGTCGCACGTACACCCGAAACATATCGACGTATACTTTTAGGGTCGGCCACTTGATTGTACTGGCCAGCCAGCGGACGTTCGCGCCGATATAGAAGTAACGCATGAAAGTCAGAGGCATTTTCCCTTTCAAAACATATTCGTTAGTCAAGAGCACATAAATCCGCTGAAACCCATACCGGGTTTATTGTTACTTCTAAACCTTTGAAGGATGCCGTTGTACCGTTCGAATGGGAAAGCCCACCAGCCATGCACGGGCCCAAATTCGAGTAAGCATCGCTTCAAATGTAGGGCCAGATGATGGTTCGGGACCAGCGAGTGCTCAAAGAGATGGCGAAGTCCTCGAACATAGTCGTACATGTGTTTATCCACCAATTGAGCCCTCGAAGGTGACATGCTCCGACGAGCCGCCTGGTCGACTGCGATGACGAGATGGAGAAAGTTATCGAGCAGGATTTTGTCGCCTGGCGTCGACTTGGCTCCGGACCATAAACGGACCAGTGTAATAACAAGGCTGACTGTACAGACGGTGCGCCACTGGTCAGCCTTTAATTTGCCGTGACCAAGGCTGCCGAAGGAAGAAGGTGGCTTCTCCAACCATGATGGGAGGTATGTCTCTGTGATATCCTGGCGTATCCGAGTCAGAATGTCGCCGCTCAGGACCTGCGACCGTGAAAGATCGAGAGGACAGGATAGTAGATGGAAATCCATTGTATCGGTGTCAAGGACTGGTGGAACCTTGACTTGCTCGAAATTGAAGTCTTTGGGTTGCACCTATTGGGATAAAGGCAATGAAGATAAATATCAGAGGTTACACAAAGATGACGACGTGCGCACCCAATCTATCAGCGCTTTGACGTAGCTGGCTTTTGTAAGAGAGTCGGAGGGTGTTGGCGTTATGCCGTTCAGCTGTGCGATTGACGTGATGTATCCCTTACGGATCTTGGATAGCTTTTTAGAGTCCCGATTCATCAGGTAAGCCAAAGCGTCGTCCAGATAGCGCTTCTGTTGGTCCGGCGTGTGTGGACGAATCTTCTTCCCTCCTCCGGACTTGTCCTTGACATCGATTCCCCAGACTTCTACGCAATGGTGTTTCAGTTCACCGAGGAAAAGGTTGTGCATGGTATCGATCACTGCGAATCTGGTCGGATCCCAGTAAGGCAAACGAAGGAGCTCCGACCAACGAACTCCCCAGTTTTCAAAGATCTCGTTGCGACGCGCCGGTTCGGCATCTCGCCATTGCCTAGCGCGTGTCAAATGGTCGTCCCAGGTGAGGGGCGCAGGCCACGCCTCTCGGTCGGTGTTGTTCATGTCCCTCTTCTTGAGTCGGCAAAAGGAACAGAAATGGGCTGATGAGTGGCCAGCGAAGCCAGCGGTTTTTCGCATTGCCGGAAGGTCACATACTAGGGGAATGATTGCGGCGCGAACCAACCGACCGAAGGGATAGGACGCGGTTCTGCTGAGGTATACCCCGTGGTACCAAAGCTGGATCAACTCATCCACTAAGGGTCGGAGGTGATGATTCAACTCCTGAAGGCTTGGCTCCTTGGGTCCGGGTATGATACCGGCAAGGTAGATATTCTCCGGGCGATAGCGAATATCTGGAGGGAGATTGAGGCATGCAAGGTAGATGGCTCCGATGGAATGGGACTTTCCCGCCTTTTTGTTGCCGAAAGGGTTGAACCAGTCCACGAAAAGGCTGAATACCAGATGTACTTCCCCGTTCCTCTGAACAGAGTATAGAGTCTTCCTGTCGGGCCCAAGAAACGTTCGGACCGCGGGTGAATGCATGATGTCTTCCCAGTTCCCATCTGAGGGCCAACTCGACGAGGCTCCTGAAGGGCTCTGCGCCCATGATGATGCGACCAAGGTCTCGAAATTAGGCCTTGAGAACATATCGGCAAGCCAGGAGGTAATACTTCGATAGGCGTAGTTACGAATTGGCTTGAACGTCTCCCGTGGATGGTCGCCCTTGTGCTTGGGTTGTTTGATCTTCTTTTCCACAAGAGGGGAGCCGCAGGAAGATAAACCCGGCTCGGCCCACGTACAGCGAGAGGGGTATGGATTGTCCGGGTTGTTCGGATCTGGAGGGTATACAGCGCAGCATTTGGAGCAGCATGCATAGCGAACGGTGTCAGGCTCTAGGCCAAGTAACGAGATAGCGGTTCGAACGTCTAAGGGGATGCTGTCGAAGACTCTACTTTGGTCGGCTGTGAGATTCCGCGATACGTTGGAGAACGTGAAAGCCCCAAAAAGGACGACTCTGATTGTGGCGAGCCAATACTCGCAGTCCAGTCTATTCGCAGAGGCAATGGAATGCATGACGACGACCGAGAATAATGCCGCTAGTACAAACGGCTCGAAGTGGTCCTTCCTAGTAAAGCGGCTTTCTGGATATGCAAATTGAGGTCAATAAATGAGATAGCGACGATCCTTGAGTCGAACGAACCCGTTGAACATATATACGGTGATTGCGCCGTTGGTTGCGACTTGTACAAATGGGCCACTTTTTCGCGGGCCCACTGATTCTGAATGCGCTTGTTGACAGCCTTGGAGAATTCGTGCATTTGTTTGATGATCCCATGTTTGTATCCCTCCGCGTCCTTATCGGACACGACAGCCATTTTCGAGAGTGCTTCAATTTGTGAAGTAACCCAGGAGTTAGTTTCGATGACTCGGAAGCTTTCAGAGTCGGCAAGGCGAAGCTCGGACGGTTTCTCACTCCAGGACTCGGGTAGGGAGACAAACTTCAGGGCGCCAGATGGGTCGAAACAGCGTCGACGAATATCGAGTTCGCTTTGAATTGTTGAGAGCATACGCATCCGATCTGCTACATACACAAGGTCATCCTGTTCTACTTGTGTTAGTAAGTGCGATTAATAGAGTTCCGTATGGGCTGACCTCAGACAAGTTGTGTGGGAATGAGCCGTCTTCGACCGACTCCTCTTGGGGGTAAGTCGGCCCAGCTTCACCTGGAAACATTCTCGACTGAGATCAAATCACACAAGGAGTGGTTATGGTCGATAATTTGCCTACATGATTCGCCAGATTCACTCAGGGGTACTTCAGTTAGTGCTTGCAGGGGTCGCGGATGGTCACTGCGATCATCTGGAATCGACAACGACTTTAGTAGGGTGAAACATAGAAGCTTCGAGCTAGAGACAGTACCAGCGGTGTGGAGCAGAATAGCACTTTTGATTCCTTTTTTGTTAGTATTTTCTCGATCTCGACGACGACGCTCTTCCTCCATGTGTTGGCGGGCATACCGAGCCTCCATGATCTTGCCCGGCTTGAACACCCCGTGCTCATCCTCGTACTGGACCAGGGAGCATTCACTACAAACACATGGGACTTTCTTGGCCATGAGATGCCAAGAATACGAGACCCTAGAGGTAGAACAGAAGCAGGGGGGAAGACGTCGCTCGTGAGACCTTTTTGAGGCCGCTTATAAGGCTCTAGAGCACAAAAGCGGCTGTGGAAAGCGTCGCTGAGACCAAAACAAACGTAAGACTGTGGAAAATGTTGGGAGTTGCCATTTGATCGGGTATACGTCAGATGCTATTAAATATGCGCGGCCGGTGAAACAATGGGATAGCGTCGCGGGGAGTCGGCCAGGGCGTGACAGGCGCTTGAGATGCCATATTGGGATTACCGAAGATGGCAGGAGATGCCCGGGGATCGCCGATGCTGCGCTCAACCGCCGTTCCCACTGCCGCCAGCTCACCTTCCTCCGTTCCATCAAGGCTCCCGCCATCTCGCCCGCTATGCCCGACAACGATAGCTAGCCCAGTGCGCTTCCGTCTGGGCTGGTCGCGCGCAGTGCTCGCGTTCGATCAGCCAGCGGGGCGTCGGGTGGTGCTGGAGTCGGTGCCAGCAGCTCGCCGAGGTGGTGCGCTCTACCCCGTCCCCGCCGCCGCGTCTTCCTGTCTCCAGCCTGGACTGCCAGCCTTCCACCCCTTTCTTTTCTGCCTTCTCGCCCGCCCGCCCGCCCCTTCCTTCTCCCTCTCCGACCCCCCCGACTCACTGCCCGTGGCTCTAGCTGTGTACATCTGGCCTTCTGGTCTCCTTGCTGACCAAGGTACGTCTCCGGAACCACTCGCTTCGGAATCGTTCCCGCGAGGACGCCCCCCATTGTCTTTGTCGCAGCACTACAATAAGGCTGTCCCTTCACCGCTTGTGCATCATTTGTGTGTGGTCTTTTCGTTGGCAACAATGAAGTGGGTTGGAGTTCCGTCAAATATTTTCCGCGCGATGTTCGTGCTGCCCTCAAGGAGATTGGTCGTGAGTGGCATCATTGAAAGTTCTTGGTCATTTGTCATCTGCGTTATCGAATAATGAGGTATAAAACCTAACTAATACGCCATTTCGTTTCTTCCATGCAGAATTTCAATGTCCAGTGACCGCTACCTCGCGACCAACTTCTACCAAGAGCAGCCGTCAGAGGCGCTTTCTCCCCTGCCCCTCACCCCTTACCATGCCCGTGCCGCGGAACGTTCGGGTAAGTTTCTTGTTTGAGTACATGATGACGAGACCAGATCTGAATCTGCTAACTCCAGATGTTCGTACCGTAGGCAAACCGGAGAAAGTCAACCCATCCTCCAACAGGAGACAATCCTTCTCCGCCTTTTCGGTCGGGCGAGGCGCAGTTGCCGTTCTCACCGTAGGGATGGTCTACGTAGCCGTCTATGTTGCAACACACATCACTCTGTCCTCACCATGGCCCGCAATCCGGGATGCTTGGACAAATCCGTCACTCTCCTTTCGTCCCGATATGTTTCAACGTCCCCGTCCTCGAGATGGCCGCTACCACGAGCTTCTCACTGAAATCAGCAGCATCCAGTCGCTTACATCTCCGACTGCCGCCGACGTAGACACGAGGGGCCCAGGTGTGTTCGGTCGCGTGCCGAACACCCCTTGTGGTCCTGATGTCGTCTTCGGTAAAACTTCCTCGCCAGTCATTTGCGATTCAAGCTCTTGGGAGTTTATGGGCACAACCGGGCAACTCGGCATCCTCTTCCCTCACCCGTCGCGCTTGAACACCATTACCGTGCAAGTGCAACATGGGACCACACTGCCGAAATGTGCTCCCAGGGACCTCGTGCTATGGGGGCTGGTTGGTCGGCAAAAAGACTTAATCACTCTACGGCATCATCACCATTCGCTTGATCGTGCGTTCTCAGCGTTGCCAGGCGCTGTGGTGTTCCCCGCGCATGAAAGTCACCAAGTCCTAGTCCCTCTAGCGGTGTTCAGGTTCAATGCGTACTCCGAGAACTTGACGCAGACCTTCACGGTGGAGCCAGTGTGGGATGCGGACTACAAGGAAGAAGCGATGTTAGGGTTTGGGGTGGCGATCCTGCAGGTTCTTACCAATTGGGGCTCTTCGTTGACCTGTATCCATCGTCTGTACTTTCATGGGCATGGGATGTAATGACCGACAGACACTTGATAGCATCGGGCTGGATGGCCGTGCGCCTGCAATTGTTCAACGAATTTGGTCGTCAGAACGCAAATATGGGCCGAGTAGACCTTGACTACGTAGTACTCGCCCATCAATGCATTACGAGTCCGTAACTATGCGTCCTTTGTGATCGCATGTCCCAATTCCACGATACACGGACTAATTGTCCTTCGTCACCTTATAGTTGCGATGCTCACCCCTTCTCCAAGGTTTCACCATGGACGCAGCGGAGAGATCAGCGGGTGCGGATATTCGACGAAGTCCCGCCCCTGCTGCCTACTATCCACGGCAAGATGGGTCGATCCCACCTGATACATCGTTTCAAGAGGAGCGTACGATTACTCCCTCAGTTTATGCTACTTATCAACGCACTCTTCAGGAGCCAGTCGATCATACGTTCTTAAACGAAAGTAACAATAAACGTGGCTCTCCAGTTGGTCCCTTGGCGTCCCCAATTGGTATGATACTGACAATCAGATTCCGCGCAGAACACCGCTAGGCCCCTTGAACTGGCTCAACGTCGAAAAAGTCTCGCAATCCGTGGACTGGCATCCCCTCAAAATGATTTCGCCTATCACCCGTATCCACGTCCCACGAGAGAGGTGCCCAGCTCAGCATTACTCCTGTGTTATCTAGATCTCAAGTCTGTATAGGGTTACGTCTTAGGTCGAAGGGCGAGTATACGCAACATGAGTGGAGTCGACAGGGTGAGTAGTTGCAAGCATATTTTTACGGCACAAGCTCAGCCTGATTAACGAAGCTCCACTAGCGACCTCCTCATATATACAACCCGGCGGACTCGGAATATTCTGCCGCTCTCGACGAAACGAAACAAAACCCGAATCTCCATTTTCAAGTCGACATTCCGCAGGGCGAGAAAAGCCGTCAACAGCTCATGCCTCAATACAACCCCAACGTCTATCCACACCCCGAAGGAACCCCTCAACCACTGCCTCCTTATTTCGGTGTCCATCCGCAGGCCGAGGCTGGTCAAGTTGCAGCTTGTTACAACACCCCCGTCTATCCATATGTTGCAGAAACCCATCAACAGCCCCCCATGCACGACCACATCTATTCGCAGCGGGAGACAAGCCAAGTGGCGGCTCACTACGCCGTCTATCCACAGGCCAAAGGGTCCAATCAGCAGCTTGCGGTTTACTACGACCTCGATTCCCATGTCGAGGCTGGTCAAGTTGCGACTCATTACGACCACGCCGTCTATGGATATAGCGGAGAAACGGATCAACAGCCCCCGGCTGACCATCGCGTCGAGGCCAGCCAGATCGCGGCCCACTACGACCAACTGGCCCATCGACAGAATGAGCTCGCGACCGACTATGGCGTCTATCCCCAGGCCGGGGGTGGTGAAGTTGCGACTCGCTACGACCACCCCATGTATATACAAGCTACAGAGACAACTCCGGTTCACGACCGTCCCTATCTGGAGGATGAGGCGTACCAAGGGGCAGCTCGCTTCAACCCAGCCACTCATCAACAAGACGATACTGGTCGTCAAGATGTCTCCCTTCCTAGCCAGCAATATCTCACGAATCTCCATGTCGGCAGTTACAACAATTCACTAAAGGTAGAGAATATTGAGGCGCCAGCACCACTGAAGGTCGAGGATAATTTGATGGTGACATGGACTAATGCAGGCGAAAGTCTCCCTGCAGACACATTCTTCACTGAAGAAACGGAAGTGGTAAGCTTCGAATATCAACATGTCTCTCATGGGTGGCAAAAGAACGTTCATACATTCATTACAGACTCTCTCGAGCACTGGCTATGACCCCCAATACTACATGGATTGTGGCCAGTTGAATCCTCCATTGGACTCCCATTTGCCTTTCACACATGGGTTCACCGAGCAAGCGCCCTTACAGGCCCCTACCCTCACCTGGGCCGAGCCGAACGGTACAGTATCCTATAGTTTCATTTCGGGACCGGCTGACAATACCCCCATATTTTCTAGGCGTGCTATTGGACTTCGAGGAAAATGCGGCAACAGGAACCAGTTCAGGGCAGGGAAATGCGACAGGATACGTTGAGTCGAGTACGTGCACGATGCCCTGCACTCGGAACTGTTCTACGGCACGGCTAAGCTGTTTGTATACTATCCCTATGGTCTAGACATGCCCGTCGACGTACAAGTAGAAAATGAGACGGCCTATCTTCATAGCTCAAATCATGGGCAACAAGGCAGCCATTCGCAGGTGTGTCTTCGACATTGAGAACGTTGACGCTGCGATCCTCTGTGAAACATTTATAATTCTAGCCCGACCCGGGCGGAGGGAACGTCGAATTCGCTTTGATGATGCTGAATGGGATGCAGAAGATCGACAATACCCTCAGCCAGTTACAGGAGAACCAGAAGCAATTTCAGTGAGTTTCGCAATGCCATATTATGTATTGCGTTGGTCCTGATGACACCACGATCTAGAAACCAACTTATGGCTACCGTGCAGTCATTCACCAATGAGGTTTTGACTCTCAAAACCTCCTTGGGAAGTGCACCTCGACACAAAATTCAAGGAATGCGGCAAGGGAGACCCAGCAATGGAGAAGATCTGACCCAGGCCATGGACATCGCATCCTTAGACTCGAGTCCTGAAGAAGCCCAATTCCAGCAACTATTAAGCGTGTTGAAAAAGCCAAAAAAGAACTTGACAGCGGCAGAATTGAGGATTAAGAACCAATGGAACCGCCTGAGAGTATGCGCTTGGTCCAATTATGTTTCTCAGGCTATCGCTCACTCTTGCCTCACAGAGTTGCGTCAGGAATTACACAGCAATGGTTTTGGGCGTAGATGACGACGATTCCCTCTACGAAAGCCAGCCAACATTGACAAAGGAGCAAGTCGAAGATTATGGACGTGACAAGGACAGAAGTGCGGCCTCGATCTTTAATGATGGCAGGGTTCACATCGACTTCGAACGCTCATGGAAGAAATTCAACTTCAACAAAGAGGTTCGCAAGGTCATCATCATGAGGTTCCTCAGCGCTGTCCAGTCTGGCATGTACAGAAATCCACCCATTTCACCCCAGTTTCTGGGTGAATTCTGGGTCGGAAACGCCCTCGATGGCCGCATTACTACGTTGAGAAGAATCTGGAGGCAGGGGAAAAATCCACTCACGGAGGAGCAGAAACGGGAGGCCGCCCGTAAAGCAGCGATGTCGTCACGCCGCAAAACGGTGAGTAGCACAAGTTCTTGAAGTGATACACTCTGCTGAGTGCTTCTGTAGCTCTTGGACAGTCGAATCTTGGCCGTAGATCGTCGAAAGCTGCTGCGTAGACACAACTGTCTGCTCGAGATGCTCTCTCCATGTCATATGAGCGGAGACGAAACCGACGGCAATGTGAAGACCCATCCTCGGACATTCAGAATCATCAACACGAAGTGGCAAAGTGAAGAATTGAAAGGTTTCCTACGCACTCTTGACATATTATACAGATATGACTGGGAAAACCCAGATGGACGACGCGCCGTCCCCGGTAACGAGCCTCGGGTACGCTACGAGACTCGGGAGAGCAAGCTGGTGAATAATCCTGCCCCCCAAGGACTGTGGAGAAACTGCTATGACCCGGGATGGATGGGACGTCAGAAGGAGGTCTTCGTAGATGAACTGTGTGTCATCGACGAGGACTACGACTTCACAATCATAGATGAGGACAACATAGTGGTCAATAATCAGGAAGAGGGCATGTTGCATGTGGAGTAGGATAGCTCCTGCAAAATACAGGGCCACGTTTATTGGTTTAAACATAGACATAGAATACAGAAGCCATAGAGGAATCACAGACAGACTATGGCTGATACATAGGTGTATCTCATGCCCTATGGAGTCGTTGAGAAGAATACCATGCGATAGCATGTGAGCATCACACGACAACCCAAGGAACAGACAGATACTTACCCCCGATCCTGACCGAGCCATCACAGCTCCATTCCGCAACCTCTTCTATCTCCTTCGTCTTCATCTCCCCGGGAAATATCGTGTTGCAACGCTGGGAATCCACTCATGCACCCACAGAGGGTTTCTTGGCCTTCCCATTCTTCTCGCTGTCGCTGCTGCTGTCTAATGCGTAGGAGTCAGATGGTAGTGGTTGAGAGAGACAACGAGGGGAACAAACCGCTTCTACGCTCCCGCCAACACAACGCGGAGACAGATGTGGTGGACAAGGTCGGTGCAAGGACGGTTGGCACTGCATCATAACAAATCTGAACAGGCATTTAGCAAAGCGAGACGAGGATCACTCAGTATATGCACTCGAAAACACCGCGGGGATCGGGAATGGGAGCGGAGACGGAGCATAAAGCGAAGGAAAAGAATGACAGCCTACGAAGAGGCAACGGGGGCATGAACGGGGGAATAAACGAGGACACACCTTCGACGCCAGGAAACCTACATATCACATCACGGCGATCGCGGACAAATGCCTCAAATCGTAAGCATTTATAAGTGAGAGTGAGGAAGACGGAAACACAGCCTCTGAGACACAGCCAGGGCAGAGGAAGCTAGCAAAGAGGACGATTAGCACCTGTCTTACGAAGGATATGACAGAACTTACTGAGTTCTCGAAACTTCGGCACGCAGGCTCAGAGCAAGACCAGAACGCCGGGCGTCGGTGGCACCAAGTGAGTGAACCGGAGGAGGTAGAGAGGAAGAAGAAAGGGACGGGCGGGGGCAAGAAGGCAGACTAGACTGGAAGGCTGGAAGGCTGGCAGTCCAGGCTGGAGACAGGAAGACGCGGCGGCGGGGACGGGGTAGAGCGCACCACCTCGGCGAGCTGCTGGCACCGACTCCAGCACCACCCGACGCCCCGCTGGCTGATCGAACGCGAGCACTGCGCGCGACCAGCCCAGACGGAAGCGCACTGGGCTAGCTATCGTTGTCGGGCATAGCGGGCGAGATGGCGGGAGCCTTGATGGAACGGAGGAAGGTGAGCTGGCGGCAGTGGGAACGGCGGTTGAGCATCGGCGATCCCCGGGCATCTCCTGCCATCTTCGGTAATCCCAATATGGCATCTCAAGCGCTCGAGAACTCCGAGCTCGCCGCCGGCCGAGTTGCATCGCCGCGCCACAGATCGCCCCTCACCCGCCTGCCCCCCTTGCCTCGAGCGCCGCCGCCTCCGCAAGCGCACACTGCGGAACAGATGCCCTCCAGCTCGCGCTTGGACGCTGCCCCATCCTCGTTCCGGAAGCTCTCCGCCTCCTGGCACATTCACGGTATCCGGATCCCTCGCTGCTCGATCGGGACCTCCTTATACTCCTCTTCCTCTTCCTCTCCCTGCTGGTCCACGTCGTCCGTCGCCCTACCCTTGCCCTTACTATCCCTGCTCGGATTCCGCGCCGGAGTCTCCCTCTCCACGCCCTCGTTGTCCGTGCCGCCGTTCGGCAGCGGCAGCACCAAAGTCAGCGAAGCTGAAGAAGGGGGTGGCTCCACCGCGCCCGTCCGAGTCCGAGTCCGCGACGCCCCGCACGGACGATGAGCGCGAACGCGTCCTCGTGCATTAGGGGCAAGACGTCGACTTGAAGCCGCACCAACGCCCGCGCGCTCTCTAGCAGCACCAGCCAGCCCTCTGCGCCGCATTCCAGTGCGCTCACCGACAGGGTCTCCAGCCGCAGCAACCGGGGCCCTGTCCCCGCAGTCTTTAGTGGCGGCGCGTACGGGGGTACATACTCGTGCCCGAGCTCCTCAGCCGTTTCGTGTCCATACTCGTCGGTCTCCCTCTTCACCTCTTCCGTCGTCCCGAGTGTAGTCATTGAGGTAGGGAGGCCGGTGAGCCGCCAGAGTCGACGGGCTAGGCTCCTTGGCGAGGAAATCGACGAACAGCGAGAAGTCCTGATCGCTCGAGGTGGAGCCTGTGCACGTTCCGCGCGTCGATCAACTTGAGCACCGCGACGAGGTAGTCCACCTCGAGGTCGATCAGTTTCTGCAGCCGCGGTGGATCCGTCGCAGGCGACGCCTGGTACCCTGGGCCATGTACCGCTATAGTGTCGTTCGGCTCTTGGAGATCAGCGCTCCACCCTTCGATGCCGTCGGGAGACGGCGAGCCAGACGTCCGCGCCCGGGTGCCAGAGTAGTGGAGAGAGAGGAGAGAGAGGCCGGGCGAGGACGCGAGCATCTGGCGCCGTGTGGAAGGGAATGCGGACATCGTCCAGGTGGAAGGCGTACTCGATCTAGGTGAGGTTGCAGAGGGAGGGCGAACTAATCAAGGGGAGGTAGACACCCTGGAGGACGATGCGCTTAAGCGAGGGCAGTTCGCCGACGAAGATAATGACGGGCCGAGCGACGATGGTGGGGAAGCGTTCGGCGGTCTGCCAGTTCTAAACGTGCCAGTGCTGGATGGCGCGGAGGGCGGGGCCGGAGCCGCAGGTGCCGAGGACGTGGCGGGCGGAGAGCTTGCAGTCGAGCTTGGCGACCTTGAGGTGGAGCTCGCACCAGCGGTCAATGTCGAGGAGGACGATGTCGAAAACGGGGATGAACTGACCACCAAGAGGAGGTCTTTGCTGTGGGAATTGGCGTCCTCGGAGCAGGTGTCAACACAGATGTTGATGGGGAGGCGTGCATCGTGAGCAAGATAGACGTCGTCGCGGACCATATGGACCTTTGTGCAGAACTGTACTCGTCCAGAGGCGAGGGGTGTGAGCGCGACTCGGCGCCAGTGGCGTCCAACATGGGAGATGGAGAACTCGAAGGTGAGGGCGGAGTGGTATCGATTGTCTGGGATGGATTCTGAGTCTACACCCAGCTGGAAGATGCGCGTGAGGAGCTCTACGAGAAGAGGGTGGATGGGAAACACGTTGATGGAAGCTAGGTTCAAAGGATAGTACCAGGGATTAGTGTCGTAGACAGTGACGGAGAGCGGGGATAGACGGACAAAGAGAGAGGAGAAATAGCTGGGAAATACACAATCGCAGCCGATATGGGAGAGGCGGACTGGCAGTGAGACCCTCAATTTATACTGGCATCAGTACCATGAGGTCGTTCTCATATAACTGGAAAAGATGATCGACGAGGTCATTCATGGACTTCTGCAACTCCAACTGCACGCAATGAAGCTACATACTGTCATCAGCGGTGTAGAAATTGTCGATTTTATCGACAAAGAGAATCCCTAAAGTAGAGACACAGTCAGTTAGGCTTGTGAACGTCCGTGTGCAAATCTCTACCTGACTAGGACTTTCAGCATCAGACTCGATGTCGTTACCAGCGGTGGAGCTTCCCTTTTTCTGCCTTCAGCCGACACGTCGAGATCACAGGTTTAGTTCGGCTTTTGATCTGCTCGCATATATTTATCTGCGCAAGAGCGTTCGTACTCTTGAGAGAGAACATCCCTTTCGTGGTCTGACTGCAGAGCGACGAGAGCATGGTTGAGACTCGAGGATGCGCGAGGATGCGCAAGGACTTCGCGGAATCTCAATTTGACACGGCTGACTTTCGCGACAGAAGGCCTCTGGAGAGGCCGACAGGACTCTCAAGGCCATCGAAAGAGTCGTTAGCATGAGGGGCATCAATTTGAAAGTCAGATGACAGACCCAGAATATCGTCCGGGGCGTGGAGTCCAGCATGATGAGAACTTCACCTTGTCCGTCTGCGGCTTTGAGGCCCTTATGTGAATGCTCCTTGATTTGATTCCCTTCGTCACCTTACTTCTTGGGACACTGTGAGTACGTGCATGGGGTGAGATGATGACGACTTGAAGTTGTAGTCGTAGAAAGGGTACTAGACACTGCGTTTTAACTTTTCGCAGAAATCAGTATGGGCGGATCGAGGTAGGGGTGGATTGAATCGCACCCGTAGACAAGTCTAAGGGATAGGCCTACCTAGCACAGGGTGCCCATGAAAAGTAGTACAGGGGCACGCGTTCCAGCATCTGATGCCCTGTGCGAGTCTTGGTAGGTCTGGGTATATTGCGGTAGCGGAAGGTCACTCCAGTGAGCCAAGGTTACTCAATCTGGAACGGCACAGGGAGGACTAGCGCGCGATGGATGATAGACGGTGCTAGTGTGATCCGAAATCTATCCCACCTTCCCGGGTTTCCCCCCATCGACCAGGCGGCTACCTGTCTTGGGCTCAGATCGACAGCCCTGCCTACTTCCTCTCTACAGGCTCATTCTCTCTGTTCTACCATCTTCGTGGTATATCTCGGCGGCGACAATGTTGATGGCGGCAACTTCACTCTCCTTCCTTCTGTCTTCTCCATGCCTAAAGCCGCAACTCCAACATTTCCCTCGCCCTCCTCTCGCTGACAGTTAAGTAGCTGTCTGGCGTACCCCTGCTATCACCACCCCACTACTCCCGCGCGACCTGCAATTCCATGTTCCCCAGAGGAGTCTCAGTCAAAGTGCTTCCTTAACACTCTGTTATCAGGTGTTGGTATCCGCGGCGATGAAAGCGGTGTGGACACACGTCGAGACGTGATCATGAAGATGCTCATGGAGATGAAACCGGTACGTGTTTGATACTCTATAGCGTATCCCATTGTTCATTCAAACCTACTATAAGGTGAGGTCGACGGGATATTCGAAGACCTCGGGACTTACATGCCCACCCTGGCCCTCGAACTTGCATGTTTCGCCAAGAAGCCTACTGTGCGGTTAGACGAGTATACAGTTGGCGACGTGGATTCCCTTGGCGTACCAACGTGGATCAACCAAGTGCCTGCGGACGCAGGTAAGCCGCTCGAATTCAGGTGTTACTCGAAGTAGGTGTACGCCTTTGTCGGACTATTGGAAAGTGCTGATTGCGACTTCTAGGGCTGGGTTTTGATTGAGACTCGCCGCCGCCATCTGAGCACTGTGAGTAGCCCCCGGGCCCTCGGCTCGCTGCTGAGCCAAAAGGAGCCTGCTGACCGTTACCCATCATATTTATCAGACTTATTAGATCTGATATTGGCCACTTACGGCCTGCCCAGCGGGGGCTTCCTGTCGCGCACTGGCGGTTGTTGCAACTGGGTCAGCGACGTTCAAAACCAGACCCGGCGGTGTAGCGGCTCTTGCGCGCAGCTCTGCCTGGCTGACGTTCTGCAGACTGGGACCCTGCAAAACATTGCACGGCTCGGTCAGTTGACACGAACTACGTCTACAAACGCAATGCTTACCGTCACGTTGTTCTCCGGCATGCTCGAACCTGGCATCATGCCACGGGTGCTCTCCTCTGCCGGCCCAGCAACACCAACTGTCGCATCTCGAACCTCAGCAAGCAGATTCAAGCTCATAGGAATAGGGGAAAACAACGGAGGGCGAGGAGAGAGACGTTGCGCACAAGGTGAGTGGAGTGGACGACGCCGTCAGTCAGATCTCAGACACGGGTCAATGACCCTCCTGATCATATCGGGTTACAGGTTTAGCTCATAGCAGCTCTAGTCCTGACTCCTGGGCTCGATTGTGTGGACTCGGACTGGCCTGCTCCCCAACCAACGGAAAAGACTTTGACCTCAGTAAGTACTGGATCGCTGTGCAGTGCCGCACACTGGCAGGACCCTGAAGCGTACTATTTTTCCAGAAACGACGGTTGTGCCGGAAACGGCCGGAAGATGTTTGGTAGCATACTAACCCGAACCCTCTAAGTAAGTAGAGCTTGTAGATCACCGTGGCGAAGTGGGCCAGGTGAACTCGCAGTCAAATCGCACACGACGTCTGCTCCGAATTGAGCTGGCGAACCATGTGGATTCGTCCATGTCACATGGGTTATGCGACGACCCGTAGACAATCTCTGGACAGCCTTGTTCGAGATCCTGTCGCACCATCCTGTTCTACTTTGACGCGGTGCCCGCATGGATGTCGTAAAAAAAGCGGCGACGTAACCCAGACTTTTCCTGTTCGATCTTGGCGGATCATCATTCGCAAAGGGGATCGCGGACCCGTCTACTTTCCCGTTTACGCAGTGAGAGATGTAGCGTTAAAAGCAGAGGAGGGCGACCACACCCAGTGGTCAGCATGTTCCCATTTTAATACGATACTGGGTAGAAGAGATTTGATGGAGGAGCGAGACTAAGGCCCGGGAGATTAAGGACCAACAGTTGGACTCGGACCGGAGATAATAGCAATATTGCCTTTCTAGCGGCGACTCGGACTTCAGCGTCACTGGTCTCGTACCCACCCGTCGGGTGTGAGTAAAGACGGGTGGGTACGAGACCAAGCGCCACCAGCCAACGCCCCGCAGCTGGCTGATTACACGCAAACGAGCGACAGGGATAATCATCATAGTGACCTCTAGTAGTCCCTTCATCTCCACGGGCAGGCTCCGAAGTCCTCGCTAATGCCAGCACCCTGGTGTGATGGGAATGAAAGAACAATAACTTTTCGACCGGCGATGGGAAACCGTATTGTGCGTTCTACGCTCTTATTCATTGCCCCTTCCGATCCTAGTGAAGGCACGACAACGTATAAGCCTCACTTCTATCTAAGGTCCGAGCCATGGGAAGCAGTATCTCTCGCTATGACTCCTCCGCTATGCTATCAGATCGCTCACTCGTCCCTCCGACTTCACACAGACTCAATCTCTTGTGCCAGCATTAGTCCTTCCGGCAGGTATATTGCTACGGGCGCGGCTGATGGCCGACTGTTTTTGTCTACTCTGCTGGACGGCGCGCTCTTCGTCATCGTGTTCATCCGTGCTCCAGTAACATCGCTTAGATGGCATTCGACAAAGGTCGACTCACTTGTTTTTGGGTGTTCCACTGGGATGTTGGGGAGTATAGTCCTTTCGACAGTAAGTCCCCCGTCAAAGTGGCCCTATTCAGTAATAAGAAGCTTAAGCGCATCCTCTAGGACATTCTTCTTGCCCATTACCAAACTGTGGACTCTCACAAGATTGAAAATGTGTCCCTAAATGGGTCTGGGTCTATGCTAGCCAGCGGGTCCGGAAACGACATAAGGGTCTGGACACAGTCGAATCACAGCCAAGGTGCGTTCTCAGTGCTCATATCTTGGCCCGACTGATATCGTAATCCGATGCAGATCACTGGGAACTGGAAAAACGACTTAATTTACAAGCTGATGGTCCCTTGGCCCCCGAAGTTTGTTCTTTCCACTGGTACCATCCAGCAAGCGACGTCGAAGGTCTCGTTGCCGCCTATAAGCATCATGGCGTTCGGTGAGACGATCATTGTACGTGTGACCCCTTATGAGCGCCACTAAATTTTCTGTAGGATATGGGATGCGCTCTCAGGAGATCTCGTTCGAACCATTTGCCAATCAGAGTATATGTATGTCGCGAATAGTATTGTCTCCGGCATGCATTAATGGGTTCTTGCAACAAGCGGCGCCTCTGCCTTGTCGAGCAACAGTCAATACCTAGCTGTCGCCGGACGATTCGTCTTTCAGATTTATGACCTTGACTCAGGCATGATCGTGCGCACGTTCAAACATAAAATGGGCGCCGATACGAGCAAGCTCCCAGTAGAGTTCGCTCATGGAGATCTGGCTCTACTTTGCATTTACGACCACGGTTCAGTTCGCCTTTGGGACCTCGCGAACCAAGTCAAGATGCAAACATTATCGATGAGTGAGTGTTTGCTTCGTTGGGGTTTAATGTATGCTCATCGCAACGTCGGGAAGATGGGGGTCAGATTTGCAGCCTCTCCGTATGAGTCGCATGTCCTCTTGATACCCAAGGACCGTACTGACACACATTTAGGTGTATGATAACACAAGTCATCCACAGGGATTCTATATTGTTATGGGAGACAGAACCCGTGTACAGGTCTGGAAGACCGGGCAAATTCCAAGAACCACGGCGAAAGACTCCTGGGAACACGGGAAGATCATATTCTGGGTGATTACTGCTGGAGTTTTAATTGCTGCACTGTGTCTGGAGTGGTGGCAGCTCCCCCTGCTGAAATACGTCGAGGATGTGGTGGGAATTGTTCGACAGTATACGGTGTAATCATCTACGGGTATTTCAGGGTGCAGCAACGTGCATGACACCCTGGCTTTTCTCTTTACAGAAAAGATGTCGGCATAAAACGGGAGCTGAAGTGAACACGAATGCAAGCAAGGGGCTGGTTGAAGGTGTGGGTTGGAGAATTGTATGGTCGGGGCTGACGGAGTGGTGCGGCAGATGCGGACATCTACTCCTGAACCTTGCATGCAGATAGAAGCAAGAAGGGATAGTGACCAAAAGGGCGAGGGGTATTGATGACATCGTGAAGGTCCGGAATACAGTCGTTGATTCAACGACAACAGTAGCACAGCGAGATACGCGATGCACCACTGGGAAGTACTCGCATTTGAATATAGCGCGACGGGTGAAAGGAAGCATCTCCACACAGATATGATTGTAGAACGGGGCGCCGAGATGACATGCAGGCTGTGACTATGGGAAGATAGGCAAGCGAAGGTCGGCGTGGAGGATTCTAGTTTGGAAGGGCGCCACCAGCGGCGACGGGACAATGCCTAGTAGGGGCAGGTTAGTAGTTACAAGCGGAAGAGAGGGTGGCTGACGCACGTTCCTCGAAAAGCAACCTACATTTGTGAACGGCATATCCAACCTGTATCCAACGTCCAGCCCTCGCTCGCACGCCGACTTGGACATGAAACCCCGGGCATTGATGCAACGTGGTCATCCACACCCACTCAACAAAGCCAGAGGACAGAGGAGAATGGGGTCGAAGAGACCTGGAACCTGGTAGCGTCAGTATCAGGATCGACGTAACGAACAGCGTGAGCGTGATAAGACTCACCGGGGCTGTACATTGTCAGCACTGGCATGCGAGCGCAACTCGCGGGGGCGGGAGGGAGATCCGGCGTGGGGAGGCAGAAAGGGGTGGACGGGCGGCGAGAAGGCAGAAAAGAAAGGGGTGGAAGGCTGGCAGTCCAGGCTGGAGACAGGAAGACGCGGCGGCGGGGACGGGGTAGAGCGCACCACCTCGGCGAGCTGCTGGCACCGACTCCAGCACCACCCGACGCCCCGCTGGCTGATCGAACGCGAGCACTGCGCGCGACCAGCCCAGACGGAAGCGCACTGGGCTAGCTATCGTTGTCGGGCATAGCGGGCGAGATGGCGGGAGCCTTGATGGAACGGAGGAAGGTGAGCTGGCGGCAGTGGGAACGGCGGTTGAGCGCAGCATCGGCGATCCCCGGGCATCTCCTGCCATCTTCGGTAATCCCAATATGGCATCTCAAGCGCCTGCGGGGTCTGAATCACTATCACAGCACGAAACAAGGCCCGGGCATAATATGAAGAAGTTTGCGACGCAATGCCGTATGTTATGAGAACCACGACCGGCTTTGAGACTTGTCCGCTCTTTATTGTGCCCCAGGGCGGTGGAACAATGGTCAAAATCTTCTGTTCAGCCAGTTTTAGGTTACGCCGTGGCTTCTCCGGCGCTTGAGATACCACTTCCGGTTGATTCTCGCGGCAGTTGTCCGGCGATGGCCGATTCTCTCTTCCCGCCATGCCAGCACTTCCCGCCGCTGACGTTCCCCTCGCTATGTCCCGCTGCAATGGCCAGATTGTCTCTCTCAGGCACCACTGTGCGCCAATATCTCTATTCTTTCGGCCGCGTCGAAGCGACTTTCTCGGCCGACAGCCGGCCATGACGAACATCTTTCCATGCTCGGCCTATGCGGTCTGTCTTGCTGTTGCCATCCGCGGACATTACGTATGGTGTTGGACTCGCAGTTCGTTAGAACGCCATTGTCCTAGGGCTTGCCAGTGTCTTCAACTCCCATTGTTGCAGGACATTGGAGGTACCGCCTTACGACATTTCCGCAGCTCCGGGAGGTACGTACTCGAGTTCGCCGCGCTTCGTCGTCGTTCGTGCTGATGAATGAAGGGATGGACAGGTCCAATGTTTTCCCATTTGTCAGGGCCCGTGCCTCCGTACGCACCACCACACCGTCTCCGCCACTGTGTCTGTACGGCGTGATGGCGATCGTTCCGGCATTTTTATCTCAAACACCGTACCTCCCGTCGTTTTTCTCGCTCCTACGCGTCGTGTGCACAATTGCTTACACCTCGCGTGATGGTCCCACAGTACCTCATAAACAATGTCTCGGGCACTCAGCGACCATCGTGTGTATGGTCAATTGAACATGAACCATGAACATCTAGCCGGACTCAACCTCGGCAGGTGCATTCGTCGACAATCTTCGGGCCAAGAGGAATCGCGAAATCCTGCAGCCTGCCACCCATTCGCTTTTCTCGCATAGGGACCACAGTGTGTACTCCTTCGTTCTACCCAAGGTCTACGCTGACCCTGAATCAACGTGTTCGGTCGTTCCATACCTATGACAGATTTATTGCAGTTTCATCCTCGTTCCGAGAGCCGCGCAACGGGCTCCGCTTGATAGTGACCCGACTCTCATCAGCGATTGACTCTGGCTTCGGATTTGTCGTGTCTTCCCGACCAATGCGACATCCGACGTGAGCGCGTGGACTGCGATTCAATACCGCCGACCTTTTGTTGATAGCCAGTAAGAGCCCGCTGTATATTAATGAGGAGAACCTCGCACACTGCATTCTGCCCCCCTCAATGCCTCCACCTTCTCCGTGTAAGCGACTTCGTCGGGGCCGGGTCATCAGTCTTATCGCTCGCCACCCGTTCAACCTACAAGAGCGATTACCTGTAGAACTCATTTACGATGTAAGTCGCCGCCGTTCATTCGTGTTGAATTACCCTCATGTGAGACTTTACCAGATATTCGGGTACCTCGCACCAGTTGACTTACTCCATTTGTCACGCGTGCAGGTTCAATTGCGATCACTCGTCCTCGTCAAGAACACGACGACCAATAAGCTATGGCGAGATGCTTTGAGCGCCGTGGCTGGACTTCCACCTTGTCCGCAGTGGCTGAGTTCCCCAAGATATGCGTCGCTGTGCTTTGAGAAGCATTGCGATGTTTGTCTGGACGACGTCTCGGACGATGTTCAAGGAACGTTCTGGGAGTTCTTCTCACGTTACTGTGACAAGTGCGCACCGTCGATGTGAGCAACCCGAAACCCATCTCTTGCGTAGCTAATCTTGCTCTTCATCAAGGTTGTCTTCCGATGACCCGTTCGGAGGGCTCCGCCAAGGTCGGTATGGACGCGTTTGTCATTCTCACTTGACGCTTCCGTCCGTGGTGTGTAAGCGCGATACATGATAGGTTTTTTTTCCGCTGGAGTGTACTGAAATAAGACTTCAATCTGCAGTGCCCATTGACAGTGACGATTACAACGTCTTTTTCCACAATAAAGATGTGGAAAACATCAGAACTGACCTAATGTCAGCGGTTGGACACCTTGCGAAGATGACCATCCTGATAGAGCGCCGCGCACAAACGCGGGAAAGAAAAGATGTACGCATCCAGCAAATTCCCAGTGATACTCATTGTTCACACTCCTTATGTACAGGTCGCTTTCCAGTGCAGAGCTTGGAAGGAAGCTTACGTTCATGAAGAGAAGCAGAGATTGGGGAGCATACAGCGAAATCGACGTAACACGTAGGTGCACAGTCGTTCCCAGTTAGTATTGGAGTCACTCAAAGTGCATTTAGGATCATGGATCGAATGGTCCATCTAGGATTTCGGGACGAAGTTGCAGGTCTTGGACTATTCCGCGACGGTTTATCGGGTGAGGCGCGACGATTAGTTATGCA
Organism: Ganoderma sinense ZZ0214-1; assembly: GCA_002760635.1. NCBI lineage: Eukaryota > Fungi > Basidiomycota > Agaricomycetes > Polyporales > Polyporaceae > Ganoderma > Ganoderma sinense. The sequence continues at coordinate 1,035,718 of AYKW01000023.1, read as the reverse complement.
ACCCAAGGAGCTCAACGAATCGGGTGAGCACTCTGAAGCCTCTCATTGCGCATCCATGATCTCATCTCCCTGCTGCAGAGTGGAACAAGATCAAATGCGTCCTCACATGCTTCCTCAATGAGCGCCGCGCCTTGCAGTCAAGAATTAATGCTCGAGATTTGCAACGCAGTCGGCTTGCCTTCCTTGAGGCGGCCTTATCGTCCTATCGCGATTGTCTGGATCCGAACGTTGTGTGCCCACATCCCGCTGACCTAGCAGGGTATGTCGAGGTGCGCACAATCGTCGACCTCGAATTTGATCCCGGGAATGTCCTATCCCCTACCGCTTTCCGTCGGCTCGTCCCTCGGCTTGCTGAGAAGTGGAGAACAGGCGTCGAAGCTCAACTACTAGCAATTTCTCCCCAACTCTCCTCTGCCCAGACACTCACAGCAACCGACGTCTCCCCTTCAAGGCGAACTCGGCGGCACACTACTGTTCCTCCCCCCCTCCGCTTACGCTTGCATGTGCGGGATTCAAGTGTTCAAGCTGCAATTACCTGCTTTCTACGACGACCCTCTTCTTCCATCCCTGCTGTCATCCGCGAACGAACGGTTGGGAGCTGACCGTAAACGAAACCCAATTTCTGGATGGGAGGCAGCCAAGGATCGATGCGGACACGTACGAGAACGCCTGTCTGGTCCAGTTTCGCGGTCGACTCCCGTGGTCTTCCTCCACGCTTGTCTCGATCTCTCCGACTATTGAAAAGATCGTGAAGGCATCTGGCGAAGATCCGGCACAGTGCACCCCCCAGACACTGGATCGAAAGAACATTCACCTGGCCTGTGCTCTCTGCTCCCATAAGAAAGCTTGGCTAGTGGTTATGGGGTGGCGACGTGCGGTGAGTACTTACTGGTGATTCCGTGACATGATCAACTTTTCATCGGAGCAACCTGTAGGTTCAGCACGCGGAAGAAGTGCACCCTGAACGGTCTCCTGAGTGGATGAGGGTTCCTTCTGTCATAGAGCAGAAGGCTATTGAATTGGAGTACCATCGCCATCACCTGATACCCACTGAAGCTGAAATCCAGGCGTTCTGGGAATGTGCGGCATGCGACTTTCCAAAGTTCTCGAGTGGCGCTGACACTAATAGGAGTGCTGCAAATGTGATGCGGCACGCAGAGCAAAAGTACGTATCATATGGCTTGTTGTGAGACGCCTTGCTCACCCTGTAGCTTGCTCACAGGCACTTAGTTGGACCATTCAGAACGTACCTTTACGAAAGCGCAGACTCACTCCCCCATTATCACCCCGAGATGGTTATTGTATCTTCTCATCTGCGGGGCGATCCACAGTGGACCGCCGCCGCCAGAGAGAAGACCTTGGCTTTTGTGAAATTGCCGGATGGTTGGTAGGGAATGCAATTTGGCACTCGGAATGTGGCTGTAGTCGAAATTGAACCCGTACCCTTCCAGTTTTTGGCAGAGCGGGAACCGGAGCGCTTAGGATGCCATATGTATCGATTGCGCCGTTGCCTTTAACATCTCGTCCGCTATGTCCAACAACGATGACTCGTCCAGCGCGGTTCCGTATTGGCTGGTCGTACACAAGCACTACGCGCGACCAGCCAGCGTGGTGGTGTTGGAGTCGGTGCTTCCAGTCTTACTGCGTGTCCTAGACACACCGTCGCATCTTCTCTCGAGACGACCGTGCTGGCTCACTTGGCCGCCGAGCCCGGACCAAAGACTCATCGCTGACCTTTCAGATCTCAGCTGGTAGCCCTTTCTTCGCATCCTTTCCCCTACATCGTGATTCAAGCGGGAGGACTTCGAGTCCGGATGCTCGCTGTGCCGTCAACGCATGTAAAGGAGATCTGTCTGTCAGGTCTTTCAGGGAGGCTAAACTGGCAACGATCTGCGTCAAGAGAAGGGAGGTTTGGATTCATGTCTTGGGAACTACATTCCGGGGATGTTTGAGGTAGTATCGCCTCGCATTTTCCTGTACGGAAGCATGAATACTCGTCCACAAGTCCCCAGTACCGATTTTACGCTAGATATCAACGGCAATGACATAGTTTTACACGTCTAGGGGAATGTTCCCGGCATCCTATAGAGCACTACGGAGCCCACGCTCTTCCCCTTGAAGCTGTGTCATCCGCCTTATGCGAGAGCTTGCATAATCCTGGGGGTGGCGTGGTAAATCCCCGTCCTACCACAGCTTACATAAGTTTCTCTCCAACCAAAGTTGGTTTGAATATCAGTCCGTCAACTTCATACATCTTTCACGGTGACATCAACCCTCTTCTCCGAAAGACTCTCCACTCCATAAAGATGCATCAAAACAATCAAGCCACATCCCAGTCTTAAATGTCGGCGGGGAGAAGGGAGAGGAAGAGACTCGGGAACCATGGTCCTAACCGGGATGCGCATCCGATACCTGCGTTATAGGTTTGATCTCACTGTAATCACCTTCTTCCCCTGTTGTTTTATCTTCAAGATCGCAAATACTAACATATAAGTATTGTTAGAGCCGTGCCACTTCATACTCTGGGCCTTGCGCCCTTAGCACTCACAAGAAGGCCATCTCCCAGTGGAATGTTGTCGTTCTTTGTGGATCAGCGATGGCCCCATTTTCCAATTAACTTACCCCCCATTGTGCGACAAATTCACCCTTCCGGTAGTCCACGCTGCACTAATACGTTATATTTTAGCTCCTTGAGGGGAGACCAAGTTCAAGCGGAGCTATTTCTCGCAGGTGCGCATGTCTACGTTCGAGTTGGATATAAGAGCTTCCTTACTGACTGCGGTTTACAGACCGTGCAGAGCACGAATTCCGCTGGTGATACGAGGCGGTGAAGGAGGCAGGAAGAATCACCGGCTTCTGGCCAAGTAGGCTTTCCCTCTCCCACTCCCCCTCAGCTGACACGTTTTGCGGATTTGAGTACGCGCAAAAAAACTCGAATCTTCAACGCCGTGAAGGCGCTGCAATATCGCTGAGAGTACTGCGAGTAGGAGCCCAGTAGACGTCCGCAGACCCCGAGGAGAATTGACTGTACTAGCTAAGGGATAGCCAGACATAAGACGAATAGGACGAGAAGGAACAGTACGTGCATGATTCCATTTCAGCTCCAGTCGCTGTGAGGCGCTGACTTTTGCTCTTATAGGGTCATGTTTTCTAAGGGAGGAGTTCGCCGATAAGCTTCCCTCTTGTAGCATAAAATCACCAATGTTGGTCGTTTCACGGGATACCAGACCCCCTGGGTAACACCATCCCTTACATCCCTTCCGCCTGCCATCTATCCCTCTCGACATGCACGTCGCTTCAGCCGCCTGCTTACCCTTGTCCGACAGTCCTCTACTACTAATACACAGCGTCGACCGAACGCATTACTGTGTCTCTGCCTCCCACCGCAGTTCCTTGTTAACGTCGGTGAGCACTAGCGGGTCGACCTAATCGACCTTCCACATTCCTGCGCCTGCTCTTTGCGCCCCTGCTCTTGACCCCCTGCCCCCTCCAGCATTCTATCAGGTCTCTGCGCCTCGTCTTCGTCAACTTCTCCCTTCGCATCTTGCTCACTTGCTCACGTACTCCGAACTTTACGCTCTCCATGGTGCGTCTGGCGCAGAAGGCGCGTCGCCGAGTGCGAGCGCGTTGCAAGCACACAGATTCTTCTGGTGCTGCTTGTAAAACGCTCGTCCCCCTCGCCAATTCCCTCCGTTTCCCCAGAGGGGGGAAATATCCCCATTACTGTGCCTCCCACGAGATATCCATCCTCTCAAAGCCGACTCCTCGGATCCGACGCCCTGGGGTCTCTCCCCACATTAGTTTCAAATGTTAGACGAAACTACATGTCACTGTCAATCGGATCTGAACGTTTTCTAGCGTTCATTCCTTCCGGTCTTGAACCACGCACGGCAATCATCCTCAGAACTCTCATGGATGAACCGCCGCTGGACTCAGATGGACCGGGTTACATTTACGCATTGGAGCTCGCAGGTACGTGCTTTCGCGCTGTGCTTCTGTCGATGTGTCGATGACCATATTCGAGATCCCGCTCGTCCCGATCTGATACATATCAAAGTCGGGCGCACCGACGACCTTAGGCGTCGACTTTACGAACATCGCCGGCGCTGTCCCACATTCAACCACAAAGTCCTAGGCTATTATCCGGCCGGCAACTCGACGCTGTTCACGCAGCGTGTGCAATATTGCGACCGGCTCGAACGGCTCGTACACATCGAGCTTACCGACCGTTCCGCCAGATCCTACTCAGCAGGTCGAAACCTGTCTCGTCCTAAGTGTATAGACTGTTAGCTGGATTCGTGATTTTCTTATTTCACTATTCTTACGCATACGTAGGTGACTCTGTACACTTGGAGATTTTTACCTTCAAGCGGCTGCAAGGCCTCGATTACGGCCGCGAATGGGCCCTTCTCATACAACCCGTGATAGAAAGATGGGCGGCGTTTGTTCTCTTATTATAGCCTCGAGCTCTACAGCTCTAGATCTAGTCTGTACTAAGTACTGCATTTCCCGCCCATGCCATGCTCGTGAATTCCTTTTGCAATTTCCCGGTCCTCCTCCCCGGAGGAGTGGCCCGAACTCCGGCGCATGACCTAGGCCTGGATTTCCGGGAGCTGCAAGCGCCTGTTCAGTGCTGCGGAGGCCCATCGGAGTTAGCCTTTGACGCATGGACAAAGGCGGGACGGATTTGAAATAAGACAGGGGGTGGGAACCCGGACAAAGTCGGGTCGAAGGAGACCAGGTGCTGGGTTCGAAATGCGGTGCAAAGGAGACGCTCGGCACTCATTTGTCGCGGTACCACATGTAACATATGTTCCCCCATTTGTCCTCTGTCCGAAACGGGTCCGCATGCGGGGAAAAGGTAAAATTCATTCACGACCAAAATCTTTGTCAAATTGGGGACAAAGGTGAGTGTATGTCCCCACTTTGTCTCGCCTTTGACAGGGTGCTGATTTCCCGGATGCCTGTCGTGAGGGCGTCGGAGCTGCCCTAATATCGTTTGGGTTTGACGGCGTGGACGGCATCCTCGGGATCGGCCCTGTCGACCTGACGGAGGGCACGACCTCGTCCGGGGGCGAGGTCCCGACTGTGCTGGATACAGCGTTTGCGGCGGGCTCGATCGACGCGAACATCATTGGCGTGTCGTTTGAACCTACGACGGTGGAGTCGGTCACCAATGGCGAGCTCACGTTTGGCGGTGTCGACGACAGCAAGTTTACTGGTGATATCGCATATGTGTGAGTTCTAGCTCGCTCGCACGCTTTGAACTTCGTTTTGCTGATGGAACTCATATGATAGTCCGATCACGTCCACGAGCCCCGCATCGGACTACGTTGGTATCGACCAGTCGATCACATACGGCTCTGCGGGCACCACCATCCTCGCTTCCACGGCTGGCATCACCGACACTGGCACTACCCTCGTCCTCCTTGCTTCCGGTCCGTCTTCCCAATTACCTTCACTTAATGTTGACTGACGAAGGTATCATCGGAAAATGGGAACAGACGCACTGGCTACATACCAGCAGATCACGGGCGCCGTCGAGGACAACAACACGGGCCTGCTCAAGCTTACCGCGGACCAGTTCGCGAACCTCGAGAGCCTGTTCTTCCATATCGGCGACTCCACCTACGAGTTCACACCGAACGCACAGATCTGGCCGCGCGCCGTACGTCTCCTCTCCCGTCTCCCCTAGACCGTTCTTCGTTCTTCCGTTGTTTCTAACTTGCATATCATCCAGCTCAACACTGCGATTGGCGGCGATGCTGACAGCATCTACCTCGTCACGGCCGACCTTGGCTCGGACTCGGGCGAGGGCTTCGACTTCATCGACGGCTACACGTTCCTCGAGCGGTTCTACTACGTTTACGACGTCGCCAACGCCCAAGTTGGCTTCGCGACCACGTCTTTCACTAGCGCCACTACAAACTGAATGAAGCACGCCGGGCATGGTGCGTTTATCTCAAGTGGTTGATACCGGTCATTTTGTGCAATATCCTGAACACGTTCGTTCGAAGAGTAATTCTTAGGAAGGAAGTTGGCCTATATACAGACAAAGAATGACCGTCATCGTCTAGTAAATCGCCATGTTTAAAAGAGGGGTGTGTATGGGTATGTATGACGAAACACAAACCACACCTGCTTGTGGGCGGAGTCAACAGGTCAGAATCTTCTTGATGTTACATTACACGGTCAGCTATACATTGATCTCGACCATCAAGGTTCTGAATCGTGTCATTCAACTGCTTTAGGGGACCTGTAAACATCTCCTCGGATCCAAGGGCTTCGACAACACTCTTGATCCCCAAGATGACGTTGCGAGTCGAGGTCGCCTTCGAGCCGGTCAACCCACTGTTGCCTGCGAGTGCATGCAGGCAGTCGTTAATGCGCACGGGGAGATACGCCAGCGTTTCTCGCTCCGCCTCGAGCTGACGGGTTTCGGCGGCCAGATCGTCCACTCTCCGCTCCAGCTGGGATACCAGAGATGAAACGCGGTCGCGTTCAGCCCGCGCTGCTGTGAGTTGGGTGCGGCGAGAGTCGAGTTGAGAGGATAAGGCGCGGAGCCGGCCCTCGATGGTGCAGACGGTCCGCTGGCGCTCTTCAATGGCTACGCGCATCGATGTGGCGTCGACGGCCATGAGCACGGCGGGGACGATGGGGAAGAAGAACGTAGCCATGGCCTGCGACATGAGCCAAGCACCAGTGAGCTTCAGAGGGTCCTCAGGCCCCTGGTGCGTCCTGACCATGTAGTAGGAGGTACATACCGCAATACGCATGCTGTTGCGTGTGTTCTCGTGGTGCGCTAGATCGTTCCGGGCATGATTCATGACTTCCTCGAGGGACGCGAGGTTGGACTCTTTGCGCTGGATGTCGTCTTCGAGTGTACGGATGTGGGCATCCATGGCACGGGAGCGCTCGTGGGCTTCCTTCAGTCCGATAGACGTCCCATGAGAGTTCCTAGTGCCTTGGATGCGGGCCACCTCGTCGAGATTACGGAAAGCTTATCGCCCATCTGTTCGAGCCAACTGGAGGTCGTCGTTGAGGCTGAGAGAAGACTCTGCATGACATCACTTACATAAATAATATGGTACCCTAACCTTGACACAGCGTACCTCCACGACGGTCTGACTGGAGACCTGAAAGTGGTATATAGTTGCCTCAGCATAGCAGGACGGGAGGGTGCCAGAGGATAGCGGTGTATCGTGCTGGAGGGATACGGCCATGCTGTTAATGCCTTCGATGGCGCGCTGAATATCGGCCACAATCAACAGTTTGTGGTCTTTCATAGCCATGATTTCGTCGAGGGGGCTAGGCTGGGGAGGACTGAAGGAGCTGTGTGCAAACTGAAAGCGGAGGTAGCTGGTGCAGGGTTCCTGCAAGAATCCACGAGGAAGGGGGCCAGCCTTAGAAAAGACTACGGGTTGAGTGGCTCTTCGCAACGTGTGCTCTGGCAGGTCGATAATAATGCTCCAGTTAGGTTCAAACACCACACAAGGACAACACAAGACCGTGGAATATTGCTCTACTACATATATACTAATCAGAATCGACATACACGATGTTGGCGTCCAATGCTGGAATCCCCATTACGTATCGGGACTTACAACTAGTTACATTTGGTAGTAGCCACACGACGGTCTAGATCATCAAGAGCCAAACTATCCAACTGTGCGAAAGGACCTGCAAACATCTCATTGGACCCAAGGACCCCTACGACGCCCATGATGCCTGATACGACCTCGTTCATCGAATTTGCCGTTGACATCACTTTTGAGCAACTCAGCGCCCTGTCTATAGTACGCAGGCAGTCATTAATGCGCTCGGGGAGTTGCGCCAAAGTTTCTCTTGATGCCTTTATCTGGTGTACTTCGGCGACCAGGTCGTCCATTTCCCGCTCGAGCCGAGAGATTACAGATGAAAGGCGATCGTGTTCAGAGCGCTCTCTCGTCAGTTCATTCTGTCGAGTCTCAAGCTGAGAGCGTAGGGAGAAGATCCGGGATTCGATAGATGAAACGGTCTGCTGGCGCTCCGCAATGGCTGTTTGCATTGAGGTTACATCGACAGCCAAAATCACCGCGGGAACGATTGGGAGGAAAAACGTTGCCATGGCCTGTGCGGCGGGTTGGTAAGCGCCGAGTCCCGGTTTATCCATATCTGCGTACCGCAATGCGCATGCCGTGGCGTACGTTTTCATGATGTGTTAGCTCATGTCTAGCGTGATCGGCCACTTCTTCAAGGGATGCGAGATTCGATTCTTTGCAGTGTACGTCGTCTTCAAGGGTACGGATGCGATCCTCGGTAGCACGGGAGCATCCACGTGCCTCTTTCAATGCAATGGCTGTCGCGTTGTTAGTGTCTTGAATACGGCGCATCTCGTGGAGGTTATGGAAAAGCTGGTCGCTCGTCTCCTGGAGCCAAGCTGAGGCCGTCGTGGAGCTGAGCGAAGACTCTGGACATCGCTCGAATCAGTCATCTAGAACACGTAGCGACGCAGTACATCCAGGTGACACAGCGTACCTCCACGACGGTCTCACTGAGGCCCCAAAAATCGTGTACAGTCTCCTCAGGATAGCAGGCGGGAAGGATGTCAGAGGATGGCAGTATGTCGTGCTGGAGGGATGTGACCATGTTGTTAATGCCTTCGATGGCGCGCTGAATGTCGGCCACAATCAGGAGTTTGTGGTCTGTCATGACCGTGATTTCGGTGCAAGGAATGGAAGGGAGATTTGGGGAAGCAGCGTGCAAATTCGAAGCGGGACAGGAAAAACTGGTCAGGCACGACGGTTCCTGCAAGAATGCACGAGGAGGGCGCGGCGGCAAGGAAACCACGGCGTTGAGCGGTTCTTCGTACCATGTGCGCCGAAGTTTGAATAACACGATGGGCAGATATGCTTCCATTCGGGGATGGACGAACGGAATGGCCGACCAGAAGAGCCGAAAAACACACATGAATAGCGCCTTGAAGATCGATAGCTTGGACGGTCAACATCCTTGACGAGCTCGCTACGCAGGACGGCAACTTCAGCCTGGCAAATTTGGTGTCGACACTCGCAGGTCCCAATCCATGAGCCAGCTTGGGGGAGCGTAAGCTTTCGTTTTGCAAGGCGCGGCAGTGAAGGAGGGAATCCGACATACTTCCTAGACAAGCGCTAGTCATCAAGTTGATACTTGAACGCGGCACGGAGCTCGTGGCATCTTCCATGCCTTCGACTCCGAGGAGTACATTCCGGCTGTGTGCGTGGAGTGGAGAGCATTGCGGGTGAGGCTTTGAAATCTAGAAACAGCGCCATTGTCGCCAGCGAGGTTGCCCAGGCATGCTCAGGTGGGTCGCGCTCGCGTCAAACCAGCGTCTAGGCGTGTAGGCCTTGACGGTGAGTCGGTGACACCTGCCTTGAGGCTGCAGTGAGTCTTCTCATCGACATCGCGTGTCTATTACATCCTCCCCAAGTCCTCGTTGTCCAATAATATGGCCCATGTGACCATGTGGTAGTGCACGTAGCATCTGCTGAAGCCATGGACGTCAGAACTGTGCGACTTGAAGGTCTCATGTTAGTAGTACCTACACTCCCTAGGAAACCCTAGGACGATAGTAGGTCGCTATTTTCCAAACTTGAATTGAACCTGTAATAGAACGTTATTCAGCTACCAGATCCTAATACCGCCCCAAGAACTTAACAGAAAGGTGGGTACCACGAGCGTGCGGCAGAAGGCATAAGGCCTCTCACGATGAGACCCGAAACACGCCCCCCACATCTTGCCCTTCGTCCCCCTAAGAACCCTCCCTAAGCTCCAGAGCACACAAGGAACCCCACAGTCATGGCGCCCATCTCCCAGTGCAACTTCCAGCCCGACGCTGCCTTCCGAGACCCCCTTGCCTGCGCGAAGTTCACCCTCGACTCCTCGGGCGTCGCCGGTTTCTTCGGAGGAGACACTGCCGTCCACGGAATGGCGACCGTGAACCTCTTCCGCTGGCGCAAGTGGGGCGGCTGGTACAACACGCCCGGAAGCTACGACATCGCGAAACAGTACGGGCAGCTCGCGAACTGGCGCGTATTCAAGGGCCTCTTTCCAGGGGGCGTCCACGACCCGTCGAAGCTCTTCGGACTCGACGGGAAGGTGGGGCCCAAGTTTCTGTCTCCGCGCTCAGGCGTGCGCATTGACCAGACGGGACACTTCGCAGCGCTCATTATGCGCATAGCATGGAGCACGCGGTATACCCCGGTGAAGTCGGGAGGACCGGAGAGGATTACGAGCCCCGTCACCGTCACTGTCATCGACCTGCCGGAGGTGCCTGAGAAGACAGTCTACCCTACGCTCTCGTACCATGTCTCCGCGGTGCTCGCCGCGGTACCCATCGGGGCGAGCATCGGGGCGTGCGTAGGGTGCGCTTTCGTCGCGGACTGGTGGAGCTTCTGGAGCATCCTCCTGGGTATGGTGGCGAACGGCTGCGCGTGCTTCGTGCTTGGTTCGGGCAGGCTCGCCTTCAAGCATCCCAAGGCCGCGCATGGCGCGCCCCGTTCCGACGGCATTTTCATCACCAATGCCGGAGTGGTTGTCATCCGCGGCGAGGCGTCCGCGGTGAACTGCTTCACACGGGGCCGTTTCTACTTGGAGTATAAGCAGCCTCCCATCGCTGCAATGAACGGTAGCATCGCGGACGAGCGCGAAATACGGTCACCGAGTGAAAGGTCTGGGGTAGACACAGAGGCGAAAGGGCAAGGAAAGGGAGGGCACAAGAGGGGGGAGCGCACCAAATGCGACCGAGACACTGAAGGTACATCCGACGGTACACACCCCAACGGCTTCATCATCGGTCTGTGCTCCACCCTCCTCACCGTCCAGTTCCTTGTGCAACTGCTTCTCATCCCCCAAGGAGCACTCTTCGGCCAAGTCATGTTCATCTCGACCCTCGCGGTCTCATGGCTGTACAACACATACCTCTCCTCCATCGACCGTGAAGACGCCCAAACGGACCTCCTGCGCAAGATCCTCGGAATCGACGAGAGGAGCGTCCGCAAGTTTGAGTTTGGCACCCGGACGGCGATGGCCACCTTTGCTTGCCTCGCCCTACAGGGTGACCCCGACGACCCGCTCCCTGACAGCTCATCGATGGTCTGGGACGCACTTCTTCCGAGCAACACAGAAGTGTGGACGAGGTGGAGGACTGTGGTAAATGCCAAGTTGCGCGTGGGGCAGCCATGGACCGTCCAGCCGCACGATTACAAAGGAAGAGCGGGACCGAAGGGCGAAGGAGAGGAGCTTGATGAAGGGAACCAGAATCTGTTGCGCGCATTGCTCAACGACGCACAGGTCGCTCACAGCAGGTATCTGGAGGAGTACGGTGTTCAGGGCTAGGAGAGTGACCGAGGCTATAGAGTCTAGACGGTGAGGGGAGTAAGGCTGATAGGATTGGCCCTTGATGTCAGGTGAATACATACCATGCCCCATTCCTCATCTCCGTCAACGACTTTGCTCACCTCATCCTAAGCATACCATGCACCGGGAATAGGCGAGATTGAACTTGTATAGTGGATGCCTACTAGTATGTTCAAGGACTCGAGGGTGGTATAAGCCTGAGGACGGTATGAGGACGGTATGAGCCTGAGGACGGTATGAGCCTGAGGACATGTCTGGACATATCCGACTGTAAAATTAGACGTGCGCAAGCTTTCTTGAAAAGATCCAGGGTATCTGAGACTTACAGCGCATGGGCAGAGGTGCACTGGAGTAGAACGAGAGGTGACAGCCTGGGGACTGGGAACTTGTTAAGTATGAGAGGATGTGAATACGTAAGCGTCCTTTGAGCGCTGAGTGGGTTCGCTGCTGTGAGTGACACCAGATTTCCTCCTCCTCCTCCTCCCCCTCCTCCTCCCCCTCCTCCTCCCCTCCAGGCTACGGCTCATTAGTATTCGTTCTCTAGCTCCCCACTGACAGTCACGCTATGGTATTTCGCCTCTAACTGCCCCATGCTGCCGTCGCATTCCCTGTTCTAGTATGCGACGAAGGTGTTGGTCGCCTAGGGATACCTGGACGTTATGCAATCTGAGTCGCCATCGAAGGACGCGGGTGGACAGCATCGATGGACCAAGAGGAGCTGAGCATCGGGAGTGGTTGTACCGTTGAAGGAACATCATTTCGAGGAGCTGGTGGCGATCAAGGTGCGTAATGCCAGTGGATGTGTGCGCGGATGGCTGATGCTAGCTGGCCGGCAATAGGACCCTGATGTTTTCCGCGGTGGCTGCATTCTTGGGCATCGACAACTCTGGGTGAGCTCTTGCGAAATCTGGCGGAGCATCGCGGACGATACTTATAATGACATCACGTCCCCACTGACGTCGTCCCCCTATATTCGCCTGCCTTCTCCGTCTATAAATCCCAATCGACGTACATCGTCCCCAGCTTCCTACCCTCGTCAACATGGACAAGTCATCCTCTGTCGCCGCCGCTTTCCATGCCGGGAAGTTTCCATCTCAGCAGCAGATCTCGAAGGCTATCGACAGTGCTCTCAGCTCCCCCTTCCTCACCAACGAACCATTCGATGAAGTAGGCGAACTGACTGAACAGGGAAGGAAGCTGCAGGATGGATTTCGCGAGCTTCTCCTTGCTTATAAGAAGTTGGGCGAGAACAAGAACGGTGCGTTTCATGTGGACTTCAGGTTTTCTTTCCCGTCTCATGATATCTATCTAGCCGATGATATGATTCAGGAGTCGCTCTGGCATCTCTCGGAGGTGGATCTGTCCAGTGTTTCTGCATCCCTCCCCGACGTCGATGCCGACCAGGCTAAAGCCGACTCTCGTGCGCTAGCCCACGCCCTTCGCACCGTAGTCTCCGTCTTCTCCGAAAATCTTGCACAGGAGGGCCGCTCTCTTTTCCACGACTTTGCCTCCTTCATGCGTCTCTCGCTTGCCGATGCCGCCCACCACCTCAGCGATAGGGCGCGCGGGGCTGCGGACGTTCTCCGTGAGGTTGACAGAGAAGTCGAGGAGGGAGAACGAAGCGAGCTTGGGATCAAGCGCAAAGCTCAGGACCAGCCGGAAGATACCAACACCCGCGCGAGGTTCGAGAGAGGCATGGACACCGCCAAGGAGGTCGGTTCCAAGGCCATCGGTGCTGGACAGTCGACAGCACAGGCCACTCAGGAGCTTGCGCAGCGGTCCAGTTCGCGCATTCAAGATGCGTTCTACCAGGTTTGTGTTCGCCGGGCGCTGTCGGTGTGGGCTCCGCTGATGTCATTGGCCACAGATCTGCGATCAGGCACAAAGCGACAAGAGCTACCACGAGTCCATCTCGACCATCTTCAAACTCTTCGACAAATGGACGAAACGCTGTCTCGACGCGGCGGCCGACATGAATCAGGCGACGTCCCTCGATGCGTTTATCGACGACCCGACCCCCGAGAAGCACCTCATCACTGCCATCCGCGGGTTCCGCGAGTTCATGGAGCGTCTCGCCAACGGGAAATCTCTCGACGGCTTTTTCGGCGCCCTCCGCGTATGTGGCGTCGACATCCAGCAAGACCGCGACATCCGCACCTGGTTCGACAAGCTCCTCGCGCACCTGCACGCCAGCCTCGACGAGCCTGGCTTCGTGCGCAGCGAGGCGGCGGAGAAGCAGCGCGAAGCGCTCCACCACGAATGGGAGGAATTGGTCAGTGAGGAATCAGAGGAGGGACGCAAGTGGAGCGCCGACTTCGCGGCCCTCAGGCGCGAGGTCACCGAGTTCCAGCGTGCGATAGACCAGGAGGAGGACATCCGCGAGCTGCGTCGCGCCCGTGCGCGATTTGCGGAGGATGTCGAGAACATGCTCCTCGCTACCGGCACCGCGGGCGCGCACACGTTTATGGACCGCGCGCCCTGGTTCTGGCAGGACGTATTTAACGTTCACCTCCCCAGAGTCGTCCGGTCGATCAAGGATATCCCCATACCTAGGTTTGTGCCTTTATCGTGCCCTTCCTATCTATTCGCTCACCTCCGCTTAGGACCGAGTACAAGGACAACGAGGTCGAATTTGTGCTGGAGGACCTCGACATCTCGAGGTTCTCCCTACTCCCCGGTCACGCATATATCCGCAACATCACCGACATCGACATCAAAGCCCCCTCCCCCGGCAAGACGGACATCGCGGTCGGCACGCTCACCCGGCTTTACCTCCAGGGTCTCCAGCTGCAGCTGAAGGAGGTGTCCTTCTACTACAACGACAAGACTACCACGATGGGGCCCTCGGAGATCAGTGGCCTCCTCGAGTTCACAATTCCGCCGCAGGGTGTGGACATCGACGTCGTCGTCCGCTCGATCCCGAACACCCCCGACGGCCTGCGGGAGCGCGAGCGGCGCAGCTCGTTCATCGACATCCAGCGCGTCGACGTCAAGGTCTCCGAGGACGCCGCGCTCGCGATCAAGGAGTCGAACCACCCGATCCTCGTCACGCTCTTCCGCCCCGTGATGCGCACGCGCCTGCGCGAGGCGATCGAGACGGTGCTCCGCCAGCAGATCCGCGGCACGCTCGAGCACCTCGACGCGCTCGCGTGGGACGTCGGGCGCCGCGCGGAGGTGTTCGAGGACTCGGGCCTGCCGCGCGGCGCGAGCCTCGTCGCGGGCTTCTGGTCGGAGCTCGGGCACCTGCGGCGCACGCAGGAGCGCACGGCGAGCCTGCTGAGCGGCTGGAGGGCGACGGGCACGGGCGTGGTCAAGGAGGACAGGGACCCGGACGTGCAGTTCGCGATGGGCGTGGAGCCGCAGGTGCTCCCTGGCGAGAAGCACGGGCCGAAGGGCACGTTCGCGGAGACCCTTGAGGAGAGAGAGGAGGTGGAGCAGGTGGAGCAGGCGCCGGGTGTGGTCGAACAGGCGAGAGAGAGGGTGAAAGAGAAGGTGCGAAAGGTGAAGAGCTGGCAGGAAACCGTCCAGCAGAAGACGGAGATGGAGCGGCAGCGGCCGGGGTGGAGGAGCCCGGCTTTCGATGGGCTTTGGGCTTGAACGTTGAATGTTGACTCTCGTTCGTGCATACGGATCTAGTCCTGGATGATACGTCCGATGTTAGAAAACCACGGTTCGGCGTAATATACGAGCGCTGACTAACATCATTGGTCCCTCAGCATTCCAATTTCGGCACAGTTCCCGCCCGCAATACCATAGTTCGTACACAGTGCGCCGTGGTGAGCATGCGTCAAACATGTGGGAGTTGTGTACACGCTCCATTCGAGATTGGTGAGAAAAGACACATGACCATGCTGAACGTCATGAGGCAGAATATATAAGTGAGGTACAAGTACATGCAGACAGGTAGCTAAGCTGTACAAGAAAAATGCGACGGAATCATGGGAATACAGATACGCGAAGACGAAGTGCATAATTTGGAGGGACGAAGAAAGTCAAAGAAAGTACATGTAGAAGGACATGTCCATATCTACGGTCAATGTTCATAGGCCGAGGAAAGTCGAAATATACGTCGTGATGCGGGCAAACACCGCTTTCTTCGTCTTCTTTTTCTTCGGCTGTAGTAGGTGATGACGTTAGTGCACGCGACACGAGCCAGTGAAGTAGAAAAACGCACCACAGGCGGGGTAGCGGCGTCGCCGTTGGCCGCCCGTTTTACCGTGGTAATAGCATCTACGGTCTCGACGGTCGGCGACGAGGAAGAGCTCTCCTGCTGCGCCTCGCCATTCGCGGACGGGAGTCGCAAAGGCTGAGGCTCCTTCTTTGGCTCCTGCTCCTGCTCCTCTTCGACGTGCTCCTTGAACCACTAAACGGATCGCGACGAGCGGGGATAAGACTTTTTGTAGGACTAGTAATTCCGAAAGACAATACGGTTACGCACCTGAGTGTAGAACTTGGCCGACTCCTTCGGGTACCGCTTCTGCGTCTCGTAGTCGACGTAGGTCAGCCCAAATCGAGTTACATACCCATCGGCCCTGGGTGACGATCGAGGTTAATGAGCCAGCACATGACACGTCAAATGTCGGAGAGATTCACCACTCAAAGTTATCGAGAAGACTCCACGCGAAGTATGAGCGGATATCGACACCGTCCTCTCTTACAGCTGCGAGGATAGCGGCGGTATTACCCCGGAAATACTGCACCCGATCATGGTCGGCGAGGGCCTGCTCGAGCGGCATAGCGTTCTCGTCTTTGACTGCGAACCCGTTCTCTGTGATGCTGGACGTAGCTGTCAGCCGCGCCCTGCACAAGGAGAAGGCTTGAAAAGTCCTCACTAGATAGGTTTCGAGTACCGCTACCGGGTGTGCTGCTTAGCTCGAATCCTTATGAGACGACTGGACGCAGAAATACCTTGTAGAGGTAGTTTAGGAGTTGGCGGAATCCTTCCGGGTCTGTACGAGCACCAAGTCGTGATTAGCGGCTAGACGGAGTCCAAGCCCGGTACTGTGAGAGAGAATGACGCTCACAATCTTGCAGCCATGCGCAGTGTGCTAAACATTACGGACTCGATCAGAGACCCGACATCCAGCGTTATTGCTTCACCAATACGCAACGCACCTTGTGTCCCTAGCTGTGTGCCATCCGGCCGGGTGAAAGTGTACTCGACCTTGCCCTGGAACTCGTCATCGCCGCCCGCCTCTATCGCCCGGAAAAACCTGTCGTTAGCGAAGGGTACCCAGGGAAGTCTGCCTCGATCCGTGCCAAGACCTCGCGCCGCTCGCCAAATGACGTGTACGCACTGCAGAGGTTCGTCGTGTACGTGTTCATGCCGTAGAACTCGGACGAGCCGGTCACGACCGCGAGTTCTTCGGGTGTGAAGCGCGGTAGGCGGTCGCCCAGCATCTCCTTCATATATTCCGGATAATCACCGAGGTAGATCGGGTCCTGTGCAGACGAGTCGGAGTAGTGAGCACATCGCGATCTGGAGGAGGAAAATCACATGGAAGGGGAAGAAGCGAGGGAGTTATAATAAGATGCATTTGTTGAGAGGGTCGGTGGGATGGTTGCCGGGACGAAGGACAGCAGGTGAGTTGAAAGAAGAAGTTGATGACGATACTTACGGCAAACCAGCCTGTTAGGATCCGTCACGGGACGCGCAATGTCAGCCAACGCGATGTTCAGAAGCGTTAGAATTCAATAGCGGGTCGGGAGGGCCGAACGTACCGATAGCGACGTCGAGAGCATGCTGTGCCGCAGCGATATCTATGTAAGGACGAGGCAGGTTAGCTTCATGGCATACATAGGAGACAAGGGACCAACTGACTCTCGGGACTGTCGTCGTATGGGAGGGCCATGTCACCGTTAAGTGTGATGCCAATCGAACCGCCGTGCTTGGCCTTGAACTCCTCGCGATAGAGCTTGCACGTGTAGGCATGCGCGAGGATCAGGTGGTGCCCGACGCTTAAATCATGAAATAAAGTTCACAATCACCCGGTCGACGAACGCACAGATGGTGCGGTAGTATAACATGTGGCGACAGCGAAGGACAGCGAGGAAGGCGGCGTGCAAGGTCGGGTAATTAGCGGGTGTGGATATGCAGAGAAGAGCGGGGCGGCTTACATCCACGGTTCAGTCGAGGAATTGCCCTCCGGCGAGCGTATCCGATCACTTGACCGCCCGGGAGCGAACACACCACGTCCATAGCCGAGGATTGAGGTGCACCAAGGCTCATTGTGGGTCAGCCTGCAGGTAGACACATGTGATCAGCATGTGTTGCGCCAGAGAAGAGAAGCAGGGACACGTACCAGTACTTGACGCGGTCGCCGAATCGCTCGAAGCAAACCTGTGGACAGAAGCCCGAATGGTTTGAATGGTTAGTTCTGATAGAGAAAGAGAAGCCGCGGCTCTTTGACGGACTTTAGCGTAGTTGACATAATCGTCTACAATCTCTCTGCTGAGCCATCCACCGTAGCGGTCGTGCAAGCCCTGGGGAAGATCCCAGTGGTATAGAGTCTAAGAGTAGGATGAATCACGGATAATTAGAAGCGCTCGATGAAAGGGAAGATGGAGGTAGAAACTCACGACAAACGGAACTATTCCCCGTTCGATAAGGCCGTCGATCAGATTCGAGTAGAATTGGATGCCTGCCTCATTGACAGGGTCGTTGCGGCCACCGAGCGGAATAATCCGAGACCAGGCAATGGAGAAACTGAAACAGAAGCGGCGCGATTGGTTGAGGGGTAGTCGTATACATCCTGCCAATAAAACCACATACCGATACGACTTCACACCATACTGAACCAAGAGATCGAGGTCCTCCCTCCACCGGTTGTAGGAGTCGGTGGCAACGTCGCCATCCCTGCCGTCGAGAGTTTTACCGGGAATCCTGGAGAAGTCGTCCCAGATTGACTTTCCGCGGCCGTCGACATCGAGGGAGCCCTCAATCTGGAAACTCGCTAGAAATCAAACGAAAAGAATTAGTGCCGAAAGAAATGGGAATGTCCCGACAGGGGGATATTGAACTGTGCGGGGGATGCTTCGCAGTGTGTGGGGGGAGGCGAACGCACCAGTAGCGAAGCCCCATAGGAAGTCCCCGGGCAGCTTGTCTGACGAGGTGTCTTTGGCGACCATAACGGCTGGAGGGAGCACGAGTAGGGTGGCAGGTCGTTGAAGGCATGTTCGTTCTTAAAGGACTGTGTGGAAACGATGCCGATATCATCTTTGAGGGGTTGGAACGGAACATTTGACAAGGGTGCCCCGAGGAAAGTCCGAGCGGGTACCCTAGTTCTGTGGACGGGTGGAGTGTGGCGGGTGCGAGTTCGAGTGGCCAACTCGGGCGTGGAAACGGAGGCGGCTGGTGGCTTCCCCATACAAGAAACTTCCGGGAGAACGTTGGCGGACTCCGCGCCGGATCTCTGGCGACCCCGCAAGCACGCTCGGCGTACAAGTTTCCGCCTTCACTGGCGAGCGATGAGCGAGTGGAAATTGAGTTTTTGAGATCCCCAGATACTCCGGGACAAGTCCGGTGAACGATAGCGTTCGATATTGATGGGCTGTCTGTTGAGATAGCAGTGCCACGGATATCCGCGCGCAGCAGTGTGCTAGAGAGAGATCTCTCTCCAGTATCCATACGAACCACTGATGTTCAAACCACTAACCTGGTACGCTAGACAGGCGCCTCGGTCCCACCCTCCATACCGGAAGAATGGCTTCCGCAACCTATTTAATATATCCATAAGCTTCCCTGACGGCAGACAGAGGCCTCGTTCACCTGCAGAAGTCAATCCGAAGGTCAAAAATGGTGAGACAGACCCCCTGCCGGTCACCTCATCCTGACGGGTCCGACATTTCTCCGACACGCCCTTGCCCGGCTTCCTGTCTCCATCCCCACAACGGGTGGCATCTCGTCATCTCCACATCTATCCGATAGGCCACGGACAGCCCAGTTACGGCCCCCCAAAACGCGCTTACCTGCTCTCCCCAGTTGATTCAGCGGAAATACTGGTCCATACGAGCGCCGTTACCACCATGCCCGCTAAAGGCCTTGCAATCCTAGGTGCCGGCATCTTCGCCAAGGAAGGTGAGTGGCCCGACCCTCCGAATTCAAGAAACCTCCGGAGATTAACTAGCCTGCGCTTACTCTCCCTTGCTCCCTGCGCCCTCATCGCTTCGTCTCCTCCACCTGCGATCGCGTGCGATCAGCCCATTTGCCCTCTCTTGCGAAGCTTGGCGATGTCTTCAGCCTCAAAGCCGTCTACTCTCGGTCAAACAAGAGCGCATCGGCGTTCGCCAAGGACGCCAAGGAGGTCCTCCAGCTCCAGGAACCTCCCGATGTGTACCACGACGAGGACTCCGCCGCGTCTCTGGACGTCCTCCTGGCCCGGTCGGATGTCGATGCCGTCATCGTGGTCTTGCCCATCACCGTCCAGCCAACGGTCATCCTCAAGGCCCTCGCCGCTGGGAAGCATGTCCTCAGCGAGAAGCCCGTTGCGCCGGATGTGAGCAGGGGCCGCGCGCTCATCCAGGAGTACGAGACCAAGTACAAGCCCCAGGGCCTCGTATGGCGTGTCGCGGAGAACTTCGAAGCCGAGCCAGGCTACCTCGCAGCCCGCCGTATCGTCCAGGAGGGCAAACTCGGCAAGATCACCTACTTCAGTGCCCGCTCGTACAACTGGATTGACGAGAACTCCAAATGGTACAACACCCCCTGGCGCACAGTCCCGGACGTGAGCCCTCTTCATCCGTTTGGTTGTGTACGGTATGCTTACTTGTTTATCCGACTCGCCTTGCTTGTCCGGCCACGTCTCCCGGATAGTACCAAGGTGGTTTCTTGGTATGTTTTCCCGCTTATCGGAACTGCAGTAATGGGTGCCTGACCGGCCTTCCCCCCGGGGCTCCGCACCTGCTGAGCATAGCTCGACGGCGGCGTCGTAAGTAGCTTTCTCACTGCATACACAACGTGCCTGGCACTCACCAAACAAACCGTCACTTCCGATTCCGTTATCCGGTCCCCGGTGCCGACTCGCCCACTGTGGAAATGCGTTGCACAAAACAGCACACCATAGCGGCGCTGCGCATGATCCTCGACTCGCCGTTCACGACGCTTTCGGCACATGCGTCGCTCGCGAAGGACATACTTCCTCCGCACGACACAATCAACGCGATCGCGCGAGTCGCGAACGGCGCACACGGCATCATCGAGCTTTCGTGGGGCACGCCGGTACCCACGCGCGCCACAGACGCCCACAACAGCATTTCCGTCACCGGCACAGACGGCTGGCTCGAGGTAACGCGCGCGCCTGGGGTTTTCCGCATCACTGTCAAGACCGCGACGCGGGATGAGAAGGGGAAGCGCGTCGGCGAACAGACGGAAGTCATCGAGGAGAAGGAGGTCGGGGTCCAATTCGAGATCGCAGGCTTCTTGGAAGCGCTGGACGGGAAGGACGATGGGCTCGACGGCCCGCGGGGCACGCTGGTCGACGTTGCGTTCATCGAGGCCGCGCTCAACAGCGGCGGCGCGCCGGTCGATGTTGGGAAGCTTGCGCAACTGTAGTTAGTGAGCCTTGGCATGCAAACGATACTTTCGTGAGGTATGGAAGAAGTCAAATTCGTATAACGTAGTGCTGTATTTTTCCCGAAATGAAAGAGTTCGCTCTAAGCTCGTACCTCGCAGTCCGACAGCGATTCAACAGCCCGGTAGTCTCGAGGTTACGGCGACAGGGTTCACACCCCCGAACCCAATGGCTCTGAAAACGCAGACTCTTCACATGCTTCCGCTTCCAAATACCCTCATCTCCGGCTCCCGCCGGAAGCATACCATGAACCTGTCCCCGGCCGCGCAGCACGCCTTCAACCGTGGTGTCGGGCTATGTGCCAGAGAGCACCTTCGGAGGCATTACGGCAACCACCCACAGCCCAAGCCCTTGAGGCCAGAAAGGATGGAAGTCCACGCGAACCGAAGCACTTGTCGCGCACATTCCTCGGGGAATTCTCCACGGTGATACATGAGCGCGCTAGAGCCTAACGCGTCGCGATGGCCAGCTTGGTCAAGAATTGCGAGCTCAGGCTTAGAATAGTGTCACAATGCTCACGAAATTTGCGGAGGGCATACGAGGATAGAATAGATAGAGCGGGTAGATAGGGTGCGCGTGCGAGGGGAAAGCGGGTCTGCGGGAAGCCTGGGGGAGGACTTCCCCCAAGGGAAGGCTGTCAGAATGCTCGCGTTGGCGAGAGCACCGTCGGGCGCCGAGACTGCACCCTGAATGCTCTCGTCGACGTCGGCAGCCCGGCCTACACGCGCCTAGACAAGTCAGCGTTATTGTAGGGTCAGTCCCCTTGAGCAAGGGCATCGGTGGTCCTCGGGGAAGGGGCGGCGTGCGCGAACAAGAAAGACGGCCGGGATCGTCGACGACAGGAATGACAACGCTGACGTGCACGACACTCACGATTTCAATCAGCGGAAGCGCAGAAGCCCGATAACCATCGTTGAAACGATAGAATACCGAGGATGGGCTCTTGAGCGCGGAGACGGAGGCCGCAACCGCACGCTAATCTTGGACGCACGGGTTCCCAGACGCAAGGGTGAGAGGCCGGGAACGTAGACGGGATAAGGTGGGTCCACATTGACAACAGTGTAAGTGGAATTCCGAGTAAAACGAACATGAGTCTAAGTCAATGGCATTTCCTAAAGGCTACACACGGCGCACCTCTTAGATTGCACAACCGATCGACTGAAGCATCCGCAGCAGGCGTGTGGGACAGGTTCATCCTTGGCGGAACGAGTGTACGATTTAGGGCAGGAATGTGCGAAACGGTGGGCAGTACTTCACGACCACAGTAACGGCGCAATGACGCGGATTCCGGGGAGTCGTTAGCTGTCACATGTTTCGTCTTCTTCGAACACCAGCAAGGGGTTGATCGCAAGACGGAGAAAGCGGCAAAACGCCCTGACTCGTCCTTACGCGGATGTTGCTGGTGCCTGCGCATAGAACGGGGCTAAGTAGGCGAACGTAAAGCTTGTGCATTACCGAAAGCGATCCTCGTAGCTACTATATATTATTGCCGAGAGCGCAGAGACTTCCCTGGCGTCCGCGAGGCCCTACGGGTTGATGCGATTGAGTCAGTTACGCATAGGTGGACGTGCATTCAACGAGAGACGCACATCGACGAGCTCGTTTGGCAGACCTTCCAGGGCCAAGTGACACCATCTCGCCAATCCTGGAAGCATCGCGGCAAGCCGCTCGCGAGGCTCCTGCCCAGCAAGAATGGTGTCTTCTTGCTCGTGGTATGAACCGAAGATGTGCTTCTCAACTCCCCGGAAAAGGACGTCCGTCGCCCGGTCGAGGCAGACCTCTAGAACAAGTTCAAACGAATCCGACGCAACGTGGGTGCGCGTCTCCGAAAGGAAGGCGTCGAAGGTGGGATCGTGTACGGTTGCAAGCCATGCGGGGATACCGCCCTGGGTGAGCACATGTTGAAGAGTCTCGGGCGTGGGTGGGAGAAGCGTGGACATGAAGCTAAAAAATAGAAAATGGTAAGAATAGGCGAAGGATCAGGACTATTGTAGTTCAGCCACTCTGACGAGTGGAATGAATGCACATACTTTATTCGACGCTCTTTACCCTCGAACGTCACCTCGTACTCCACCCGGCGGCGGACATCGCAGATCAAACGGTGAAGGTCTGCAGCTGATAGCTTGGTTTTCAAAGACACACTACCGTCCGAGGAGGTTACACAATGGAAGAACTAGTGCCATGAAAGATAACATACCTTTCGAACACCTCCTCAACGCCTCTTCGCACGCGTTCCCCAACATCCTTCCAACCAACATGGAGGATCCACCAGCTGAGTGTGAGAAACTTGCGTTCCGTTTCCTCGCGGACAGTCTCTGAATCCTCCAGCTCGTCTGTCTCTGCATCTTCCAGACTCTTGTCTCCCCAAAACAGGGCGTACACGGATGTACTATACTGCAGCTGCTCCCGCACACGCTCATCACGTTCTTGTTGAATCATGGACTGTATGTATTTGGAGCGTCCAAGGATGTTGAGTTGGATGTGGGTAAAGAGAGAAAGCAGAGTCATGGAGTAGATCACGGTTAATGTCCGAGTAAATGCTAATGGAAACTCAACACGCGCAAGTGCCTCGAATATAATAATCGCTACGCACTGAGTATTTTGACCTCTCTCCACAACTCAGCCTTACTTCTTGTGCCAGGACTGAGCACGTCGAGCCGTCGAGCCTGTATATGCGCTTAAAATGCAGAAATACGTCGACTAGAGATTACGCACCGGAGATGTAGAAGGCCCTAAGCCCGAGGAACCTGATGCGGAGCCTGTTGAAAGGACGGAGTCGGAGAGGGTTCCGCCGAGGCTTGACCTTGGGGAACTGGACGCTCCACCTTCCCTCGGTGCAGGGAACACTTGGGACGACCCTTGAGAAGAAAATTGGTCGACCCAGCTCGTAGACGACGTCGACATCTCCGTGGGGATAGCATCCACGGACGAAATCACGGAGACGGACCCATTCTCTGATCGCACGTCCGGTTCCTGATTGCGAACGTTGTCGACGCTCGACGTGAGGCTTGACTCGGACGGCGCGGTGGGGTGCTGCAACTCCATGCGTGTTTTTGGTGCCTTTGAATAGGATTGGAGCTCCTGGGTTACGCCCTCGACGTCCATGCCTTCGAGGATATGGGTGCCCAGCGTAGGAAGGAGCGCCATGACGGTGAAGGAGATGTCTTGCTGGTTCTGCTCGAATCTTCTCCGGAGACTACAAAGACCAGGCTCAGGGATAGATGCGAAAAGAAAAGACATCACTCACTTCTCTCGAGCCGCTCTCTCCTGGAGGATGGAGTTCCGAACATCGTCGAGTCGTTCAGAGACATACCGGCCGATCATGTACGCGCCGCCGACGTAACCCGCGACCTTGGTGAGACCGCGGCGTCGTTCATGAAAGTAGTTGCCGAGGGCATGAAACATAACGAGATGGTGGTGGCATGCAGGAGGTAGAGTTGAGGGCACACACAGCGTTGGCGAGCTCCAGGTCGCGTCCGACACCGGGCAAGTAGCCGGCGCTGTCAAACACGTGCTCGTCACCGTCGCTTACGCTGTCCCTCACGCAACCTTTTCCTTCTACCATCATCTGCTTGTCTCGACATGGTGCGTTCCTTCCTCTGGCGACAACACGAATTCTGGCGCAACGATCTCACGATGCTCATGGTTTAGGGAGGAGGAGCGAGATATCCTTACCCAAAGGCGGTCTGGTCGCCAGCTGGTACGTGCCCGTCATCCATCAACCAACCCACCACCCGTCCGTCGGACGTTGTGAGGTTCCTAAACCCGTTCTAATAGGTGGTTGGTGGACGAGACCCGCAAACTGGAAGTCTAATACCGCGATCGCATTCGCTGGTATCCTCACTGTTGCCTACGGTGTTTTCACACTCAGTGCAGACAAGGAGGTGCGTTCCCTTTCGCCATTGTTCCTCAATACCGTCAGCATAGTAACCTGTGAACCGTCCTCTCCTGTGCAGCGGCGACTTGTGGAGCCATCCCGCCCCATTCCCTCGATGACTGTGCGTAACGGACCGTGCCATCCCGACGCAGACGCGACTGACCCCTGATGTGCTTGTAGTGGGCAAGGCAATACCGGGAGCAGAAGGAGACCTCACATGCGCAATAGAATAGCGATCCGCCCTTCCTGTTTTTCTGCGCTCCTGACAATCAGAGCTCTCTATCTCCCTGTCGTCGTGATGGGCTATGAAGCATGTCTGGCAAATGCTTGGAAGTTCCGGAGATTATCCGCAGGATTGCGGCATGGTACGTGTCTCCATCCTTCTCTCTATTAGAAGCCTGCCTCTCAATCCGCCTCGCCTTCTAGTTCGTGCCATTCACTTTGAACTTTGGCCATGTCTTGTGCATGATGATGATTCCGTCGGAGAAACTCGACGTTCGTCGTTTTCCATTCGAATAACTGACGCGCATTCTACCATCCAATCGCTATGGCATGGAACCGTGGAGCGTAAGGAATTCGCGATGGTTTTCAAAGTACGAAGTGGGTCAGAGTGGGGCCGATGGATAGTGAGGAGAAACCGCGGAAAAGCCTTGTCGTCTTATCCAGTCCAAGCGCCACCTACTTGGGGCGCGGTATTGATTATTACCAGTTTACAGGTGCAAGGTATACAATGTACCAGTCGCGCAATTCGCTCCCCGAAGCCGCTTGCCACCTTGGGTATCCTCTACTCCACTGGATTCCAGGGTTCCCTGACGTTGCTTTGGATTCTCAACCAGGACCTTGCTGCAGTACCATGGCGTACGATGCATGGCGGTGCTTCTCATCCTCAACGGCCTCCCATTCGTCAAACTCCAACTCATCCTCCGAGCCGATCTCCCACTCCTCCCATTCGTCGTCGTCGTCCAGCGCGATGACCCTGCGCACCGTCTCGACGACCTCGTACTCCTTCGCCGGGCCTAGGAAGGAGAACAACCCAACGTCAACACCCGACTGAGCTCGCTCTCTTGAAAAAAGGAGCCCCACCTCGTGGCTTAGCCGGCTTCGCAATGTCCAAGATGTGCACCTCGACACGCCCCCGCGCGTCGTCCTCGGCGTCGCCGTGCTGGCTCTCCCCGGCCCACTCGCGCTCCCACTCCTCCTGCACGTCCATCTCGTAGGCGCCGCGCGCCTCGTCCCACTCTGTCCCCATCGCGGGGCTGTTGTAGACTTGTGCAGGCGCGGAGCGCATCTGCCGGTATATCCTCGGGACGGTCTTGGGCTGCTTCCATGGCTTGGCCGGGGGCGCAACGAGCGCGGGCGCAAGCACGTTCTGTATTGGTATTGCGGGGTCGACGACCGCGTCAGCGAGGAGCCCAGTGGTCGGGAGAGAAAGGAGGTGCATGCGCGGGAGCGGAGGCAGGGTAAGGGGAGGGAGAGAGATCGCGGTAGGGAGAGGACAGGTGGATATATGCGGCGCGTTTGGGGGCGGGCTTACCAAGGGTTGGTGTTGGTTCAGTGCCTTCAACGGCGCGAGAACCATCTTCCTGGGGGTATCCGCGCCGCGTTTGATGGGGCGCACGACAACGGTGTCGGTCTTCTTGCTACGAGGCATTGTCGGGTATGTGGTGTGGGGGTCGGTGCGGCGGGTTGCGGGTACAAGCGAGGCTCAGTCAAGTGTGCTCGGGATCGGATCCCGAGGTGAGTGTGATGGTCCTTCGCCATCGTCGAGGCTGATATATGGACCGTCTGTAGGTGACTCATCGTGAGTCGCGGTGGTGGGACAGATGTCGAATGTGTTCCTGCTATCACGGATGTGAATACAATGTCGGGCCAGCTGTCGCCAGACGTCACGCCATGACTCGGTTTGAGGAGTCAATGTATCGCATAGACTGGTCATTGAATGTGAGCAACGGAACCGCGCGTTCTCCGGGAACAGTTGCGGTGAGGTGGCGGTGCCGCTATCTGAGGCCGTGACTCACGACGCATTCTTGCAGGTCACCATCGTGCAAGGTGAATGTCCATGTCTTGAGCACAAGCATAACGCCCTGAGCATCCAATTGACGTATCCATCAAATTAGAGAGCTCGGCGACAACACTAGTTCTTGCCTTGAAGTTCGTTTGCCATTACGGGAAGGGTACAGGTACAGTTACAAGAGCAACGTACCCTGGGCAATAAATCGGCGGCATGATCGCGAACTGAGGAATAACAACAAAACGGCTGGCCGCAGCAAGAAGCAATTAGTCGTGCATATTGTCTGTCTTAAAGCGCAAGATAGAAACCCGGCCCATCAAGTCGATATATCGTCACCATCCTCAAGCTCGCTGACAGTGCCGGTCTCTGGTAACAGCCGCTTCTCGGACCTCCACACCCGCCATCTCATCCACATCCTCCACACTGCCCTCGTCCTCGGTGCCGACTTCGCCAACAGGCACGTCTCGCTCTCCGTTCCTTCCCATCTCGGATCTCTGGTCCCCACCCACTGGCAGCTCGACAGCCGACGACGTGCGCGACGCCTCACTGCGAATCTCGACGCGCAGGACGTAGGACCCAGCGCCCGCGAAGTCCAGCGCGAGGTCCACGGTGACCGTCCCAGCCCCGCCCAGTGCGCTCAACATGACTCTTTCGAAGTCGAGTCTAGGACGCCATCCGAATACGCTGCTGTCGGTCCACGATACGGTGGGACGATCCGCACGATCGGAGTCCATGGTACCAGTACCAGAATCGACTCGGAGGTGAACGGACATTTCGACAGCGGCGTCGATGGTGAACGCTTCGCCGTCGTCTTCGAGCACGTGCTGGAATTCGACGGCGATAGCGTGTTCGTCGTTCGAAAGCGCCAGCCGCTGAGTGGTCGGGTGGTCCGGATCTGGGTCGGAAAGGCTCGCCGAGTATCCCTGGGAACGAAGAGCGTCGCGGGTCTCCGGTAGTAGCACCAACTTGATCGAAGTGTACGGTTGGAGCTGGAGACTCCAGAGCAGATCGCGGCGGTCGGGGTGCGGAATGTAGACAGTCTTGAGTTCGGTCTGCGAGCGACAGTACTCGATGGTCTCTGGCGACAGGGGAAAGAGATGACTCGGCCAGCTGGAGTAATTGCGTTCGGAGCTGACGACGATGGATCCGGTGTACACGAACTCGACGTCAGAGTCTGAGGGGGGTATGTAACAAACCCGTCCTAGGCGATCCCCGGGGCGTTCTGCGTGTTCGCACTCGAGGATAGCCAGGTACCACCGGTAGTCTTCTGGGGCGTCGAATTTTAGTTGGACGTCCTCGGCGTCTGGTATGACGCGCAGGAGCAGGTCTCGGGTGAGAGGGATCATCTGGAACTGCGTACAAATCCCATATGGAGTGGATGCATACTCTATCTTAGAGCGATGGGAGGATGAGGCCAGGGTAGTCGTGGCGTCACGACGAATGGTGCTTACGGCTTCGCAATTCTTGAAGGAATCGGGGGACCCAGAAAGCAAATGCCGTTGACCATACGGCAGTGGTTTAGCGTGAAGAATTTTTGTGGTATAGGCGAGGTCGGGGTTCGAGGAGAACCGAGAGTCCAGGTAAAGAAGTCCCCACGCGAAGAGGCTCTGGTCTGGGAGACGCTGCATGATAAGCTCCTGCAACCTTCGGAACGCGCGGTCGCCCTCGCCGTAAAGGGTCGGCATGTGAATGTCGAAGATACCGAGCAGAGAGTACGCCCTGTCTTCCCTCCTCGTCGTTTCTCGGTTTGCGGCCCACGAGAGTCGCTGGGCGACGCTGAAATTGTCAAGGGACTCCAGGTGCAACAGAGCTTTGTAATCGATCTTAGTGACGTTCTCGACGAGGCGGGCAAGAACGTGCTTCGAGCCTACGGGAGCCCAATCTTTAGAGAGAAACTCCACTCGGCGCGGAGCGATGAGCTCCTGGAGCGTCCATCCGCGGGTAAACCAACGGCTCTTGCGGAAGAAGGAGTCCTCGGCCTGATGGTCGACCCCGGGAGGAACATCGGCGAGATATGCATAGCACACGTCTGCACGGGCGTACCATTCGTACATGGAATTGATGGCCTCGGAAAGCTCTGAGCTGCTTGACTTGTCGATGCAGCAGGAATCGATCCAGACGTAGCGGTAGCCATTCGTTCGTGCGACGGCGCATGCTTCCCGTATTTTAGGTGAGAGCCTGCGGTCATCCCAGATGCAACCACGGAAGAGTTTTGATGGTAGTTCTTGGGGCAGCGTGGAAGAATTCAAGTGCCAGGCAGGGGTGCGAGGATCGAGTAGGCGTGCACACAGAGGGATGATGTTAGCTTCGTTATCAGAGCTCCGTATGTCGAGCATCAATGCTAACATCTAAACCTCGTCAACTCACCTGTTATGCGGTTCAACCAAAGCGTCAAGCGTTGTGAAGGTCTGTGAGAAGACAAAGTAGCCCTCAGGCTCTTGGAAGCGCGACGGCGGCCCACATAGCGCCGCTGGATCTTCTTCAACTCCTCGTAGGTCTGTTCGCCCTCTTCATCCCAAGTATGTGACAAGATAGCATACTGGGTCTCGTCCAGGTTTGCATCGGTGAACTGACCAGTCAGGGTGTCTAGAAGGCGCATGCCAGCGATCACAAGTCAAATGACTTGAATGGCCTTTGGCAAAGAATGGCAATTAGCACAACGGGATGGTTATGTGGATTTCTAAGTGTACCCGTGGAGATGGCGTCGTGACTTTAGGTCGTGAACATGAACACGTAGCGCGTTAACTTCAAGGAAAACGTCAACGAATCCCGCGGCTGGGCCCGGGTCTGCGATGCGTGACAGCGCGTGGATGGGCGTCTAGTGTGACAGTTAGCCACGTGACTGCGATGACTTGGCCGCAAACTTGGAGCCGAGTCACGGTCGCGGCTTCCAAGTTCCAAGTTGCTGCCGCGATGTCGCCGTCGCCGCTGTCCTGCTTGCAACTAAGGCGGTTTCTGCTGATCTACGACTTCCTCTCCCGATGTCCTCGTAGCTTCGTCTAGCTTGCGAGACCTTCTTTGGCCTTCTCGACCCTGTAGAAGCCTGCATAACTGCTCACTGGCATGGCTGTACTCCCACGGCCTCAGGACTCCATGGCACGCGCGCCAGGTATTTCCAGAGCTTAGATTAGTCGACGGAAGCTGGAACTTACTCACACGATAACTGTGCATCTACCTAATCTCGCACAGCAACTAGTTGCATAGTTGGCATCATGGCGTATCGAATCGAAGTCTATCCGTAGCTCCCGATTCCATCATCGAGGCTGACCACGCCGTGACCACGCACCACGGGCAAGGGCAAGCCACGGCGGAGTCTGCATAAGCCCCTTGCGTGCTCGGACCTTACTATTTCTCGTACCCCGCAACCGACAGCGCAACCTGCGTATAACCGCTCCTCGCCGTCCGGTATCACTTCGGAGATTCACCGAAGCACTCTTCGATATTGAGCGGTACGTACTGCTATGGCTATGGCGAAATGCATCGCTCGTTTTCTCTGCTCAGTGCTGATTGTGGATTACTAGTCTTTCAAGAACGTTTGCGGCCCCCACCATGCGCTTGCTTGACACCGATACGGGTCAGTTCGTCGAGAAGGACCGGGACAGCACGCATTATGTCGTCTTTGGGGACAAAGAGGAAGAGCTGACACTCGAGCGGTTGAGGAACTTCCAGAGGCGCTACTATCCTCTTGTTTATCAGCCCCCGCAAGATTTCTCTGACGAGGGCACTGTCTCACCTCCCCTCGAACAAGACTCAGATGGGGCCGGGTCCGAGTCATCCCCCGCGTTTTCCCCTTCCCAGATCCAGCTATCAGGCGCCACATCGCTTCGTATCCCGCCCTATAGTCCTGGGCTCCAGACCCCGGAGGATAGCCCTGGCGATACTTTGTCTCTCCCCAAATCTTTTCAACTTCCGCTCAACTCCCAACCCGCCATAACGCCCTTCCCGATACTCCGTACTAGATTTCTTATGCCATGGTTGATTCGTTTTTTTACCCCGGTTGGCTTCATTGATAGGATGGTGGACTCGGATGATGGGTGAGTAGAGGACGTAGCCTCAGTGCCGTTCCGCCGTACTAGCGAGATACTAACCTCTTTTCCCTCGTTAGGCTACTCCTTACCTCCTTATCCCAACCCCTCGTCGATCCTTCCGCACCACACGCTAAAGAGCCATCTCGGTCGCCTCCTCAATCTATACGTGATGTCTCCGGGTTTCTGCCGCTTCACACTATCCGAGAAGACCGTCGTGGCAGTGGTTGCGAAGGCGGGACTTCATATTCCCCAGAGCGCATCCAGCGTAGACACAGTCCCACGGCGAGTCACGTTTCATCCTCACCGACAGGCCCTCTCACGGCATTTGGACATGTCTGGACCGAATCCGGGATAGAAGCTGCGCGTCCATTTCTCGAGAAATACGGCCCTACCCCTAGGCCTGCCTCCGCGGAGGCAAGCGATCCTTCTACGCCGTCTATCTGGGACGACCCCGAGCTGTCCGAGTCTCGGTCTCTCGAACTCCAGATCATGTTCGCCCTCATGCGACAGCGAGGATATCACCATATCAGGATCGACTTGTAACTGTAACGGTCCCATCATTACTTGGACCACGCCTCGGTGTTCGATCCTACCGCACTTGCACGTTATTCCACCGGGATGCCAAAGACTTTCTGTCCCTCCCGTGTGGTTCCACGAGTTCAAGGACTTGTAGCTCGAACTCGGGAGTCCATGTCGAAAGCGAAGCAGAAGGTCGGCCGGTCCACTCGGAGGGGTGCATGAGACACGTTGAAGAGAAAAAGACCCCGACCGGAGTCGAACGCTCGAGCAGGAGTTCTTTCCGATGACGATCTTGGGCGCTGCTGAGCCAAGTCCTCAACGCTCCTCAACTTGAACGCCTCCCCGACGACCGTATACGCTAACGAATCATTCATATGCTTAACCGAGAATCGTCTATTCTATCCCCATACCACCACGAGAATACCGGCGCGGAAGTCTCATCGTAATCATGGCGTAGGAGCGAGGAGCGACGGACCCTCGACCCGGAAGGCGGCGAGGCTGGCGGCGGGTCCTACCTTATCCACCACATTCCCCCGTTCTTGCAAGGCTACGCGCATACTATAAAACTATGTAAGTCTATTTATCCTCGTTCTAAACCCTCCACAGGACCACCATGCAGGTGTCTGCATCCGCACACCCTCCAGCATCCTCTGTCGAGACAGTTGAGTCACCACCCTCTCCATGGCTTGATGAGTACGAGAGAGACGAGTTCGTTCTCGTCTCTCTCATACTCATCAAGCTCTGGGAAGTACCCCTGTCTTCACATGAACGCTCATCCTCATTGCAAAGCATCGTACTCGTCAACCGCACCTGGCACGCCCTCATTGCTCCCATCGCTTCTCGTGACGTCCACTTCTTCGGCTTCCAGAACGCACATGCCCTTTCCGAAAACATCTACGTACACTGTCGCTACAGAGACAGCTTCATAGGCGATGCAAGGCGACTCGCCCACGAAATGGGCCACTCCCTCACATTCCATTGCAACGGGAACCCCCTCCGTGCCGACCTCTCCAAAGCCACCCCCGCCTTCTGGGAGCCCTTCGAG
The DNA here is from genome assembly GCA_002760635.1 of Ganoderma sinense ZZ0214-1. Classification (NCBI taxonomy): domain Eukaryota; kingdom Fungi; phylum Basidiomycota; class Agaricomycetes; order Polyporales; family Polyporaceae; genus Ganoderma; species Ganoderma sinense. Next base: position 1,003,293 of record AYKW01000023.1, on the reverse strand, counting down.
TTCAAGCAACCCATTGCGAGTCTCATGTACAGCGTCCAGTAGGTACACGGACGGGGCCTACGACGACATCGTCCTGCAAGCCGTGCACGGTCCAGGGTGCTTCCCGAGGCACGTCACCCACCTCTCCGTCCACTACTCGTTCACGGCCCCGGCATGTGCCCGTCCTTCGACACCCTGATAATCCAGAAGTGGGTCCGCGACGGGAGATACCGTTCCACCGAATTTGCGTTCTTCAGACATCTCTCGCTGTCCGGGATGCCAATGGCGTTCGCGGCGACCATGGTTTTGCCGTGCGCGTACATGGAGACACGCGAGATCGCGCACCCGTAGGTTCGACACAAACCTATCACCTCATCCATGTGGGTCCTCGCCACAAATACCACATCAACATGCAGAAAACCAACAACCACAAAACTGGACGGAGGAGAGTTTTCTGCAAGGGCAGAAATCAGTACCGCGCATAGGACAAGTAGTCGCCAAATCGCACTCACGGAGCATCCACACCCCGAATGCGTCCATCCTCCAATCCAAACACAAATTTGCGTTCGACGGACACAGCCCCGCCACCGTGCAGCATTCTGTGACTGCCTCTCGATGTCGACAAACCACGAGTTGGAAGAAGTAACCGGGGCAGTGTAACGCCTGGCAGTACCTCTACTGGCGGATCGCAGGAGAGGGCGTGTCTCTCCAGTACTCCGCGGCGCGCCAGGGTACCGGTCGAGGCAACTTGAAGGGGTGTGTAGTTCCCGTTGGCGAGTGGCAAAACGTCGAGGAGGAGGTGCACGGTGTGGAGCCCCAGGGCGTTGAGGAGGTGGTACATCCGGGGGTGGATCCGGAGGATCAGGCGAGTACCCCGGCGGCACACCAACCGGGTACAGCGCATCACGCCTCTGGCTATCCGTGCTCGCCGTGGCGTTCGTCTGCTCGCCCAGGACGCTGCGCCCACTGGCAGCCGCTGCCTTCCACGCGAGTTGCGAGGAGGGTCTGGGCTGCTTGACGGGGCTCCTTCTAGCGTCCCCGGTAACCCTGTGTTGGGCATCTTCAATCGCCCTCTGCTGCATCTTCTTGCGCCCTTCTTCGCTACTCCTTGCTGCCGCCTCCACAGCAACGACCTCCTCCCTGCGCCTTCTGAGCTGCTCGAGTAAGCGCACGGCTGCTTGTTGGTCCCCTCTTCGGCGTTCCAACCACTTCTCGTGGTTTTTGTCCACTGGAAAAAAACGGCGCGCGCAGGGCGGGAGTGATTATTGATCAGCCTCGGTCACTCCCGATACTATCCAAGGGTAAAGGTACCCTCCCCTCCAAGTAGCAAAGGAGGGCCTACGACTCAGACCTGGAACACGGAAGCAACACACTCACCCTCGTGGAAGAACCGCTTGTGGTGCGTCTCCCGCCCGTCGATCTCGTCCCCAACGACGTTGAGGTACTCGTTGGCCAGCGCGATGGCCGCATCCACAGCCGCGATCGTCCCGAGCGTGTCCACAATTGTCCTTGCCCGCCGGATCTCCGGCTCCAGTGCGTCGACCCTGTTCGACGCGACCTTGTATGCCCCAGTAAGCATCCCGTACTCGCGCCCGTGCACCGGGCAATACTTGGCCCGGCGTCCCTGGGAGCGGGACGAGCAGGGGGTCTCTTCGTCCGCGAGGAGGGCCTGGCACTGTCGTGTCAGTTCTGGTTCTGGTGCCGATGCCAGTGCTCGAGGAGGCCGGGAGGAGGGCATAGTTTGTAGAATGGGATGGTGGGAGGAGACAAGGCGAAAAGAGTCTCCCCCGATTTCTGACCTTGCCCGGGAGGAACTTCGACAAGTCCTCGTGGGTTGGGCATTGTGAGCCTGAGGCGGCCGTCAGTCGAGGCGCGGGCAAATTGAGGATTGAACCTTGTGTTCCGGTCGGCGACATCGCTGATCTGGTCGGCGAAGAGAAGAAGCTCTCGTGTGTGCGTGCGGCGTGCCAGTGTGCTTCTTTCCCAAGCACACTTACGATTCAAGCCTTTAGACGTCCTATTGCCATACAGCTGGATACAATGCGTTTCGGTTCGAAGCACGCACGTGTAACGACTCGAACTGACCGTGCTCAGGCTGCCACAGCACTTCTAACTCGGATTCATCTCGAGCCCTTTGTCCTACCTTCAGTTCCAATCTAATTTCCTCCAGAACGGACTGACTAGTAGACCGCCCTGCTTCGACATCTGCACCAATACCTACAACCACACATACAACCGCTAGCGTGCCAGGACTCGTTTTTGATGCTTCAGGGAGATTCAGAATATTTTACTGTCATAGTGACTCAAATCATTAAGGACACCGAGCACCAGAAGATCGAATCCAACTCGCGGCATCAATGGGAGCGAGGGAGGAACAATGGCCCTCACAGGAAGGTGTGGGCGAGGACGTGACTGTAGCTCACCCTGGTGTACACGTCGAGCATCGTAACTCCTTCCCTTCTCACTTGGTCCTCCCTCTCCGCCGTTTGGGGGCATCACGAGGCTACGGCGAGCTAGTCCACTAGAAGGAGTGCATGCAGCCGGAAGTCAGGCTGAAGGGAAAGAGATCCAGGACATATTCCAAGCAGGGGAAAACAAGACAGCGACCCGTCGAGAAACGAAATCGAGAGCATGGCGAGCGCAGCTGCTGGAGGTGGGACGCAAGCATTGCCGCTGACTCTTCACGGTGACTTGGGACAGAAGTTGCGACGTACGCAAGCTTCGCTGGCGCCCGCTGACATTCGGGCCGCGGTACGGCCGCGGCCCGAAAGGTCCCCGGGTGTGGTGGTGCGCTGGCACCGTTCGCGGTCGTCTCTTCTTCTCCTGCCATGGCCAGGCTCAGGCCGTGGCCGCTCATCGCGACTGGGGTAATGCTTCCCCCCACCTTTTCCTTCGAGCTCTTTTGTCGAATCCTTACAATCTAGCTTCGTTCTTCGCCGGTCAACCGCAAGGATATGCTCTCTCGATACGTCCACCTTCCGAAGATCCCACCTCGAACGCACATGCGATCCGAGCCGTACTACAGAGGGATTTCTGCCAGGATTCTCCAACTGCTTTGGTACGTTGAACGACCCTTCATATCACCTCAGTATCCGATCGAATCGAGCCGCGTGTCGGCTCCGGATTCTGTCTTTCTGGTTTAGTAGCGGTCGCCTTACCTCGTCTGTTTGGATTGGCGATGCCGCACCTGCTAGAAGGCGCGCTCCCTCGCGTAGAAGGGGGTTCTCAACGTCTTGGCTAGTGGACGTCTTGTTGAATGTGTTCGCGTTTTCCGGCGCGCTGGCGGACGTCGCAGTGGTTGAGTGCGGGAGACCAGACGATGGGTAGCTGCCTTCGCTAGCGCTCCTGGACCGGTGTTGGATCGGCGCGATGTTCCCAGATCACTCTCTCTGCGGATGGGGTATCTAAGAAGTGTTTCTCAGATTGACCTCACCTGGTATGTGCAGTCGTCAGTCCCCGAGTGGCGTACAGTTTACGAGCCGCATGGAGCTCCATTTTCTCTCGTCGGGAAGACATCTAGCAGAGAATCTTTCACTGACGCAGATATCCCTACCGTACTTCGACCATCGCGCCGGGTGAGTCTAGAACCATCATCGTAGAACCACTGTGTCACCATGGTCATCGCATCTCTCCATCGCTGCTTCTGCAGTGCGTTGTCTTAGACTACGTGTACTACCTCCCGCCGACTGATGGCCGTGGTAAGACTATCCGGACTCGTGCAATTGCAAGAAGTACTTAATCGATTCAACCCAGGTGATCGCAAGAGATGAAAATCCACGGGCGCCGCACCTACCGTTACGGTGCGGCTTCCCCGTGGAGTCTCCTTGCGACATCCAGCCCCCGTATGGTCTCACCTTTCGGTAACTCCGTGACCTGCTCTCACCTTCACCCTTTTCTTTCGGCCTTTTCCAACGTCCTCGGGCTACACTCCACCCCCAATGCCTCTCATGTATCCAGTGCACCTGTGGAAGAGTTGCCGAGAGCGTATTCGGTACGTCTTAAATTCTCTTCTATCCTGTTATCTAGGCGAGGAGTGCTGCAAGCATAGCACCGGCCCCAAGGGAGCACCGCGGCCACCGGGGAGCCTTCCGTATTTTGGCGTCTAACGTGCCATTCGAAGGCTCCTCAGAGTCAGTGGTTATGCTCTACTTCTGCTTTGGGGTCTTGCCCTCACCACCACCAGCCTCTATGCACGATAAATTGCTGACACTGCATCGTAGGCATTTTACTTGGGTTTGGCATGCTGTGATCATGAGTACCGGCGCGGTCTCGTCCCTCATCTACAATTTTCCCTACCACAACGACAGCCTGTTGCTCAAGATTATCGCCCTCGCTGTCTTCTTGCTTAACCTTATGTTGTTCGTGTTTGTCTGCACCTGCACCATACTTCGATATGTTCTGTTTCCCGAGGTATGTTTTTGCTTCGAACGCTCAAGAAAGTGCCCAGCCTCCGACTAACACAATACATTTCCAGATCTGGGGTCTGATGATCACACACCCGACACAAAGTCTATTCATGGCGTGCTTCCCTATGGGAGTCACTACTTTGATCGATTCAGCCCTGGTGCGCTCCTTCATGCGCCTATATGTCGTAGTTCGTCATCCTCACGTTCTTGCAGAACATCAACCAGGATTGGGGTTTCGGCGGCACAGCGTTCCTCTGGACCCTTTGGGGAGTATGGTTGTTAGACTCCGCTCTTTCGTACGCCATTGCCTTTGGCATGATCTACACCATGTGAGTCACATCTAATGTGGTTTGAGTTTTTTTCGCTTTTGCTGGATGTTAGTCGGTACATTGGATTGCTTGGTTATGCGGACCGAACATCAGCCCGAGTTGCTAGCCACTACTGTTGACTCGGAAGCATACATATTCATGTTTCGCCGTCTTCGTCTCTTAAGGCGGTCAGCATTCGGGAAAACTGGAGGCTCCATCGCTGACTCCTTGTCTAGGATGACTCGCCAAGACCACTCCATCAAGAACATGACCGCGACGTGGCTCCTGCCCGTGGTCACCCTCGTCGTCGCGTCGTCTTCCGGCGGTCTCTTGTCACACGCCCTCCTCCCACACTCCACAACCATCGCCCTCCTCACCTGCGCCTTCTCCTTCACGATGGTCATCATCGGCCTGAGCCTCGCGCTCATGCTGATCACCGTCTACCTCCTCCGCCTCATCACTCACGGCCCGCCCGACCCCTCGCTCGTCCTCTCTGCCTTCATCACGCTCGGCCCACTCGGCCAGGGCGGGTTCTCGCTCCTCGTCAATGGCCAGGTCCTCGCCGAGATCCTCCCGCTGCACACTGTAGGGGGCGCCGACTTCCCGGCGATCGCGCTCGCGGGCCAGATGGTCTTCGCAGGGTGCTTCCTGGGCGCGTACGTGCTCTTCTCCATGGGCGTCGCGTGGATCCTCGTCGCGCTCGTCACGATCGTCCACGTGCGCGCGCAGGTGAAGTTACCGTTCTCGATGGCGTACTGGGGCTTGATCTTCCCGAATGGGGTGTTTGCGCTGTGCTGCGTGCAGCTTTCGAAGGTGTTGGACAGCGGGGTGTTCAGAGCAATTGGTGCTGCGTGGAGCTGTACTTCCTCACCTCCCGTTCGCCTGGGTATAGGATGTGTTGAACTGACTCATCTATTATTGCAGGTATTGTGCTATTCCTGTGGCTCGCGGTGTTCGTACGGAGCATCCCCTCGGTCATCGACGGTTCGATCTTCGAAGCGCCCTGCATCCTGGACGAAGGAACCGTGCCCATCGCGGAGAACAAAATATGCTTTGACGAGGAGAGAGCTCTGGATAGCAACCTCAGCTCCTCATCTACCGTAATCCTGTAGAACTGACGAGGACCACTTGCTTGCTGAACGTTTTGCCAGGTATAGCCCATCCAATCCGGACTCTCAGGCCTTCCCATATGAGACGCTACTCCCACCCCCTGCCATAGTCCTCCGCTGCACCATCCTCCTCGACTTTGATATAGATTGTATCGTGCACTAGACATGGCGGTATCGAACCGTTCGAACCGGTATACGCGACCTGATCTGCTCTGCCCGCCTATCCCTTCGCATGTATGTATCGTACTGGGTAGATGTCGGACTCGAGATGGTCGCGCATGAGCGCGTTCGTGTGTTACATGTAATCCCGTATTCGGGAATGGCATAAAGTAGTCGGGGTCTGCGAGTGCGTGGAGGATGGATCTTCCACTTCCTGTCGGATACTCCCGCTCGTCCGACTTGTTGTTCTAGGGTCGACGCCGATCGCGAAAGTCGTCGGTTACCACCATGGCGATGGTCCGCGTTCCACGATCCATTCAGCAGGAAGTCTTAAACGTCTCGGGCTTCTTCTCTGGAGAGGAGTACACCGACACGGTCACCATCGGGGACCTCGTCATCAAGAACCAGAGCATCGGGGTGGCGGAGATCGCGTTCGGCTTCAACGGCGTCGACGGCATCCTGGGGCTCGCGATCGGTCCCGATGACCTAACGGAAGACACGACCTCGACTAGCGGTGAGATTCCGACGGTCGTCGACAATGCATACGTGCAAGGCTTGATCGTCTCGTTCGAGCCCACCAGGCAGGAGTCCATCACTAACGATGAGGTGACGTTCTAGATCTAGAGCGTTCACTACAGGAAAGTTACTGCCCCTATCAAATACATATACGAACTGTATCTGTTATGCTGACGACACACATCTATGTAGCCCGATCACCTCTACGAGCCCCGCGTCGGACTACGTTTCCTCTTCAGTCTCCTTCGCAGCGTGGTTGACGACCGCCGGCTCATCCGCCGAGGATACGGGCCTAGGTGGTGGTGCAACATCACAGAGAATGTCGACCATGCTCAGGGCATAGACCCCCTGGCCCGCGAAGGCTAGTCGGAGGCCCACGGTAAGTGTCCCGACCCCCACTGCCCCCAATGTGACACTTTTATGGTCAAGTTCGGCCTCCCATGGGATGGTGTCGGACCACGACACACGATCACTGGCAGTATCCTCCTGATCAGAGCCCGGAGTAGAGTCAAGTCGAACACTGGATTCCGGATCCGACACACGCACTTCGGTGTCGATGGTTAAGCGCTTGCCACTGTCATCGAGAGTATGTTGGAATTCAATCGTGATGACGTACGTGTGCTCGGGCTTGGAAAGTGTGAGCCGGTGCGTGGTCGGCTGGCCTAGGTCGGGATTGCGAAGGTTGACTGAGTGTCCTCGGGAACGCAGGGCGTCGTGGGCCTCCGGCGACAGAACGAACTTGACTGTGGCGTAAGGCTGATTATGATGCCTCGAGAGCAGACCAGTGCGGTCAGGATGAGGAATATACACCGTCTTCAGTTCGGTGTATGGGCGACAGTACTCCACGGTGTGGGGTGACAAGAGGACGAGATCGTGCAAGGTGTATTGATCGTCTGGCGGAGAATTGATCCCGATGACCCCAGTAAACACAAATTCGATGTCAGGCTCCTCGGAGGGAGCTACATAGCACACCCGTCCAAGGAGATGGTCCTTGAATTCCTCGTGTTGGCACTGGAGGATAGCAAGATACCACTTCCGAGAACCCCGGACCTCCAGCGGTAAGGATGAAAAGGAGAGTTGGAAATCCTCGCTCAGGATATGAGGTATTGGTAGTGCACGCTGAAGCAAGTCCCGGGTAAGAGGGGTCATTTGAAACTGCGTGGAAATGCCATATGGAGTGGGTGTGTATGATATTTTGGGGCCACGAGAGGATAGAAGCTGGTCGGGGTCACGACGACAATCGCTAATGCCTTCGCAACCACTGAAGGAATCAGGGGACGTGGCAAAAAGACGTCGACGCGGAGGGAAAATCCAGGCTTCAGCCTGAGGGATGTTTGGAGTATCGTGGAAGTTGGGGTTTTGGGGAAGACGAGTGCTCGGCAGGTCAACCCTACCCCAGGCGAAGAGGGTCTGGTCCGGAGTTCGCTGCATGATATGCTCCTGCAGCCGCCGGAATGCACGGTCACCCTCTCCGTAAAGCGTCGGCATGTTGATGTCAAAGATTCCTAGAAGCGAGTACGCTTTGTCTTCCATCCTCGTCGTCTCTCGGTTCGCAGCCCATGAGAGTCGTTGGGCGACGCTGAATTTGTTCAGTGGCTCCAAGTTCCACAGGGCTTTGTAATTGATATTGGTGACGGTCTCTACCAGGTTGGCGAGTGTGTGCTTCGAGCCAATTGGAGCCCAGTCTTTGGAGAGAAACTCCACGCTGATCGGCGCGATGAGCTCCTGGAGCGTCCATCCACGCTTGAACCATCTGCTTTTGCGGAAGTGGGAGTCCTTGGCCTGATGGTCCTCTCCGGGGGGAACGTCGGTGAGATATGCGTAGCACACTGCTGCACGGCCGTACCACTTGTACATGGAGTTGATGGCCTGAGAAAGCTCGGAGCTGCTCGATTTGTCGATGCAGCATGAGTCGATCCAGATGTAGCGGTATCCGTTCTCTCGCGCGACACGGCATGCGTCCCGGATCTTGGGAGACATCTCGGGGTCGTCCCAGATGGACTGAGGCAGCGGTTCAGGAAGGTGAGGATCTAGAGCCGGAACAGAAGAATTGTTTGGGGAGGGAGCAGGAGCAGGGAGTGTGAGGCCGAACGTCTCGGCGACCAAACGCAACAAGGCTTCCACTTCGGACTCGGTAAGACGTCCAAGAGCTGTCGGAAGGCCTGTCGTGGTTAATTGAGAATCCGAGTCACTCAGTAGCTGTGGAGAGTACCGTGACTCACCTCTGACGAGTTTAGGAGACGCAGTACCATCCGTCTCCGCGAAGCGAGGGCTACTCTGCGGAGTTTGAGACTTGGAACTATAGCGCCGCTGGACCTTCTTCAGCTGCTCGTACGTCTGCTCGCCATCTGTGCTCCAGGTGTGAGATAAGATTGCATACACTGTCTCCTCGTCTTCCGGGTCTTTATCGACGAACTGGCCAGTCTCGGTGTCAAGAAGGCGCATGACAAGCCACAAATGATCTTCAAGCACTAGCAATTCACAATCAATGACGAAAGAGCAATTTGCTTCATGCCATAAAACATACCACCAGTGGACGAGAGGAATCGTGTGCACACCAGTGGTGAGGAAGATTAGACGACTTGGGAGTGTGTGCGTGGGGGAGAGATAGAGGATGGTACTTAAGGCCTCCCTCGCAGGCCGCTCACGGAGAGGCGATACTTTGTCCTCATTCATATAACATAACAATAGACACAGCGTGGACAGCCTTAATGATCATCGTGCTAGATATGGGGAGCAGCATTATACACAGCCTTATATTTCCTACTTGATGTCGCGTTCTTCGAGCGGTTGGCCATATACCGGTCTTCCTCGCTCTCGGCTGGCCTGGGTAACAGTAAAACTCATTGTGATAATCCGAAAAGCTGTGGGGAGACATAACATGTCCTACGGCTTCTCAATTGGTTCATCGTCCCATCGCCTGGTCGCGTCATCTTCCCTGGTGTCCATGCGATGAAATATAGTCTGAGCTGACAACATGCGGCCAACATGCGGTGCACGGTCCAACTAAGATAGGTCCACAACCAGCGCGCAAACAGTCGTATATTTGGATATCGCCTCGACATAAGTGCATACTTACCTGGAGAGACGGAGACCGACCACTTTCTTCCCGCTCTTCAGGGACCCAGGGGCCAGACGACGTTGAGAGATGGGCGATATGGCTAGGAATTGCGATACAGTAGGGAGTCCCGAGGGACGCGTGCAGCCCCGCTGCGCTGGAGCATGGGTACCAGAGCTTAGTCAAAAGAGGGCGGAGGCTACCCATCGAGAAACGAGAGAGCGTCGCGCTGCGTCGCGGCACTGGCAGAACAGAAGATGTTCAGGCTATGTATGGCCTCGGACGTCCGATCTGATCGCGAGATTCGGCGCTTGATAAAACGAGCCAGAGTGAACCCAAGTTGAACCAGGCGTCTCCTTGCTCTCTCACTTTCTCGCCAAGTCGCCGCATATCCTGTTGCGTACGCTCCTAGTCGTCCGACTGTCTATTCCTGGTCTGCTCCAACTTTGCTTGCCTTGCGGTGTGTCTACTGTTATTGCCTCCGGAGAAGACGTCAAGTAACATGAACAATACAAGCGCGGGGGCCTCATCTTGAACATGGGTCAGGGCGGACTCGGAGGTGTGCCGGGACAATGAGACATCCCCTCGGGGGGGGCCAAGGCGGTCGATGGTCGATGGTCTCTAGCCTTTGGTACGTCCCTCAGTTCACCCATCAAACACCAAATATATGTCTGTCAGGAATTATGAAAGGGACTGGCAAACTAGAATACAAATATCGCCACCGCATTTGCTGGTGTCCTTACTGCCGCTTACAACGTTTTCACTGTCAGTGTCGACTCGGACGGAGAGGTACGTGTGCTTTCATCACAGTACGCCCATACTGCCGCCATAATGACCACACAAAATGCCCTTTCTGGTGCGGCAACTACTTGTAGAACGATCCTACCCCATTCCCTCGATGATTGCACCATCCCGAGGCGGACGCAACTGACCCTCGATACGTGCTTGCAGTGAATAAGGCAATATCGGGAGCAGGAAGCTTCGATCCTCTCTTCCTGTTCGAATTTGCTTTTGAAATCGAATCTTTCTATCCTTCTGTCGTCGCGCCGTGCTCTGAAGCCTGTCTTGCAAGCATTCAGGGTTTCATAAAATTTTCCGCAGGGTTTTGACAACGTATGTGTCTTCGTTCTCTTTGTCAGATCAGCGGTCTCGTCATCTCCAAACCAAGCCCTACACGAGACGCGCCATTGACTATTCGTGTACAGATGCTAGATATGCGAATCGTATCTGCCGCGCAATCCGCTCTCCGAAACCGCCATCTCCCTCGGATATCCTCTACTTCGCTAGATTCCAGGCTCCCTGACGTTGCTTTCCATTCTAAACCAGGGCTCTGCTGCAGGACCACGGTGTACGACGCATAGCCGTTCTTCTCGTCCTCAAAGGTCTCCCGTGCGTCGAACTCCAACCCACTAGCATCCTCCGACCCGAGCTCCCGTTCCTCCAATGCGTCGTCGTCGTCCATCGCAGTCACTCTGTGCACCATCTCAACGACCTTGTCCTCATTCGGTGAGCCCAAGAAGGAGAGAGTTCGCTTCCTGGTGAAACAAAGAGCCCCCACCTGGCAGCTCAGCCGGCTTCTCGATGTCTACGACGCGCACCTCGACATGGCCGCGCGCATCCTTGGCGGTCTCGTACTGGCTCTCCCCTGCCCACTCGCACTCGCACTCGCACTCCTACTGCACCGTCCACGTCCATCTCGTAGGCGCTACGTCCTTTGTCCCACTCCGGCCCCACCGCGGGCCTTTAGACATCTGCAGGCGCCGACGGCAACCCGGACTGAGGAACGTACCGACTACCGCACGCCATCGCCGTCACATCGGACTCGGACAGGTTCGAATAAAGCACCATTGTCTTTGACGAGACTGGAGGTGATATAGATTACAGGACACGGCGACAGACTCGGAGTTTCCGCAAGAATCAGAATCAGATATAAACAGTCCTCGTCTCTATGTACGGCCGGCACCTCTCGATGGTCTCGGGCGACAGCGGGAAGAGATCAGGCGAGCCGCCGCCGCCGCCGCCGCCGCCGCGTGCCGGTCGCGGAGAGATGTCCACGTATCCGGGGCGCAGGCACTCGATGCCGATATCGATACCGGATTCGTCACAGTCGGACGGAGGGATCGTGTAGCAGACACGGCCGAGGAGGTTCCCCGGGCGGCCCTCGTGTTCGCACGCGAGGATGGCGAGGTACCAGCGCCAGTGCGCCATTTCCTGCCAATCGTAGCGTGTCGAGTGTGGAGGGAAGTACTGCGAGAGCGGGATCATCTGGAACTGTGTTCGGAAGCCGTGGGCCCAGGGAGACGGCGCGTGTTCGAAGGTGTCGGGGTGGGAGAGCTTCAGGAAGCGGAGAACGTCATGGGAGACCGCACTGATGGACCTTGCGCTGTCCTCGATGATGCTGGGAGAGGTGGCGAGGAACGATTGGTAGTTGTGGTTGTTGTATGCGCAACATAGATAGCTTTGCTGTTCGGATCCGACCTCCGGGGTCTTCGAGGGCATCCCTATGTCAGAGCCCGTATAGACGCCGCCCCACGCGAAGATGCTCTGGTCCGGAACGCGCTGTATGATCTCCTCCTGGAGTCTCCGGAAAGCGCGCTCGCCCTCTCCATATAGGATGGGCATGTCGACCCCGAAGACTCCCAGGAGCGGGTACGCTTCGTCCTCCACGAGAAGTGTCTCCCGTTGCGAGGCCCATGAGAGCCGTTGAGCGACGCTGAACTCGTCGAGAGACTTGCGATGCAAGAACGCCTTGCGGCCAATCCCCGTGATCTCTTCGACGAGGTCTGCAAGACTGGACTTCGATCCGATGACCTGCCAGTCCCGGGAGAGGAAGGTGACGTCTCGCGGCGCGACGAGCTCCGGGAGCGTCCATCCGCGCGCGAACCACCGGCTGCTGCGAAAGTGGGACCCTTGGGCGGCGTGGTCGTCGTCGGCGGGTACGTCCGCGAGATAAGCGTAACAGACGGCCGCGCTCGCATACAAGGAATACAAGGAAGAGACTGCTTGCGAAAGCTCGATGCTGTTGGACCTGTCGATGCAGCACGCATCTATCCAGATGAAGCGGAATCCGTTCGCTCGCGCGACCGCACATGCCTGGCGGACTTTGGAGGAGAGCTGAGGATCGTCCCAGAGGGAAGACAGCATCTCGCCCTTGCCTTCTGGAGACGGTTCGCCTTCGAAGCATAGTCCGAGGACCCCGCTGTCAGTGGTAGAGAGGCCTCGGCGAAGAGGACTTGGAGATTCATAAGTAACGACGCGGGTCGACGATGCCGTCGACGGAGCCGATGAAGAGTGGGGACTGTGATCACTGATCGTGGGCTCCACGGGGCGCCGTCGACAGCCGCATGCGAGGAGAGTTGCGAACCTCTGAACCCATTGGAACGGGCGTAGGATGATCAGTTGGAGCTGCCTGAAGCGGGAGATCTCGTGATGGGTTCCCGATAGAAGACCCTGTTCCATCGTTGAGTCGGGCCTGGCGGGAGCAGGGAGCAGCGGTGTACGTTCGTCTGGGATAGGGTCCGAAGACACAGGCAAGTTGAATCGTGCCGAGCTATCCGGATGCTCACCGAAGGACAAAGGAGGACCTTCGCGGGGATGACTCGAAGGCGGCTGTCTCGAATGCGTTGAAGGGAATCGAGCTTGAATGTGCCTTACGTCATGGTACGTTTGCTCCCCTTCGCGCTTCCAGGTGTGTGACAAGACGGCATACTCCGTGTTCCCTGGGTCTTTCTCCTCGAACTGTCCCGTATGGGTATCCAGCAGGCGCATGATGCAGCTCTCTCTGACGTGAAATATTTGGCATGCCTCAAATGTTAGCGATACAGACATTTACGCACTGTGAACTCGAACAGTACGAACTGGCTCGGAACGTAGGACACTAGATAGAATGAGTGTTGTTTGCCGTCGGAGGGAATGCGACCTGTCGGTGTATCATGAACATCGAACGGGGTACTTCGAACAAAGACTTACCGGGAACAGATGGAAGGGCTCGTCGTCGTTGTCGGACGAGGCCTAGTTGCGGCTAGGGCGTGGTGGGTGAGCAGAACTACACGCCGAGCCGACGTGTTAGCACTGTTAGCTACCTGGGATGGGCGTCAACTAATATCTATGTGCTCGCGCACGTTGCGAATTGATCATGAATGACCCCATGTTCGATTATATTGGAGGCAGTACTCACCTCTACTACCATTGACGTGACGTTGTATGACGCTTTCCGTAGGCTCCATGCTCTGGAACGCCATGATCCGTCTGCATCTTCTATTCGAGATATTGGGACTCTGAATCAGTATCACCCAATCCCAGAAATAGTTGGTCAGTCGACGTAGAGAACACATACCGCAACACGCCACTGGACTGCCCGCGACGAGTAGCGAGAAGAAGGAACTCAGTCCCTCATATCTGCACGCTCTACCTCGGTCCGGGCTGCGCGCCGCTTCCAGTTGACTCTTTAAGGCTTGAGCCTAGCGTACCATGAGATCGTGCTGTTCGAAGTCATAGTCCATCGGCACCCAGCATCCACAAGGTAGAGACCGATGAAATCACTAGGAGAATCAGAATCAGAGTTCTAAGCAGCTCGAAAGCATTCTAAGCGTGGAGCGCCGCTCTTACCTCAGCGGAGATAGCGCGAACTGGGACACGCGATCTCATCTTCGACATCCAGCGAGAGTAGTTTTTGTTACAAGTCAAGAAACATGCCAGTAGAATGGTAAGGAGGTTTAATACTTCTGTCCTGTCTATTGCTCAAGAACACGACGCACGAATCAACACGAATACATCAAGCCAATGCACCATAAGCACCCCCAGTGTCGACTTGTGTTGTGGCTGGTAGTCGTCCATGTCCGGAACTCCACGATCACGATCTCGTCCATTTGAGTCTGCTGCATTCCTTCTGACGGTCCTCCGAGTCCCCAACGCAGAATGGTCCGGAAAGCGAGTACAGTCCCCATTCCCTCCCCTGGCTACTCTACAGCAGTCTCCACAGCTGAGGACGCAAGCTCTGCCTCGCCGAGAATATCGACGCGCAGGAAGTAGTGTCCATGGCCCGCGAATTCTAGTCCGAGTTCCACGGTCAGCGTCCCGGTACCCGCTGCAGTAAACAGAACAATTTTATCGTCCATTATAATCTCCAAGCCTAACCAGTCCGACCAGGATGCAGTGTGGATATCTGTATGGTCGGAGTCCGGGGCACTGCCCGTGGAGTCGACTCCAACACGGGATCTCGAAATCTTGACTTCGGCGTCGATGGTAGAGGAGTTGCCACCATGCAGCGTCCACCCACGACCAAACCATTGGCTCTTGCAGAAGCCGGAGTCCTCAGCACGATGGTCCTCTCCAGGAAGGACGTCGGCGAGATATGCATAGCACACTGCTGCGCGGCCATACCATTTTTACATGGAGTTTATGGCTTCGAAAAGCTCGGAGCTGCTCCATTTGTCGATGCAGCATGAGTCGACCCAGATGTAGCGGTATCCATTCTGTCGCGCAACGCGGAACACCTCTCGGATCTTCGGGGACAGCTCAGGGTCATCCCAGATGCACTTCGAGGCCGGAGCGGCACCAGTATTGGTTAGATAAATATATTTGACAGCGTTAGTTATAACGAATGCCGTATATATTTACTCAATGCTTATTGAGGGCTGCTCAAATATTTGGTGCGACGGGTGGTTCGCCGGCGAGAACAAGGGAAATATTCGGGCTTGCCAGTGGGTGTGATCCAAATATTTGAGTGGTGGACCAAATATTTGAGCTAGTTAAAAAGAGCATTACAAGGGATTGAGCTCGTGCACAGACACCACACACAACAGAGCCGAGCGAGCCTCCAACTGCACCATAAGGCCAATATGTAGGTATAAATTAATATCTCTATAGCACGTCTTTTGAGCGCTTGTCCTACCATACTTGGTCGTCTTCTACTCAACGTCAGACATACAGGGTAAGCAATATCAGATCGCTTTTCCCCTGTATCATAAACATATTTTGTCTACAATAATTATCTATCAGGTGCCCGCAATATTTCTCTATAATTATACTAAAATAGTTGCAGCTTCCGACCCATCATGTAGTAGATGCCCACTCAGGGCACAGATAGCAAAAGATTTCAAGGTGACTTTGCAAGAGGGCTCTGGTAATTGTAGGCAAAGGGCGAGCCAAGGATGTGGCACCTGATAATATTCCATAAATATTATATCTCTCTGCGGCTTTACTAAGGAGAGAGGGGAGCACTGGCGGGAGCACTGGCAGGGGGGACGCATCAACGGGCCGGGGCACACTGGCAGTCTACTTATGCTTGATTCTAGTTTAATATAGATATGATTAGTTTAATATCTATATGTTATTGGCGATGTTGTTCGTTGAACTTGAACATGATATCTCCACAAAATATCCCCTACAGATACTAAACATATGGCGGCGTTGAGTAGAAGACGACCAAGTATGGTAGGACAAGCGCTCAAAAGACGTGCTATAGAGATATTAATTTATACCTACATATTGGCCTTATGGTGCAGTTGGAGGCTCGCTCGGCTCTGTTGTGTGTGGTGTCTGTGCACGAGCTCAATCCCTTGTAATGCTCTTTTTAACTAGCTCAAATATTTGGTCCACCACTCAAATATTTGGATCACACCCACTGGCAAGCCCGAATATTTCCCTTGTTCTCGCC
Organism: Ganoderma sinense ZZ0214-1; assembly: GCA_002760635.1. Classification (NCBI taxonomy): domain Eukaryota; kingdom Fungi; phylum Basidiomycota; class Agaricomycetes; order Polyporales; family Polyporaceae; genus Ganoderma; species Ganoderma sinense. The sequence continues at coordinate 987,100 of AYKW01000023.1, read as the reverse complement.
GGCGAACCACCCGTCGCACCAAATATTTGAGCAGCCCTCAATAAGCATTGAGTAAATATATACGGCATTCGTTATAACTAACGCTGTCAAATATATTTATCTAACCAATATCACTGGGAGCGGGGGTTTCTAGGCTTGTGAGACCATATGCCTCGCAAAAGGCACAGAATAAGTCTTGGATCTGGGACTGGGTTAGACATCAAAGAGTGGTCGGACGACGTGTCGCGGAAGGAGGCTCGCTCGGGAGCTGTGGAGGGCGCAGGCTGGGCAGGGTTCAGATTGTCCTATCCCGATTCCGATTGTGAGAATAAGAAGCGGGCTCGACTATGCGGCCATTATGTGGCGCCGGCTGAGACGGAACAGGACAGTAGCGCCATTGGATGTTTCTTAACTCCCCATACGTCAGTTCGCCCTTTGCATCCCAGGTGTGCGACAGGATGGCATACACCGTCTTGTGGTCCTCCGGGTCTATCTCTACGAACTGATCACTCTCGGGGTTGAAAACGTGCATCGCATTCGTGAATGACCTCGGGCCCTGGCTGGCAATGTATCATCAACACTGAACAAGTGATATGTATTCCACTCTGACACGTACTGTCGGATGAAGAGTACCCAGGAGGATTTGCTGAGGGGTCCGAGAGGCTAGTAGGGTACGTGGAGCTGGTGGTGGTAGAAGACAAGACCCCTCCTGGTTATGCGGGAGGCTCACAAAGTCGGAAGTAATGCCGTCAAAGGGGCGAGGCTGTGGTACAGAGATAGATGAGCATGGTCAAATATGAGCGTTGCTTTCTGCAAGTGGCTGGCAAAATAGTGCCCTCAATCACCCTTAATATGCCAACAACGCATCCATAATTAAAGCACGAAAAACTATTGGGCAACAAGGCACTGTCCTACCATCTCTCAGTCATCCCACATCTGGTCCATCGTCAGAACTGCTGTTCGCGCTGTCCTGGAACGTCATGAGGTCACACAAGCTGACGTCCCACGCCACACTACATGTCAGCCTCCGGTCCACCTCATGTAATCAGTGTCAGTCCACATACCAGTGCATGAATAGCCGCATAACCTTCGCAATCCTGGCAAGCTTCTCCTTGGAATCCAGCGAGAGCGCCTCTCAGTTCATGGACCTTTGTAAAGGTGACGGCATCATACATTAGATTGATGCCCCACTGGCACCGTCCTAGACATGGCTGCTAATGTACCTCTCAATGACCACAAATGAGCGACACTTATAGGATATATTGTGACGTAGGCAACATTGAACATTGATGGCACTATACTTCAATTGAATGATGTTTTCAGGGGGCAAGCTGGATCTGGGGATCGCCTTTGCGAGGCGGTACACGGGTTTTATCTTGAAGATAGATGGTCGGACCATGTTGTATCCAATGGTGGGAAACCACATACTGTGGAAATGGGGTTTGAATATCGAACCCGTCAGTCAGTCAGCAATGTTCAGGACAGACGAATACAAGCTCACCACTCTCTGTTGTTTCAACTTATCGCATGCAGGCTTCTAGAGTTCTGGTACGAAGTGGAGGGTGTTCCTCGAAGTCTGCTCAATTGCAAGCGAAGCTGTCAGTGCACACTGGCATGAGCGTCACGGATTTCATAGTGTTCACACCTGAGGAGGGACAGCAGTAGCCGAGTGGACACCTCTTTTTGGGGCATGCGCGACTACGCTGACAATATCTTTCTCCTCTCCCAGTCTGAGCTCGAGCTCGCCTTCCTTGTCCTCACCGCTGCTCCTATAAGAGCCGCTACGTATAAATGTCCATTCATGCAGGCAATGAACTTGCAGGCAACGGCGAACGAGCAACATTTTGGTACCTTCCCGACAACGCTAGCCAGCCAAAAAAAAGGACCACCATCTGTCCAGCCATGCTCATGCATCTTGTGTACGCCGTCAGGCGTGATCCTAAGCTCATCCTCTGCTCTGAAAATGCTCCGCCAGCCACCGTTCGGATGTGGCTGTCCAGACCCAAAGAGCACCTCGAAGTCCAGGCTTACAACGATCTGACACTAGTAGCGTTATGGCGAGCTATGGAAGTTGTCCATGCACATTGTCTCATGCCGACATTAAGGCTGAACACGGATCCGGATCATTTTGCAGGTTGAGCCGCTAATACCTGGATCCGGATCCGTTATAACCTAGATCCGTGAGATCCGGCTTTTCCGGATCCGGATCAGTGCGGATCTGGGTTAGGGGTTGGAGTTACCAAGGATCCGTTGCGGATCATCTGCAACTCTACTGCTACCTCTACACTTGTTATAGACTATGCCTCGGCTTCATTATTTCGGACTTACTGGGGTCTTCTGAAGTTTCATATCTCACATTCTTTATCTGGGGCACTCTGGAGAACACTGGTTTTCAAGTTTGGCTGGGCAGCCGAGGCTATGGGACAAAGATCTCACCATATCTCACGAGTCCTTGGGCCGATTGGGACGTTTTATACCTCATTGGAAACGGGAGAGTAGGGCCGTTCTGACAAGCCATCAGTCGTACGTTTCTGTCTATTGGTTCAAATACTGGGATGCATACAATGCATCCTACCCTTTCGCACTTGTCTCTTCTATTATTCTACGGGTTCTTGTTCGTTCGCCCTGCATTTTGGGAAGTTGCATCTGCTCGTCCGAACCTATCGAAAGAGCCCTTAATCGTATGATTTGGACCGCTACAAGGTGCGTTGTCAGTTTCTTCTCCTCCCCCTTCTCTATATTCTAGTATTTCCTCCATATCTCAGTCATTCCTGGGCCCTATGATACGTTCAATATATCACTGGAAAGCCACACGCCGTGTCGTTCCAACGGAATATTAAACGTTCAAAACGGACCATCGGTTCCTGAGATATGGAGACGTTGCCCTCCTCCTCCTTCGAAATTGATATCTTAATATCTTGGCGAGGTTTTGTCCGACCTCTTTGCTTTTTCTGTCATTGTTTCTCATACACTATGCGCATTTATTAAGCCTACGATTGCGCAGTTTGAGCCACTACAAGGCTGGTGATAAGCGAATCATCTTATTACAACCCCAAAACCATCATTTTGACTATTTCTCTATGGTTTCTCCACTATTTTCCACGTTCTATACACCGTCAGAAAGCTACAGCTCGTAGCTTTCTGGCGATATATAGAACGTAGCAATCCGTCCATTAGAACACAAGATATACCTATTTCCTCCTCCCCCCTCTTTCGAATTTTATACCTTCATATCTTCCTCAGTATCCTGTATTTTGGCTTAGTTCTTTTTGACGAATGGTCGTGCACACAATAGCTACAATATCTATATACTCATCTCCCCCAATAATAAATTCTTATATTATGTCCAATGTATGGATCAACCTACGGGTTTCGGATCCGGATCTCACGGATCCGGCTCACCCAGCGGATCTGATCCACACGGATCTAGATCAGGCCTTCAGAATGGCCTTGACCTGTAGGTTCGGATCCGGATCAACCCACAGATCATCCGTGTTCAGCCTTAGCCGACATTGGTCAGAGATGCACCAGACAGTCGCGAGCCCCTTTCTAGCTGCGATACAATGCGTTCTTGTCTCAGTCCCTGGCCTCATTGCACCCTGCCTCGAGCCAACGCATTCCTGTACTAATATACCACAAGATGTGATCTGCATGCGCTGCGCACGATGGGTGGTAAGAGAGTGCTCAACAAGAGCAACAGTCTTGACATCTGAGTGAAGTAAACCTTGGTGAAGACGAGAACATATAGAAACGGGGCAATACGGCGGTCCAGACCATTGGTGAGCACTCAGACGTGCCGATGCATGGCTGTTACCATCTGTGATCAATGCGACGAGTGCCGCGTTGCGCGACTGCGAGTGAGAGTGCTGTATGCGCGGGCGACAGTGCTGGATGCGATGGGGGGACAGCAGGGATGGGTCAGCTGTGAAGTCGACGGAGGCAGCATGCGTGGAGATGAGCCCAGATCTGGGGCACACAAAGCTGATGGAGGGGAGGGAGGGAGGTGCGGGGTAGAGTCGATGGCCTAACAGGGACTCACCTCTGACCTCTGACAAGATGTCTACGGCGCGATTTTTGGTATGAGCCAGAACAGAGCTGTTGATGGACCTAGCATCAGCCTCTGGGGAACAAACGGAAGGACGAACACTGGGTGCGCACCTCATCAAGTCTCCATAGCATACGTGACGATGGCGACAATAATCGCCAGCCCCTCCCAAACCTCCAGGCTTCTTTCATCCCATACGGAGTTTCCAGTACACAACTAACTGAGTCAATCATGGAATTCTAGATTCGCCGCCGCAGCGCGCCGCATTTCCATTCTTTCCGGCTGTGTAGCATTTAGGTCCTGGTCCCCGTCATCCAACAAGCTGTTATCCAGGGAGCGGACCCTTATCCCCAGTAAGAACCCCTCCCATTCCGAGCGATTGGGAGTGAATTTGGGCAATTAGCATCTTTTGCCCCCCATTGTCGGTGCTTAGTGCACCTATTTTCGCTTTGAAGCTATGTATCTAGTTACATGTTCGAGTTACTTTTATATGAGAAGATTCTCAATTTGTGTAACTACTCCGGGCACTTGACATGTCCTATGTCCAAAAACCAAACAATGTAACATGTTCATATGCTGTTCGTCCAACTGCTATCGCGTTCGAGGGCGCCATTAGTCCGTTTTCAGCTGCCCTCCAATCCCGCCCCCCAACTTACCATCTATGGAGCCATAGGTGTCCACAACATATATAAGACGGGCACCATTGCCTTCCGCCCTCTTAACTTCTTGCTTCCCCCCACCACTTCGCCTCTCTAGTGCACCCTCCGCTCATATTCTCCTGCCACCAGCGCCGTCCTCGCACTATGCGGTGCACGGACCTCCAGACGAGGTTAAGATACGTCATTTGTCCATCCTGGTAAGTACAATACTATATATGACAGCGTGCCCACCAGTGCCGAGTAGGTGAGCGCGTGCAGTGTACAGTTGCACTCTACTTTGTGAGCTAATGATCATTTTTCATAGCACGCGATAACAGGCGCGCCTCGCGGACCGGTGCGCATGAGGTATATGCACCAGCGTGAAGGGACACGCAAGTGTCGATGGCGAGCACGGGGGGCGCGCGCGCGGGTGCTGGGGGCGCGGGGACACGGGGACGCGGGGACGCAGGACGCGGGGGAGAGGACGGATTTGGCGCGGTCTCGCTTTGTATCTATTTTTGTTCGCGGGAATGGAAGCTCGTATTGTACTGAATAACCACCCGAAGGGACCAGACGAGAGGGCATTCAAGTCGATATTTAGGCTTTACTATTTTTTGGGGAGGGGGGCCAGCGGAATAACAACCAGTCTCGATTTAAAAAGGTACCGTTGTATGGCAAAATATGGAAGTGGACAACTGGCCTTTGGTCTTCATATCCGACTATTCCTGTCTATTTCTACCAGATACACTCAATTCATGCAAATATATTCGACCGAAAAAGACTACAAAGGTACAAAATGGGAGCGGTTCTCACTGGGCCTTATCCTTGCCTCCTATCGGGTGCGTTGCATTTCGGACGGCTCTTAGTTGGCACCAGTCTCGCCCTCTGCTGTGTTCGAGGCTAAGTTCAAGTGAGTCACTGCCAGAGTCGGCCGGAGCCTCTAGAGTGTCGAACGTGCAAAGTCCCGGTTCCAGAAGAAGAAAAAGTCAAGCGGGTGAGTGAGAGAGACAGCAGTTCAGGCAACTCGAACACGCGAGACGCACACAGAGGCGCCGTGACCTGAGCCACGTGTTATGTGACACCACGCGGCTCGCTGGCTCTTTGTGTCACCTCGCGTTAGGCTTGTCTTCGAGTTCCTCTCCTGCTCCGTTCCGCTTTCCTATGAATTCTAGTCCATCGGCATAACACGTGAAGAGAAACTTGCCCTCGATCGTCGAGCTCTACGCCTAAGGATCCCAACGCTCCCCCCAAATGTGCCACATGATACGGCGGCCACGTCGTCAGCGGAGAACTCGTCTCTCTTCCCGCCGTTTCAAACGTCCTCCAAGGCTAACCGAACAATATCAGCACGATCTTCGCGGACCAGGATCGCATCTGCCTCGCAGCTCCTGGCGCGTTGAGTGACTCGTAGTAACTATCCAATGGTATTTGTACGTCCCACGCACTCGTCTCTCCTAGCATCTGCCCACATTCACTTGCTTTCAGCCTGATACTCCCTCCGCCCAACGCCTACCTTTAGCATGGCGAATTCCAGATTACTGAGACCACTAAAATGAACAAAAACGCTTGGAGCGGGCGGCGAGTTGAACCTTGAGACACCTCCGAAGGTACGGACGTCTTCTGCAGTCCGTCCAGTGGGAACAAAGAGCCCAAGCATCCCTCCCCATTGCCCACGTTGAACATCTACTTCAACGCATTACTTGCTTTGCGGGGTTCATTATCCGCGGATGTGGCGTATCCAAAGGCACAGCCAAAGCTCTTCCATGCAGCGGCATCGCCGTTCCCGGCGAGCGACGTTTGAATGTCTGTCGAGATGGACAAATTGAAGGTCGAGCGTGAACACTTTCAGTAGCACGGTATGTTCTGTATTGAATCTCCCCTCGCGCCCGCTCAATTCTCGACTTCCGTCAGTGAGCGACCAGATCATTGTTCGTCGCTGCGATGTCGTCGCGGAGACGATGCACATGGTGCGCCATCCTCTTGATGCATTTGAATCGGGGTTGCCCGGATCCTCCAGACTGAGACTCACTATGACACTATCTAGCGCGAAGTGCCTCCGGACCCTGTTTCTACTTCTTCCTTGTTCCCGTGACTACCCTTGACGCCGGTCCGCCCATCCTCCCCGTGCCACGCACGGTGTGTAATAGATGTATTTCGTGTCAAACCGAGCTCGGCATCGACGCAGTGGAACCGTGAGTTTCTGTCATTCCATTCTCACCCGACCCCGCAGCAGCTTATTCGTAGCTTGCTCTTGTTGTTATGGCGTGTTCGCGCCGGACTCGAAGGCTTGGAGCAGGACTGTCGACGTACAGGTCTTGTGTACACTGCATATGGTGAGTAAATCGCGTCCGTCGTACCTCCCTCGAACTCGGGACTCTTGCCATTACGAGCTCCTGCATGCCCAGGCTGTCGCGGGTATTGGTCCATTGTTTCACTCCGGGCTCGCGCATGTTCTGCTCCGGAATATTGTCCACTGTAGAACCGTTGAGTTTCTTCCTCTTGTTCGTGCTGAGCGCTTCTCCCACCTCGCCTTGTGTTCATGTCCTTATCTGACACGACCACAAGTACATCATGGTCATCCATGTTCGTACTTCATGCAATGGATACTCATTGGGTCTGTACGTGTCCGAACCAAAGCCTTGGTATGTCATGATTGCTTCCGAGCGGGTCTGTATGCTTCGTGCTTATATTATCGGTGCACTTTCCCTCATGCTCATCTTCGGGCGTTGTTTTCCAACTGAACCCTATGCCCTACCGCCCATGAGCACGCTCGTCGCTCGATCCTACCTATCGTGGCCGCAAGTCATGCCACGGAGATAGTAAGACAAAGAAAGTCTCACGTTCGGCGAGGAGTAGTCTCAATAGTTTCATGCGGGAGTGCTCACATTCTCGCGGGTGCGACTAACGTGCATCAGCCAAACGGCCCTTTTTTCACGGGTGCTAGCTTTTGTAGCGGTGCCAGTGAGTTGCGGTAGGTCTCTCCCAAACTTTAGCCATTCTGTATCGGACTGCGAAGTGCATGCCCTCAAGCTCCAACTCCAAGGCACGGTGCACGCAACTCTATTCCCTCTTACCAACATTGATCGTGACCCGCAGGAGCACCTATCAAATATCGACACAGTATTCTAGTACACTCGAATACCTCGTCTCCGGTGCGCGACTCAGTGATGAACATACCTGATTCCACTCACGACTGCCGCCACAGTTATTCAATGTGTACGCCACCGTGGTTGTAGGCCCTCGCAGTGCCACTCGAGTGAGAATCACTGTCTTCTCGATCTGCCTGTACTGTCGCCGTTGTTGAAAGGACAGAACACATAGCTCCCTGTCCCTGTCGTGTTTCTCAGATGTCTTGTCCAGTGTGAAGATGTATTTGGTTTGCGATTCGTCTGCTAGATAGCCCGCATGCGAAGAATATCGTTACACATCAGTAATTAATAGCCACGCGAGAAGGAATAATAATTTCTGTCCGTGTATCGCCTATCCGAGATAACTCGAGCCATAAACCTGCAGTCCGTCCATCAAGCCAACACACAAAAACAACTAGCATTCCAGTGCTTTATCCTGTCGTCCCTGACAGCCCCCACGTCCCAGGTCCCTGCACTCGTCACCTCACGTCCGCCTTCCTCCTCTGCCTCTTCCCAATTGGCCTCTCCTGCCAGCGAGACCTCTGCAGTGCTCACTCCGGATCCATCATCTGCTGGGTCCGCAGCCTGGTTGACCGCCGGAGATGCAGGCGTTGCATCACTGAGAACATCCACGCGCAGGATGTAGTACCCACTGCCTGCAAAGTCCAGTCTGAGGTCCAGAGTGAGCGTCTCAGCCCCCATTGCACTCAAGCTGACTTCTTTGGCGGCAAGTTTCGTCATCCATGGGCTACGTGGAGTCCAAGAAACGGTGTGAAGATCCGCCTGATCGGAGTCCGGGGCAGCGGAGTCGAGTTGAGCACAGGATTCCGACATCTTGATCTCCGCCCGGGCCTCGATGGTGAACTTCTTGCCATCGTCCTCGAGAGTGTGGTGGAATGCGACGATGATGGTGTACTCGTCTTTGGAAAGTGCGAGGCGGTGTGTGGTTGGGTGATCCGGGTCTGGGTCAAGAAGGTGGGCCGAGTATCCTCGGGCTCGCAGGGCATTGCGGGTATCTCTCAACAGCAGCAACTTGATCGCGGTGTATGGCTGATGTTGAAGGCTCCAGGGAACCGCCCATGGTAGAGTGGCACGGTAGGAATGAGGGATGTAGACGGTCTTCAGTTCCATATGTTGGCGATAGTGCTCAATCGTCTCGGGTGACAAGAGGAAGAGATCGAAGAGGCCTAGACAGTCGACACGGATTTGGCCGGTAAACACAAATTGGACATCAAACTCCTCTGAGGAAGTTATGTGGCAAACCCGCCCCCAAAAATGCCCCGGATGTTCCCCATGGTCGCACCGGAGGATGGCAAGATACCATTGAGAACCCTCTGGTGAGCCCGAAAAGTCGAGTTGGACATCCTCGTGGGGGATCGTGTGAAGAAGCAAGTCCCGGGTAAGAGGAACCATCTGTAGCTCTGTGGAAATTCCGTATGGTGTGGATGTGTATGATATCTTGTGGCCATTACTCGTAGTAGAGGATCGAAGTTTGCCAGTGTCGCGACGAGCAGTCCTGATGCTTTCGCAACCCTTGAAAGACTTCGGAGAGAGGGCGAAAAGTTGCTGACGACGTTGATGTGTCTGTACTGTAGCGCGAGGAGCTTTCAGTCTGTTGGCGCGGTCGGAGAGCTCGAAGCTCAGGTAACGGTGCCCCCACGCGAAAAGGCTCTGGTCCGGAATGCGCTGCATGATCTCCTCCTGTAGACGCCGGAAGGCGTGGTCGCCCTCACCATAAAGGATGGGCATGTAAATGTTGAAAATTCCCAGCAGAGAGTACGCCCGGTCCTCCTTCCTCGTCGTCTTCCGGCCCGCGGCCCACGAGAGCCGTTGAGCAATGCTGAATTCCTCCAATGGCTCCAAATGCAGTAGGGCTTTATAATCGATTTTAGTGACGTTCTCGACAAGGTCGACTAGAGCGAGTTTCGAGCCAATGGGAGTCCAGTCCTTGGAGACAAACTCCACCCAGAATGGCGCGATCAGCTCCTGGAGCGTCCATCCACGGGTGAACCATTGGCTCCGGCGGAAGGCGGAGCGCTTGTAATGAGGATTCTGTCCGGGAGGAACGTCCGCAAGATACACGTAGCACACAGCTGCGAGGCCGTACCACTTATACATGGAGTTGATAGCCTCGGAAAGCTCTGAGCTGCTTGATTTGTCGATGCAGCACGAGTCGATCCAAATGTAGCGGTAGCCCTTCTGTCGTGCGAGGCGGCACGCGTCCCGGATCTTTGGAGACAGCTCGGGATCGTCCCAGATTCTACGTTTGGGCAAACAAGACTTCCACCTCGGACTGGATATAACGTTCAACGGCTTCTGTAGGGCGTGTCGTCCCCAATGCGGAGCTGCTCTGGAGCTGTGTGGGGAAGTATGAGATGTTCCATCTTGGTTCTGTTTACGGGAGGACAAAGCGCCGCCGTCGGGTCGGCCTGGGCGACTTTTCGGCGGGGTCTGAATGGGAGGAGGGTAGCGCTGTTGAATGGCCCTCAACTGCTCATACGTCTGCTCGCCCTTTCTGTCCCAGGTGTGTGATAGGATCGCATACGTCGTGCTGCGATCCTCCGGATCTATGTCGACAAACTGACCGGTATCAGTGTCGAGAACGCGTATTGGATTCAGTAATGTCCTTGAGTAGCTCTCAGCAGGGCTGGCAGTCTACCATCAACACTAAACAAGCGGTAGGATATTGCCACTCTGGTACGTACCGCTGCAGGTTAGCTCTAGGTGGCCTGGGGCTGTAGTTCGAAGGAAGAGTACGTCGAACTACCGGGCCCATGGTGGTAGAAGGGAAGGTCGACCCTGTCTACGTAGGAGGCTCAGCACGGAGGGTCATACCTTGTCCATGTGGCATGCCTATAGGGCGTGGATACGGCATGGCCAGGCGCTACCTTAGTGCCAGTACTAGTCCGCACTAGTAGGCACATGTTACACCCTGATTTATGACCGCATTCTTTGAGCGGTTCTCCAAATACCACCCTAACATTCTCCGAGTCTCTCGATTGGCGGACAATAATACCATAATGATAGTACTTGATATCCCACGAACCAAATGTCAGCCTCCAGTCTACCACATGTAATCAATTTGCTCTGCATACCAGTGCACGAAGATCACAGAACCTTCCATCACCGGCGAGCTCTTTCTTGAACTCCGGCGAGAGTGCCTGCTTGACTCATGAAAGCTGTTATACTTTAGTATTGTCGCGCCTGGCGTCGCCGCAGACGTATGTCTGTGTCCCCGCTTTAATGTCAGTGCAGCCATCCTTCATCCCGTGAAAAGGGAGAGACTCGAGTGTTGCCATTCAAAACCGCGTTGCCATTCAAAACCTGGCCTGAAATGAGCTACCGGAACTGATGTGAGTAGCGCTGCAGATGCTTCTACACGTTGTTGCCGCACGCCGATGGGTGTTTGAGAAGCGCATGTGCGTACGGGATTACTTTGAAAGAGACGCACCGGAGGGTTGCGTCCGGGACACCAATTCCCCGCGGTGATCACGCTATCTCACGGCGTGCAAACCGCGATGTTTCAGACAGGGAATTTGATCGTCCGAAGAGACGTCCGGGGTGGCCTGGATGCTGACCGGTGACCGTCGAGGACGGTGAGAACCAGTAGTCGGTGACTGGCTCAAAACATTCTTCGGCGTGGCGATCACGAAGTTTTGATGCACTGAAGTTTGTGCCCGCACGACGTCGATGCATGCCTCGCGGACCTTGCGCAAAGTTCAGTGTTGGAAGAAGGGTATTCGCATTCCAGGGGAAGCGAAGAAAGACGGTTGGAGGTGAGGAAGGGAAAAATTGTTGGAAGAGAGTGCATAGACGCGAAGGCGACCATTGCGTCGGTTTGAAACTGCAGCACGCGGAGATGATGGGCTATATGCCAGTACACAACCGGCACCGTCATCTTTAGAGCACGAGCTCGTGAGCACCTCCTTCATTGAAGTTCGGACTGGTCGTGCGAGTTCGCTCAGACAAAGACGTACACGGAGGCGCCGTGACCTAGATCCACATGATACGGGACACACCACGGCTCGCTCGCATCGAGTCTTTGTTCCTCCTCTTGTCTTCGAGTTCCTACTCCTGCTCCGAGTCTATACTGCTTTCCTGCGAACATTAGCCCATGAATACGAAACGTGAGCGAGCTCCCTAAAAAGACGCCACATGATACAACGTATGGCCGCATCGTCAGGGAACTCGTCTCTCCAGTCATTTGTCCTCCAAGGGTACTAGAACGACATCACCCTGAGCTCAGCGCACCACAAGATCCCTCGCTGAAGGACGTAAGGCTACCAGTGTGTCCTTCCGCCCGAAGAGGATCACCACTCTGAGAGCTGAGTTAGAGCCGGGAGCGGGAACAGGGCTTCATGACGTTCGCGTGGTCCGGTTCGCCTGAGTCGGCGCTGAAGCTCAACTGTTGGCCCTCCCCGCGAGCGTGTACTGGCCCTCGACAGTGATGCCCTCTGTGTTGCTGGACAGCACGAGCGAGTGCCCGACTGGGCGGAACCGGCCTGGACTGCGTAAGTCAGACGTGTGTAGTCGTAGGAGGGCATGGGCGACGCAGCGACACAGTGATGTCATTCGCGTGGGATATGGCTGCTGTCTTCGTCTATGTGCACCTATGACAGCGCTCGATGCTGGAGCGATGGAAACAGGACGGCCGCAGTGTGAATATCCGAACTCCACGTCGGCCACATATGTGGAGGTAAGCCCGGAGCTGAAAGGCGTGATGCGGAAGCGTGCGAGAGACGTCAGCGACAGCCCTTGTGTATGTAGCTGCAGATGGCGAGGTACCACGACCGGGTAGTGAACCGGAAGGATTGTATGGAGCCAGACAAGCTGTTGGACTGACGAGAAAGATCATGAGGCCGAAGTAGGGGAGTGTTTGCCAGGATCGTGCATGAACGGAAGGGCAGCGTGCGCGTCGAGATTAACGAGCGGTCGATATCTGCCAAGGCAAAGCTAGAGTTGTGTCTAGGTATCGGTATCGCGGGTCTCAACGCCCGACGCGCACCTTGTCTGGTCTGGAGCCAATGCAACCACGGGCAATCTCTCCTCTGAAGCTCCGCCTCCTCCACATCTTCGTCCTTGCTCGCCTCTATCGTCTTCCATTTCGTCTTCGCAGATCCGCCCCATCCATCCACACCGTCCGATGATGAAACCGGCAAGAAGGCAGAATCCCTAAGTTCCTGCTACGGTACCACAGACGCATCAAACGCGTGATCCTCGATGCCTGACACTCACAGGCTCGCAGCGCCTCCACGCGGCCAGCGCGCATGAGCGGGAGATTGCTGGAGGCGGCTTGAGAACGAGACTTCGGCGATGGGATCCGAGCATCGTGAAAACAGTCGCCGCCACCGCGGGACTGCGCAGGGATGGACGGCATGCGATTTGTCGGAAACCCAACCCCGACGAGAAACGATATGTCTCGGCACGGGATCCATTCGCGCGTGCCAGCGTATGCTGAGGGAAAATACGTGTCCCAAGGCGGCCCGGCCAGTAGTATGATTGTCAGATCACATAGCAAAACACCTGTAGACCGCACGACAGGACTTACCCCAGTGGAATCAAGCGGTCGTGTCGTACGGTATGGCTGGGGAGAGTTGTCCGAATCACCTCAGATGGTCATGGATGGGTGCGATCGTGGGTTGTATGCGGTACCGGATGCGTTCAGGAAGGGCGCAAGGTTGGGGAATGCGAGTAGGTAGCGCATATATCCGCTGCTGGGGAGTCTGGACGTCGCGCCCGCATCCCCAACAGTCGTGGAGCACTTCCATGGCAGTAGACGCGCTGATTCCGAGCATCAGATCGCGCACGATAGACTATAGGAGAGCATACATGTACGTACTTACCTTGGGACGCCGAGACTGACCACCACCTCCCTGCTCTCCTCCGCCCAGGGATGACACATGCGATAGATATGTATCGAGGCTAGTCGAGTCCATTGGGAAGCAAAGAGAACGTCGCCAGAGGCGATGGCCACATTCTCATGCTGGGCAGGCGAGACATGGGGGAGGAAAGATTGGCAAACCGACGCCACTCGCGGGGACATCCTTGAGCCTTGGCACGGGCAGCCTCACGCTCCTTGATGGCCAACCCGTCTTAACTACAGGGAAATGGTTTGAGCCGCCAGCTGGAGGGCATGGAAGAAGCAGGGCCGCATTATTCCTGCCCTACGGTAGAGTACTCACCTTGCTTCTGCTTCATGCGTACAAGCCACGAAAGCCCCTCTCGCTGACTTTTCCTCTACAGGTCTGTCTCGCAAGCTCCTTGGGAAGTGCAAGTGGGAGTCGTGTAGCGAGCTTCGTTCGAGAATGGAGGATGCTGACTTACACAATGAAGAGCCAGATTTGGGCCAAGAAATTTATGAGAAACGTTGGTGCGCGCATTGTCTACTCAAATATTAGTGTGAAAGTGGTAAATGGATACGATTGGTGCTCACCCTGTGTTGAACGAGCATTCCCATGGCGGAGTGCCGTAGATCTGGCTATGCGACAGGCTCATGGTAGTGTACGTCGTGCTCCCGCCCTGAGAGGAAGGGGGTAACCAATACTGGGCTTTCCTTTGGAGGTCTCCATGGCGTTCAGAGCATCGACGACTGCTGGCATGGCTCGAAGTTGTGTCGCAATACATGGAGGAGACTGGCGTCCAAAACGAACCACAAGGTCAGCCGGTCCGCTCGAAGGAGGGCGTGTAGCTGTGAGCTGCATTGGAGAACTCGGAACTGGGTCGAAAGAGGGCAAGAACAGATGTCAAGGGGTTGAGAAACGAGAGAGCAGAAGAGCAGAAGAGTGCAGAACTCGTCCGACGTCGAGGCTGTTGAAGTCGTTGAGGAGCGGACGCTAGCGAGCGCAGAACAGCTCGTCCGATCTGATAGGCGCTTAACGAAGTGATTTGCCAAGGCAGAGTTGAACCAAGTTGATTCGAGGCCTCTGGCCTCCCCGGCAGAGCTCCCGCTCCTCTGTGCATGCATCCCCCGCATCTCATCCTTACTGATCTATCAGGTCTTAAAAGAGAACAAGAACACGTCGTGAAATGCGCCGATTAATTTCGCCATTCCAACTCGAGATAGCTTTGGCGTTACAGGAAAAACATTTTTCTGGTCTACGTGAGTCTGCCAGCCGACACCGTACTGCGAGACAGCGAACGATCCATCCAACCTACTTACACCCTGCAAGCAACCTCGCCCTCGGTTCTGTTGCTAACAGCTTGGAAATCTCGTCCCTCTGATTCCGCACCTGCCATTCCATGTCCTCCTACCTCCTCGCAACCAACCTCCCCCTAGGCGTTGACAGGACGAGAGCACGCTGAGCGTTCTTCGTTCCTCTCTACCTCCCGTGCCTAGGCCTGATCCACAGCCAACTCGCCAACCGGGGACGCTGGTGGCGCGTCGCTGAGAACGTCGACGTGCAGGATGAAGACCAGCATGCCCACGAAGTCCACTCCGAGCGTCACAGTGACCGGCCACGCCCCCGCTGCGCTCAACTTGACATCGTAATGTCCAAGTCTCTTTGGCCGTCCAGACCGGCCGATACCTTGGCTCCATGACAGAGTGTGTGCCCTATCGGAGCCTGACTGGGCAGCAGAGTCCCCTTGACCACGGTCTAGGGGTCTCGTCGACAGGGTGACCTCGGCCTCCAGGTAGGTGGTATACCAGGACCCATATCTAGGATGGGAGTGGAAAGTGTGTTGGATCTTGATGGTGATGGCGTGCTCGTGCTTGGAAAGCGTGAGGCAGTGGGTGGCCGGGTGGTCCGGATCTGGATCGCGAAAGTCGGGAGAGTATCCTCGGGATCGCAGGACGTCGCAGGTCTGCCTCAACAACACTAACTTGACCGGGGTGGGTGGCCGATAGGGAATGACAGAGAGTCGCCTATAGCGGCTGGTATGACGGATGTATACCGTCTTCAGTCGGATATCTGGACGACAGGACTCGATGAGTTCTGGCGACAAGGAGAAGAGATCATACATGGCTCCATGGTACGTCGTGTCGTCGCTAACGGTTCCGGCATACACGACTTCGAGACCAGACTCGGGGAAGGGAATGTAGCAAACGTGACCTAGGAGATGTCCTGGTCTGTTGACGTGTTCGCATCCGAGGACGGCAAGATACCAACTGGTGCGGCCGTCGAGAACCGGCAGCGACAGTTCAATTTTGCCATATGGAAATATCGCCGAGATCAAGTTGTCTGTCAGAGGTATCATCTGGAACTGTGCGCGGATGCCGTATGAAGTAAATGTGTAGACAATCTCGTGGTGAAGAGAGGCCGGAAGCCTGATGTGGCGAATATCTCTACTACGTCGGAAGAAGGAAGGCTCCGGGGCGAAAATGGATCGACCAATTGCGTCCCCCTTAAAGATGATTCTCTGGCCAGGCTGGATTTGATCGTCTCGAGGGCCCCGAGGATGGAACTGCGGTCCGAGGTAAACATGTCCCCACGCGAAGAGGCTCTGGTCTGCGAGTGGGATACGCTGCATGATCTGCTCCTGCAGCCGTCGGAACGCGCGGGAGCCCTCGCCGTAAAGGAGCTGCATGTTGACATCAAAGATACCAAGCAGCGAGTACGCGAGGTCTTCCACCCTCGTTGTCTGGCGCTTCTCAGACCACGAGAAACGTTGGGCGACGCTGAACGAATCTAGTGACTCCAAATTCAAGAGGGCGGTGTACTGGATCTTGGTGATCGTCTCGACAAGGTCAGCGAGTGTGTGCTTCGAGCCGATTGGAGCCCAGTCCGCGGAGAGAAACTCCACACTGATCGGCGCGATGAGCTCCTGCAGTGTCCACCCGCGGGTAAACCACCGACTGGAGCAGAAACGGGAGTACCGGGAATGAATGTCCTCTCCGGGAGGAACGTCTGCAAGATAGGCGTAGCACACGTCGGAGAGGGCGTACCATCTGTACATAGAGTTGATGGCCTCGGAAAGCTCCGCGCTACTCGATTTGTCGATGCAGCAGGAGTCGATCCAGATGTAGCGGAAGCCGTTCTCGCGCGCGACGCGGCATGCGTGCCGGATTTTCGGAGACAGCTCAGGGTCGTCCCAGATGGACTGAGGTGGTGGCTGCGAGGGAGGGTCTGGAGCGCGCGGGGAAGGATCGCTCGGGGCAGGAGCAGGGGCAAGGGTTGTGAGGCCATATGCCTCGACAAACGCGCGCAAAGCTCCTACCTCGGACTGGATGAGACATCCGAGAGTTGTCAGAGTGCGTCTTATCACCGAAGGAGAGCCGTTTGGGAGCAGTGAGGGCGACAGTGTGGTGGATGGTCCACCGCGGTCGCGCTCAGCGAGCGATGAAGTGCAGCCCTGGTGATCGCTGGGGCAATGAGTCTGCGGAGCCTGCGATCCACGACCTGGGCCATAGCGCTGTTGGATCTTCTCCAACTCCTTGTACGTCTGCTCCCCGTTTCCCTTGTCCCAGGTGTGCGACAAGATTGCATATACCACCTCCCCCGGGTCCTTCTCGACGAACTGACCTGTCTTGGTGTCTACAAAGCGCATGGGAACTGCAAATGGCTCAAAAGGGCTAAAAAGCAATTTTTAATCAACACAGACCGAGCAATAGTAAGTCCAACATAGTACGTACCGCTCGACAAAGAGTGCAAGGACGTGCTGGGAGAGGGAGATCAGATAGCAGGTGGCGTGGGCTGGGACGGGGGAGGTGCGCGTCAGGACAGAAAGGTCTACCACCTCTGCAGGGCCAGGGGTTTTCATGCCTGTACAATGAGCGCAGGAGTTTGTGGGTGCGTGTGTGTGGAAGATTCTCGTGGTCCAAGGACTGTCTTCTACCTGCCGCCCGG
The DNA here is from genome assembly GCA_002760635.1 of Ganoderma sinense ZZ0214-1. Taxonomy (NCBI): domain Eukaryota; kingdom Fungi; phylum Basidiomycota; class Agaricomycetes; order Polyporales; family Polyporaceae; genus Ganoderma; species Ganoderma sinense. The sequence goes on along the minus strand of AYKW01000023.1, from coordinate 969,525 downwards.
AATCTACACATGACTTCGCGCCCAGTACTTCTAGGGCGATTGGCGAGAAGACTCGCTTTTGTTCTCCGGCAACGAACCGGGTGCGCATGAGCATTAGACCAAAAGCATCGCGATCAACGCGATAAGATATTATATGTGCCTGGTCTTCCTCCATAGAGCTCTGGTAGCAGCCCATGAGGATGTTCGAGGATTCCACAGCCGAGAACCCTGGAATCAATGCGTATGGATCTACAGTCTTTCGCCGAATGCTGCGCGTGACGGTCACCAAGTCCTCAGGCCCCTTCCACATCGACCTCAGACCGTCCAGGTCCGCTCCAACTTCTCAAACACGACCCCGGCCATCTGCAGAAGACATTTAAATCCGAAATTCCGAGTCTGCATATACTCACCTTCACCGTGAACCCCATCATGCTCATGATCACCGCACTAATCATATGCCCTGACTGCCATCACACGGGACCGCGCGGAAGCGAGAAGCGATATGCGACGTACGGAATCCCCGAGCAATGCGTGTCTACGACTCCAGGCAGGAGTCAGCTGCGAGGTATCCGGGACCGAGCGCCACGTTGACTGCATGCGCGAAGGCGGACGGTAGCGCAGAAGCATCCGAAGAGATGTCCAGCCTGGGTGCTGGCCGTCGAGGGTACCAGGAGTAGTCGGTGACTAGCTCGAAGCATTCCTCAGCGTGGGTGGATCATGAATCCTTGATGCACTGAGCCTCGCGCCAGCATGTCCATGCACGTCTCGCCGTCCTGTGCAGAGTTCAGGGATGGAAGCTTAGAGAAGAAGGGAGTATTGTAGGAAGAGGGCGCATAGACACTGAGGAGGCCATCGCGTCGGTTTGGAACTGGAGCACACAGAGATGATTGACTACGTACCCAGTGCACGACAGTGGTGGCCCCGCCATCCACTACGCGCCCGTAACTTCGGGAAAACCGGGAAGTAATGTCAGGGTCCCACGAAGATACCTCATATCTTCGTGGGGAATTCGTGATTCGAATATCTTCGTGGTCGACTTCGTGATGCATCCAAAGTACTGGTAGCACGAATTGTTTGCGGCGTACCACGAATTATTCGATTCCGGCAGGGAATACGACAAGCGCTTCGGTGGTATCCATGGCTGCGTGCCTACCCTAGACACCCGGCGCTCGTTCCTCTTCTCCCATCAACGCAAACTTCACCGACACCCTCCATCGTCGCTCCCGGCCTGCTGCTCGCCCTAGTTCTCCCCAAGTCCTTCCTAGTCCTTCCTGGCCCCCGCTCTCTGGTCGGTCACTCGGCTCAAACCTGGTCTGTTCTAGATCTGGCCTCGGTGTGAAGCTTGGTGGGCTTTCTCTGGCGTCATTCCATCCGGTGCTTGGCTCTGGGTACTAGATGACGGGCTGACGGCTGGGCCGGACCTGGTCTTTCCATTGGGATGGATCCGTGAGTGCTATGGTCCATTTGGGAGCTGGAATAAGGTGCATACCCATCCGCAGGTTGTAGTTTCTGCTCGATTCTGGTGCCGAGGTCCCCCAGGTGCGTCTTTTCTTCGCTGTTCCTATCTCCTGTGACCTCGTCTCCCGTTATGGCCATCACGCTACACGTGTGCATCATTAGGAGAAGTTATTGCATCTCTCGCGGTTCTCTTCAAGGTGCGCATTTCCCGTTCGCTGCTCTTAGATGATCGCTGCGGACACATTTCGGTGCGGTGTCTAAGAAACTTAAGTCAGTACCCGCGTGTAATTGTATGGTGCGTCATCTTCGAGTAATGCGGAGGTGAGTACCCGAGTGGTGCTGCGGGGCATCAGGGAGGTGAGAGCGGTGGCGGCTGTGGGGCAACGTATACTACTGTTCTGCGGTCGGAAACCAGGTGGTCTGTAGTGTAAATGTTCAGTAGTACATGTGTATTGTTTCTACTATATATTTATCACAACCACAGAACCCGGAACGCGATGCAAAACCCGGAAGCCGGCAGGGGGATGCAGCCCTATCTTCGTGGTGATCATGAAGCAAATACGTTAGACCACGAAGAAAGCCATGTCGCGCCAGGCGCCAGGACTTCGTGGTAGGGACAAAAACTTCGTGGTTTTTCACGAAGTTTATCACGAAGTTAGCGTAAGTGTCATCGTCGTGGTGCCACGAAGTGTATTCCTGAACCCCCCGAAGACACTTCGTGAAAATCCCGAAGATGCTTCGTTGTTAACTTCGTAAAAACCACGAAGTTCTAGGCGCACAGTGATCTTCACGGAGCAGCCTTCATTGAAGTTCAGAGGCAGCATACTTGCCTTCGTGCACAGTACTCGGCTCGTCCTCCGCCGCGGACTCATAGAGTCTGCTACCGCCCCAACAAGGTCACAAACTCGAAGGGGCAAAGACCGACGATCGGAGACGGCTCCCAAAGCATCCTCAGCTGGTTCTGCATCAGGGATAGAGTCGTCGACACAAAAGAGACGCACCAGATGGCCACGAGCTCGTCTGTTCCCGAGAATCAACGTCCCGTGAAGACTGGCAGCCAGCTGTCAGATTCTCTGCGCCGAAATTTCCTACTAGACATCCAGCTGCTCTTCGATACTGCCATCTTGCGCTGTTTCATGTCTTGCCGGATTCGCAAGTTGGACTCCTGGAGTAGTGACGTTCTCTTCGGCTTGCCTTTTGAAGCTCCTGCAATGGCGTCAGAGATAACTGGAAAGAGTTAGGCAAAGGAGACTTGGAGAGTTGAAGGAGAGGATGAGTGAGCTGAGATGGGACTTTTGCATGAGCGATGCGCTAGGGAGGCGCGCCGGGCCGTTGGGGCCCGGAGAGTCCCACGGGTTGCGTGTCAGCGACATGCCTCAGGCTGGAGGCTGGCATCGACCATTGTCGCATCATTCACCTTCAGCCTTTCCGTCATCGTTTTTCCAATCTACACTACCTTCCTCCGAACATGAATGTTACTGGAAGATTTGCCCGCTTAGAGTCATCCAGTAACCGTCTGCCTGCAATGCGCGTATGGCCCGTAGCTTGCTAGAAGGGCTTTGTTCTACAACGAGGCTCCCAAGGGCCTCTTTCTCGACCGCCGTGCGTTGCATTCCTATCTCCCCCGTCCTGAATGCCCCTTGCCAAGTTGAGACAACCCGTTAACCTATGTGTCATGGCGATTCAAAGCACAGACATCAAGAGAGAGAGAGAAGGTCGATATCCGACTCAGGTTTTGAGCGGACGGGAATACAGAGGATCGCGCGCACGGGAGGCTGTTAGCAAGGATGTTTTACGCAAGTTTAAGGAGGAGTAGTGCGTGCTGGCGGAATTGTCGACTCGCCTTCACTCAAACAGACTGTTAGTAAGGTACGCCTCCCTCTCAATTTCTCTCCTCCTCTCAGCCGCTCCGAGTCCTCTCGAAGTTATGTTAGGATGTTGAAAAACCGACGCAGGCCACGGAGCAAATCACATTTCGACATGAGAATAGCGGAAACACTTCCGTGCTAGGCGAAGGACATCTTAGGACGATCGGGCGCGAACAAGGGTAAGCTGCGCCTTTGATCCTTGTCGCTCACGCCAGTGTACATCATGCTTCTCCAGTTCTCGCCGCTGGCACTCCTGCCGCTCCTCAAACGGCTGTTCATCACCCTGGATCATCAGAATACCCTTTTCAAACGTCATTTGGTTGAGAGGGCCCACCCACAGTGGCCTTTAAATGATTTACTGTTCCATGCATAGCACGGTCCAGCAATGGCTTCATCCTGAGGATTCTCAAGGTGCAAGTTTTTGGAATCGAGCGGAAGGAGAGTGTGCGTTGACACGTGTATACAGAGTCTCAGCTTATCGAAGCAATCACCGTGTGGATGCATCTACTTGACACCCTCCCTGGACCCCCAATGCCCCACCCCACGTTTCGCTCTACATTGTACTCTCACCTATGACGTCGTGCTATCAGGAGGTTACATTCACAGACAATGGTTTCCGATAATCAGGCCTCAAGGTTGGAGTACTTTGAAGATGTCACTCTGCTGCACTCCCGCTTCCATCCACCCCTCCAAATGCAACCCCAACCCCGTGCCCTTCCCGGCCATCGGTATCCGCGCTCAAAAACTGTCGAGACGTTCACTCGCCTGCTCCCTCTCCAGTTCTCTCGCCTTCTTCATCCCGTGCACCATGGACGACGCCGGATGGGACACCGTCCTTCGGTATATTTCTGAGGATGTCACTGCTCAGCCATCGCAGTGGCCCGTCTCTCAGATGACTGGCATCCGGTCCAACGCCCGGCATTCGACTCCAACTCAGGTTTTAACACCTACCGTTCGTGTCATCTCCCCCTCTGCTCTGTCGTGACTCTAACGGCTAACATTCCCTTCTTAGGATTCAGATGAGACGTCTCCCTCCCCGAGGTTCCAGCAAGGCCTTCCCCAAGATCACCGGGCCGGTACTTCCATCGTTTCGGTGTCGACCACATTCCACCCCGACGCAGCACTACTTCCCATCCCCACAGACCTGACCTTCATCTCTGTGGATGGCGTGTTCTTCTGTGTGCATACTACTCGGGTCCTCGCATCCTCTGTCAACTACTTTCACAACCTCGTCCCTCCAAAACCAAGCACCTCTACAATGCACGACGATCTCGGGCCGGTTGTCCCCCTTCCGGAGCCTGCGAGCGTACTCAACGTAGTTTTTCATGCTATCTATGGCATCTCGTGCGCAAAGTACCACCCAGCACTCGACACCCTCATCGATGCCGTCGACGCCATGGCCAAGTACGGCCTGCCTCCCGGGTGGCACGTCAACCCGTCCACTCCATTGTACTCCCTCATCCTCAATCAAGCACCTGTGCAACCCATCGCCATCTACGCCCTTGCCGCTGCACACGACCTTTATGATCTCGCGTTGCAGGTCTCGAGCCATCTCCTGTCCTTCGCGCTCCATACCCTCACAGACGACCTGATCATACGCATTGGGCCGGTGTACATGCGGCGTCTCTTCTTCTTGCACCTCGGACGACTCGACGCGCTCAAGCGGTTGCTCCATCCCACTCCGTACCCGCATCCCCCCATGCCGTCCTGTGACTTGGCTGAGCAGAAGAAGCTAGCCAACGCCTGGTCGTTGGCGTCGGCATATCTCGTGTGGAATGCACGTCCAGGTGTGTAGTCTACAGTCAACTGCTGCTAGTGCACCATGATACTGAACAACAGCGCGCCCGAACACACCACAATGCGTTTTTGCGCCCTTCAACGTGTTCTTTCTGTCGCAGACCTGTCAGCGGGCACGATGGAGGTGACATTTCTGCCTCTCGCGAAGCATCTCCGCTGTGAGAGATGCAAGCAGAGCCTCTTGGACCACGTGAGGCAGTTGATTATAGAGTGGTCCATGGTGAAGGTATGCTCGACGTATCTACATGCTGCTTTATCCCACTGACTTGTGCACGCGGGGACAGAGGTCGATATGACGGGCTGACGTCGAGCGTGCCGCGCCCCACCTAGCAGAAGCACGGAAGTGCTTCTCGTGTACACTCGGACGGGCACGCCCTTGTCTGCATGCCCGCCTCGCCGTTGGAGGACCATTACTCTTGCTGCCACATGTCCCCTCGTTCCGGTCAAGACACTTCCGTTCTCTCTTCCTCATATCTCCCGGTGGGCCGCTGATGTCAGCGCATCACCGCTGTCGCACAGCGAGCAGTTTAGTCTAGGGGGAGCGACGAATGGTTTGCATGCACGTAGACTTGGCATATCATGTCTCGTTTTATTTCCATGTCCTGAAGGTATTGTACAGCTATCAGCGCCCTCCCGTCATTTAACATATCTTGTTGCGCGGCTGGACTATCTGATGTTGCAGCATCAATTCACTTCAAAGATCGCCTCCAGCCGCATCCGCACGGTCGCGGTGCGTAGCCAGCCTCCTCATACCTAAGTTACGACCCGATCCCTCCCCTCGCACATACCCGTAGCCTCCGGAACGCATTATTGGCACCTCCCTGATATCCCCCTCTATGTAGCTGCACCATCGGTTCGTCTACAAACCGCCACGAATGGGCTCCACAATTCGAACCTTGCGACGCTTGCGCCTCGGCCATAGTAGCAACCGCCTGCCTTATTTATAGCTCTGACGTATGGCCTACCGCCTATACCTCCGTCCGCAGAGACAACTCACAACTCAGCTGCCTCTCATGCCCATTCTATCCCTCTGGACTCACCACAGAGTACGAAGTCCTATTCAACTGTTCGGTGACGCTTAAGATTCAGGGTACGATGTTGGGTCCAGGGTGTGGGTATATAGTACAGATGTCGACGTCAAGGCACCACCAGATGACATAGGGATCTCACGTCTTTAAGTGCTAATTGAATCTTGTCTGCATGTAGTTACTTAGACCTGGAGACCTGACAACTGGAGCAGATGACCGCCTTCTCTCACAGGTTCGCGGGGCAGTTCGCGAACCGTCGTGGAGATCCGCAGCGTGCCGAGCCCGTCCCACGTCTGACCTGACAGATCTCTTCTCGTATCTCGAGCTCTTGGGTTGTGGGGCTCCGGTTGGCACACAGGCCCCAGGGGCGTTCTCCGTGTTCGGCGAGCATCATGGATTGGTGCGATGGCAGGATGGGGTCTGAGGTCTGAGGCGTTGCGAGTGCGCGCCCGGCGCCGTGTGAGGGCATCGGGGGGTAGTGGTTTGGGTGGAGCAAGTTTTCTTCGTGAGTACGTCAGGGCGGAGTGCACGAACGCTGCCGGCGGTCCACAAACGGCGTTAGCACGGTAAGGAAGGCTCGTCTTCGTGTGCCGGGAGCATCTGACGTTTGTTGTCGCGGATGTCCAGTCATGTCTGTGAGCCATTAGTCTGGTGTCAGGAACAAGTGGCCCGAGGCACCACTCACATTCGTACAGGGTGCGACGATGGGGAACCGATCGAGTGAGTGGCTCTGCGAGAAGGGCGGGTTTGACTCCAACTCCGTGTCCTTCTTGTCCTTCTGCTCCAGCGTGGGCCCCGGTCGTATTCAATCCTGGCGCCATCCCTGACTGTTCAGACCTTCGGCGAGGATCTTGCTCCCTGGCGGCGGTCTCGTCCCGAGGATTTGGAGGGAAGGGGGATGATGTTAGGCGCGCCACGACGACGTTACGCACAACCCAGAGCGCCCGCCGGCACGGTGCACCCGCACGTCGAGTTCGTAGATGGCCCGGCTCCCCTCCGGACCCACGACGTTCGCTTTCTGTAATCCATGATGCATTATCGGATGTGTCTGCCGTCTCCGGTCATGTAGCTTCCGTGAGGGGGTCGGTTATTGACACTGCCGAGGAGAGGCTGCTGACCAGTGTGGGCGAAACGCCTTAGCGTATGTGGTGGCCGGTTAGGGACGCAGGCCGGGAGAAGGATGCTGGTATATGTATAATATAGAGGACGCGGCTCCTAGGCTGATGAGGCGTGTAAAGATGGTATATCAACTTGACAGACTGGAGTCCCGTTTACTTACCATGTAACCCCAACGATCGCTGAATCAACCCGCGTGTTTGTGATATGATGCTGCGTGACAAGACATATGAAACAACTGCTAGTCCCAAACCCACCGAAAGAGAAAGCGTGATCATGGATTCCGCGGAATAACAGTCCGAAGTGTGGACTACGTTCCTGGTGCAATAATGCAATCAGCGTGGCCCTCGAGTATACCCTTCTCAGGGTAACACGTGTATGGAATTGAAATTGTGCGTCAAGTGGAGCGAGCGGATGCGCTGCGGTCGAGAATTTTCAGTAGGGGTGACACGGGGTCCAGCTTCTCCTCCATTCCCGCGGAGCTGTTTGGAAATAAGGACACTTAATTTGGGTAACAGAAAAAGCACGTACTTTAAGGAACCTCTCTAAATTGAACTCGCTAAATGCAAACTCCACAATCATGATCCCGGCACTAGAGGCATTGGGCGGACGCTAGCGATAGGAGGTTCAGCACGGGATGTACCACTCAAATTGCCGCCACGCATCTCTCTCCAAGAACAGCAAAGAGACGTACGTTTTCTGCGAGGTTCACGCTGAAGTCGCTCCAGAGTACGTTGAAGGACAAACCGTGTGAAGGTAGCTGAAGTATGGAGGACATATGAATGCTCACAAGTGGCAGCGCAAAAGGGATCCAGCACAGGCACTAATAGCAGAACCACTGGCCCGGCCGTTCAGACGCAGACGGCGACTCGTCGCGTGGCTGGGTGTCACACAACACGGGCGTGAGGTCACACCAGTTGCATGACAAAAGAACAAGCGTGTCCGTGAATATTCGAAGAGCCTTTATGCGTCATTAACAGTGGTGTCGCCCGAGTGTTTCAGACAAGGGCATAGACTGGCATGTGAGCATCCTCTCTGACTCAGTGCATCGCGGTTACCGAGAACTTCTTCCATGTCGACCTCAGATCGTCCAGGTCTGCTCTGACTTCTCAAACACGACCCCGGCCATCTGTGGAGGATATTCAAATCCGAAATCCCAAGTGGCGACACCTGCATATACTCACCTTCACCGTGAACCCCGTCATGCTCATGATCACCGCGCTAACCATATGCCCCAACCGCCACCCCACGGGACCACGCGGAAGCGGGAAACGATATGCGACGTACGGGATCCTCGCGCAATGCGGGTCCACGACCCCAGGTAGGACCGCTTCGATGTCCTCGATGATCCCCATCCTACCGGACTCTTCCGACCGCGAGGAATCATGCTGGCGTGTGGCAAGGACGCGCCTCTGGTGGCGAGCGATGAGTGGATTGACGTCGAAGACGTACACCGCCGCGCTCCTGAAGTCGGACTCGTTCACCACGAGGAGTGGGAGGCGCGATCCGAACGGCAACATGAGGGCGCGCTCGACCGCGTGTGGGCACCGCAGACACAGCCGCAGGCAGCCTCGTGGCCCCCAGTCAGCCCACGGGACGGACCGCACCTTAGGCCTATCACCATCAGCCCGAGACTCGGCGTCGAGGATGTGGGCGAGGAGCGTCGCGCGGGGGATGAGGTAGTGCGTTTCGCGCTCGCCGGCGCGGCCGGTGATGAAGAACTGGAGGACGACCGTCGACTGCGAGAAGTCGGCGTGGAAATGCCCCTCGGAGGGCTGGGGCCGGTCGCCGGTGTGGATCGTGTGCCAGTCGATGCGCTCGTCGTCCTGCAGATCCTCGTCGCGTAGTCGCAGTGCGCAGATAGGATGGCCGGGGGTCGGCGAGCAGCTGTATATGCTGAGGTGCGGGTCTCCCTCGAGCTCTCTCGGGAGGACGAGGAAGTAGGGATAGTCTAGCGGAACGACGTTGGCCAGTGCCGTCCCGATGTCTATCCGCTAAACGGTGCTATAGATGAGATAAGATTATCAATAACAGTCGAGAAGTGCGCACCGAAATCACTTCTCCCGCCTTCCAGTCGTATACTTCCACAAACACGCTGCGCTGATCACCGCGCATGACGGCCACTTCCCAAATAACATGCTGTCCAGCGATATGCAGCTCGACGATTTGTGCTACAGGCTGGATCTCGGCCATCCCCGCAGAGACGAGCACCACAGGCAGCGTTGCCGCCGGGTGAGGAGCGGGCATGATTGGCTTCGAGCCGCAGCCGCGCAGCGAATAGAAACGAATCTGGATCTCGTCCGGCCTGAAGATGCATGAGACTCACCATTGCCACGAGGGTGGAAAGCGACATACCTGTGCCCTTGCCGAGGCATGGCGATGCTGGCTACCTCAGCCATCACAAGTAGGTCTTGAGTACGGTCTGCGGCCCGCCTGGTGACGACCAGGCCTCGTTCTGCTGCCGTACCAACAGGGAGCATACAACGGCTCGACTGAATTCCTGCCTGCGTGGAACCAGGGATGAACGCAGACCGTATGTGGTCGGACCGGCCTGTATGAGTGTACAGGTCGGACAAAGGCCTGTGATGGAGAGGGACCGTCCTGCCATGCAGTCGAAGAGCGAAATCCGGATAGGCCGAGATGTCTTCGTAGTCGAAGATCCCGCTGCAAAACCTCGAGGAGTACTCGCGGAGGCGTTGTAGTCGCTCGGAGAGGGGAAGGGTGCTGGCTTCTCCGTCGACCATGCCGTTCTTGGCGAGCTCGAGCTTATATTGCAGATAGAGATCCGAACGGACGACATCTGCAAAATAGCGACAGGCCTGGTCGCAAGTTAGGTTACTTTCCAACTACAAGGCGAATCTGCTCACCATACTGCATAGTGCGATATCCTGACCGTGAAGCAGGGCAAATATCAGGAGCAGGACGTCGGCGGATAGACTACGGATCTCCCTTGGCCGACTAGAGGCCTTGTTAATTGGGCGTGTCGCATCCATGTTCATCCGATGCTGATTGAAACAGAGACACGAGAGAAGGCTCTTGCGATAGGAGACGAGTGGATAGGTTGGGAGGTGGAAATGAGACAGACTGAGAGAGGGTAACTGAGAGACAAGCGTGAGAGAGCATGGCGCTAGCAGCAGCGCTGCGCTCGGAAGTTGTCCGGGCACGCCACTACACCGACAATTCCCGAGGCGAAACGTTGCAACTTGCATGCTGTGCGAGTCGGTCTCAGGCACATCGAAACCCGATAGCATCCACAGAATACTTCATCGAGCGCTGTCGGGGATGTTTGGAGGAACTGATAGGCTTCAACGACAACGTGTGTTCTGCGCCGGTCGCCTCGTCGACCCCGCCTTGTTCACATAGTAAAGGCAGATAGCTAATAAAAAGTTCTCAGCCTCGAACAACGGTTAGAAGTGCGGAAAGGAAGTTAGTGAGGAAGTAACTTCGCGCACCAGTCTCTGCCCAGCCTGCCACATTAATATTATCGATGCCGACTACATTCCGTGAGGACGTTCACCGCAACCGACAGTTAATCGACACCCAAATGGCGCAACCATCCACTCCTGCGCCCTGCCCAACCGCCAACAGGGGACGTATCCTACAGCGCGGCATGAACACAGGGAACATCAAGGCGCGAAGGTCAACCACCGTACCTGCGAACTCGGGTATGAAGTCTGCAGGGAACGTCGACGTCAGGCCTGGTCCTTGGTGCACCGGACTTCGGACTTGGCAGACAGCGGGGACATAGTAGTCGTACGGCGGTGGTTCCATGGTAATGTTCATTCATGTCTTCGCCGGAGGAGAGAACGGTCGATTCCCAGAAGGTAAGCGAAGGTAGCACAAGAATTCGGACGAGCGTACGCGACAGTGAAGAGAGAGATGGTTGCCCTCCCAAGCTCGAGAGCTCGAGGCCCGGCGGCGGTTCAACTCAGGTTCAACTCTCCGTTCGGGAGTCACTTCTTCAAGCGCCCAAGGGCGCCGTTGACGTTGAATCATCGCTGCAGCCTCAGCGGGACCCGGGTTCTCTGCTCTCGCTGCTCTCTCGTTTCTCCATGTGTTGCTCCCCGCTTTTGCCCTCCTTTGACCCCGAATTGTACATGTCTTTCTCTTCAGCATAGCTTATGGCTATACACGCCCCTCGGCCGACCTTATAGCCGACCTTTTCGACTGGCAACTTCGAGCCATACTGGCCCTCAGGCTCTCTTGTCATCTGTGCACATCGTCCCTACCCTTGACTGCGCCTTAGGCTTGCAGGTACGCCCACTCGTCTCCGTGTATGTCAGCACACCTCATTTCCTGGCTCAAGCGATGCTGGCTACCTGATTCCCTGGGCCACTCGACACGGAGAAAAACAGGAGATGAGAGCGGTCTTCATGGCGAACCAAGGTGAGTACCATGTGATAGGGAGGGCGTGTTGCTGCCCTGCGCCTTCTATGCTCTCCAGCTGGCCGCTTAACCCCCTTTTCTACGATTAATACTAGCCATAGAGACTGAGGTCGCTCGTGCCAAGGCTCAAGGATGCACCCGCCATCGGCGTCGGGACTCGGTTCAACGATCTATTCCCCGTATCCCGCTTGCCAACCATGGGAATTACCCTATGACGATGTTCTCTTCGCTCGACCGTCCACGATATCCATCGATTTACCACATCCTCCACTCTTGGACGTGAGAGAGCGGGGAGGTGATGATCGGTATTCGTTTCCCAAGGTGAGTAAGTGCATGTATGCACCCCTATAACCTATCGTGCGAGTTCTGATGCTCACCACCATGCTATTGAAGCGCAGCGCGACCGTTGAGGATACAGGAGCGACGTCCTGCATTCCCAATGGCAGTTTTATCCGCGACGCATTCGCATACTTCGACCCTTCGTCTTTCTAGAACGCCTACGGGCCCGCATATAACCCTATGGACGCCCTCCTCGGAGACTATCCGTCGCGAATTGGACGACTCTCCCCAAGTATATCGTGTGGTACGACCGGTGGACTCGACTCGGGGTTAGTCTCCTCGTACGGTCTCCGGCGTTTCGCTATGGGATCTGACGGTCATACCGCGGGGTTGGCAACCTTAGGGCGCATGATTGACCCCAGTATGCGCCGGCGGGTTTGCGTTTTGTGGAGTTGGGATAGGCATGAGACGTCGTTCGTGGAGTCGAGTCCCCGATAAATCACACATAGCAGTTATCCCTGCTCATGGTCCGTTTTCGCGACCTGCAGGTTATTTGGCGTATGCCGGTCGGTCGTGCATGACGGCCCCGGTCGAGGATGGGGTCAACGGGTTGTTCTGCCCTTCTGGTGTGCAGATCTACCCAAAGGCTTTTCGCAAGCACCCATCCTTCGCGGCGAACCATAGCGAGGCGGCGATACGAAGCTCCGAATTTACCATCCGCGGACTCGGATCCTCGAAGTCGCAGCCGCTGGTCAGCACCGCATAGGCACGACGGGCTTCTATCCTCAAGAGTCTCCTCCCTCACCTTACGAGAGACCGACATCGATGCTGTCCGCTGATCAAGGACGCGATCGCGATCGTCTTCGCGGCCCAACTCACAAGCTCACCCAAGAACGACGAGCTCGAGTGGAAGGCAGCCAAGGCCGCTGGCACGAATGCTTCCGCTCCCGTGGGCAAGTCCATGTCTTCCTATAATCTTGAAGCGAGAGATGCTGAAGTAAGATATGCAGATCCCTCGAAGGTGCCTTTCATGTGGGTCTATAGGACGGTAAATGTGACCTTCTTGTGGCCACGCTCGAGGCTAGTTTCAACGAGAAGCACGGCAAGATGCAGGTGCCGAGGATATTAAGCTTCCTCAGGCGGTGGTGATGCTCGTTGGTAGACTCTAGAACATGAACGAGCTCTCGTGCGCAAAGGGAGGCCGTCTTCCAGCGGTCCTTCTGTTCAAATTAAGGCAAGTCGATCCTGTCCGGTCTTCTCGGAAGCACACCTCTTACCACTTAGTTATTTCAGGTGCTCCACGAGTGAATCGTGCGGTTTGTGTCACGATCGATAATATAGCGTTCCTTGACCAGTATCCTTCTCTGTTCCTCCGGCCATACACCACACACCCTCACATTCCTACGCCCCTCATACCCTCGATACGTCGTCCTGCAAAACGTCTGAGACTACGCCCATACCGACTCTGTCCTTCTCCCCCCGCTATGTTCATCGCCAATCAATACACATGCACCCCGATGCGCCTTCCTCCCGAACTCCGCGTACAGGCGGATATACTCTCCATCGAGGAGAACCCTGCCAATGACTTCGAAATGTTGACAGGAAACATCCTACAGAGCCGTGGAGAGGCTCTCGCCCTCTCTGTTCCTGTGGGATGGAAATGGCGAGATGCCCGCGTCCTCCGTGTCAGGATGCTTAACGGCACCAAGAAGGTCAAGGCCAAAATACGTCAGTATGCCAACGCCTGGACCGATCACACCAACATCTCCTTCGACTTCGTGAATTCCGGCGATGCCGAGATCCGAGTCAACGTCGACTCGAGCGGCAACTCGTGGTCGTACGTGGGCACAGAGAGCCTGTCTATTCCCCAGACTCGGCCTACGATGAACTTCGGTTGCTTGACGGACGCGTCGTCCGAGGCCGAGTTCTCCAGTGTCGTCATCCACGAGTTTGGCCACGTCCTGGGCTGCGTTCACAAGCATCCGGAATGCCCCGTCGTTATCAGTCCTAGGAACATGGACGCTGTATACGAGTACCTTCGGGGTGCCACGAACTCCCTCCACGTCGGCTCCTTCAACACGATGGACGTGCGCCCATCGAACAAGCCGGAGAAGGAAACTTACAGGCGGGTGCCCTTTCCATCCGCCTATGATGCCCCCCCAAAGCTTGTCGTTGGGCTAAACTCGGTCGACATGGGCGAAGAGGAGAGCGTCCGCATCAAAGCCTTCGCTGACAACATCACCACTTCCTCAGCGGACATCCATCTCAACACGTGGCTGAAGACCACACTTTACTCCGCGGGCTGCGCCTGGATGCCAGTCCCCTCCAACCACCCGGACTTCCAGGTCGGGGAGTTCTCGACCCGCGAGAACGATCCTTCTCAGAACCCGCAGCGGAAGTCATCGACTTGGATCACGTTCGAGCGCGCGTACGCCGCGCCGCCGAACGTGGTCGTCTTCCTGAGCGAGCTGGACATGGACCGGCGCTACAACTGGCGCATCGTTGCCACGGCGACGCACGTCACAACGAGAGGCTTCATCCTCCACCTCGATACCTGGTCGGACACGCTGCTCTACTTCGCCAAGGCCGCTTGGATCGCATACCCCAGCGACAAGCCCGGCGTGGTCAGCGGCTCGTTCAACACGCAGGACGTGCGGCCGTCGAACGAGCCGCAGCTGTACAACAGCGGGCGGGTGTTCTTCCCGTGCGACGCGTTCCGGAAGGCCCCCAGTGCGGTCTTCCTCGCGTTCAACAGTCTGGATGTCGACGCCGGCCATAACCTGCGTCTGAAGTTGTGGATGGACTCGGTGTCTGACGATGGCCTGAGTTGGCACATTGATGGCTGGTCTGACACGATCGTATATTCGGGTGGTGGTTCCTTCATTGCGTTTGCTTAGGATCAGGACCCTGGGGCTTTGTGACGACTGCGCAGTTCTATTTACTCGTGGGATGTGCTCGCTTACGACTAGTGGACAGACGACTCGGCTCACCGTCTGTTCTCGCCCATCCCCCATCGTCTCCGGGTTGTTTCCTATGCGCATACAATCTTCGTACCTGTTTTTCCCTGTTGTTACAATCCGGACCATCAAGACGAGTGTATATCACGATATCCTTGCATTACGTACTGTGCTACGCTAAATATTCCGTAGTCATCTTGACTGAACTCCACCTCTCCGTTGAATCTCCTGAGGTGGTGCAGTACGCGATATCGCTCGGCATCGCCTGCACAATCATCAATTATAAGCATACGTTCACGACAAGAAACAGACGACGCACCGCATAGTCGCCCTTGGGGAACTCGTCCTGAGGCTCCATCCGGAACTCCATGCAGTGTATGAACACGACGATGACCGTCCCGACCCGGAGGTGCGCGAGCTGCTTGTAGATACACCAGAGCCTGCCCAAGCGAAACGACAGGTACGGTGAGACGGCGCCGTTTGAGACGAGCTGACGAAGACACTCCTCGTGTAGCGGGATTAACTGAACAGCTCAACCCAGGAGGAGATCGGGGGGGGATGCGGTCATCGGAGAGCCGAAGATAGAAGTCGACGACCGGTCGGGCATGGTAGGTGTATCGCGATCGAGAGGATATCGGAGAGAATACTTAGATTCTGCGTGTTGCGTGTGACAGGCAGGGAGAGCAGGGATATCGGCATATCGAAGCACAGGGAAGGGTCCAGAGTATTTCGAGGGAGTGTTCAAGAAGAGCGAGATGCGATATAGGATAAGTTGGAGCAAGGAGCATGGATGTCGAGACCGCGCATATAGTGGCTAACCGTGACTTGGATCAAGTGTCGTTCAGGGATTTGCCAGGAATGGCGAAGGCATTTCTATAGAGCGGGCCCGAAAGTTCTCGCAGGAGGCCAGGAAGAGGAGGATGAAGAGTAAGGCCCAGTATGCGTTGCTACGATAGACCTGATTCGCCTAGGCTATGCTGCATTTCGGTGAGGCAGCCACGTAGTCTCTGAATCAGTGTTAGCAGGAACGTCTGAATATGATGATGCCCGGTACTCACCATGACGGATCTACATGATCTACATGTCCATGCCCGAAACCCATGAAGCCCATCCCCTGGCAGTATCCCCGTCGTCGGGTGGCAGTCGCGTAGTTGCGCCGCTGGCAGGATCCGACCTTCTACATGCGAGTCATTTTCACAGATGTCCATTCATGAGTTCGAAATAATGAAGTGCGTGCAGGCATACGGTGGAAGAAGGAGCGAAGGTAAGGTCGTGTTGGGAGGCGAATGCAAAGCTTCATACAGTGGCCCACATGCGGCATGTCCAGCCTCCACCATGCACCCGCGCCTTCTTAGGCGTCTATATTGCCAAATCAGGACTTGGATCATCGGACCGCGCCCCGGAGACGTCCGACAGAGTCTGTGCTGGCACGACGCTTTCTTTCCTTCCTCGCTCTAGGTCGGGTCCATGCTATGCACCAACACTAGTCACATTTCTTCGTAGGAAGGTAAGTCTCTCAGAACACTGTATATCCTATTGCTATATATGCTATTATATGGGGAGAAGGTTGAGAGGAATGATAACGACTGCCTTGTTTCGCGAATGGGGTCACTGCGAGGTGCAACTGAGGTACGAAGTGCTCCTTGGTTTGAGGGAGACCTCCCTCCAAAGATCTACACTGCGTATATGCGAGTTCAAATCGGCTCTCTCAACCAACTACGCTGTGTCGGATGACGTGTAGCGCCAAAGTTATCTGCGACCGTTGACATGTGGCGGCGGCCGTCTAGGTCGTGCCTCCGCGCCTCCTTCATACACGAAATGCGTTGTCCATTGGAACGCTCAAAAGCGTAGATCCAACTGTGCATGCTTCGGTGAGTCATGGGAATATCACGGATGGACGCCCTGAGCTGACATTGCACGATTGCTTTATGCACCGTGTCGGCCACCTTCCTCTAGCTTTCGACAGATGAACATGCATCCAGTGGATGACAGCTGCCCTAAAACGTGGCAGATAGGCGAGCTTTGCGGAGGGTGGTGCGAGGCAATGTTCTCGAGCTCCGGACGATGCGCGTTGACTGACGCGAGCGGCTAACCTCCCACAATGCGTCTTCCTCCTCCACCTTGCCTCCGTGGAATCTGCCAGGTGACCTCTCCGACCCGCACGAGATGCAGACAATGGCGGCTACATGCCTAACGCTGAGGCCTTATCAGCTTTATCGCTCCGATAAGCAGCCTTAGCCTGTAGCCCGATTCCTTCCTCGGATACCGCCAGCCCATGCGAACGGCGAGATATGTCATTGGCGCGGCTGCATGTTAGCTTCGAATTCACATATAGATCTCCCAACATTTGCCGTTGCTGCGTACAGTGACTCAACCGTCGTCAGCAAGTCGAACACCACAACCTAGATGAAGCGACCGAAGCGTGCGATACGCCAACGTTCTGTGCATTCCTTGATAATTATTTTATCTGATTTTGCCAGACGCCTCCATCATCCGATCCGATCCTCCGTGTAAAACCCGATAATCCTCATCCTACACTCTCATATCCCTCCCTATCATCTCTGAATTGCTTCAATCTCCCACCTACTACCCGCCTGATCGACTGGCTTCAACGTCCTTTTGGGCCGCTTGTACTTGAGACCTTGCAATCAACATCTAAATTGTACGTCGCAAGCGTACATCTTCACTCCATGCCTGCATATATTCACTCTTCCTCTAGGAACACCTGTTTCTGCAGGTTTGTACTGAGAAACATCTTTTTGTATGACACGCGTGCTAATCGGGACGGAGTTGGTTCTGAAATTGAAGGTTGAGAAAGCACCATGCGAGTTCTCGACACCCACACCGGACAGTTCGTGGACATAGACCCGAGGACGCCCGGTATTAAGTATGCCATCCTGTCACACACCTGGGATCGTACCGGCGAACAGCCGTACGGAGAGGTGATGAGGATCCAGCAACGATACGACGCGGAGCATCAGGTACTCCCGAGTTTCCCTCCCAACTCTCAGATCGTCCATCCGTCCATATCGGAGTCCAACCACCTCGGTGCTTCCTTGCCAAAACATTCACAAAGTGGTACCGATCCGAGCCATATTTACGCCACATGGTGGACGTGGCCCGAAATTGTGCAGGAGATAGCAAGGACTGAGACCTTCCACGGTGCGCCGTCCCCGGGCCATCGATCACTCGGCCCATATCCCATATGGGGCCATCCGGAACTCTCACCCAAGATCCGAGAGGCTTGTCGTGTTGCGCGCGAGCAGGGCTATGACTATCTCTGGGTCGACTCGTGCTGCATCGACAAGACAAGTAGCTCCGAGCTCTCTGAATCCATCAACTCCATGTACCAGTGGTACTCCCGCGCCGACGTCTGCTATGCATTCCTCCCGGACGTTCCAGCCAACGAAGACCACAAGGCGAAGGACTCGCGTTTCCGACGCAGCCGCTGGTTCACCCGTGGGTGGACGCTCCAGGAGCTCATTGCACCCGTAGACGTGGTGTTTCTCGCAGAGGACTGGACCGCGATCGGATCGAAGGAGAGCCTCGCGGAGCCGATCACAGAGATCACCAATATCGACTACAACGCGCTCTTGCACATCGAACCGCTCGACCAGTTCAGCGTCGCCCAGCGTCTCTCGTGGGCTGCAAGGCGGGAGACGACCAGAGTCGAAGACCAGGCGTACTCGCTGCTCGGCATATTCGACATCAACATGCCCACGCTTTATGGAGAGGGAGAGGGAGCCTTCCGCCGGCTGCAGGAGGAGATCATGCGGCGTACCCCGGACCAGAGCCTCTTCGCATGGACACCTTTCGGGCTACCAGACCCGTCGTCTCAGCTCCATCACCCCGAGTATGCCCACTCCCAGAAGGATCAACGACGATTTGCCTTCAGTGGTTCGAGGACTACCAGCGTATCTCTCCTCGCCTCATCTATCAAGGACTTCAGCAATTGCGCTGGCATCGAGTCGCTCTCTCATGATGAGGTCCTTCGTCGCCTTCGCCTCCCTGCTCATCTCAGTCTCCCCGCCACAGATTACGACTTCACTCCATATGGCATCCGCGTTCAGCTCCCCGTGATTCATTTCTCGTCCTCCGAGTATTTCCCTTTGGAATGTGTGAAGCAGCGGTTCGACGACATCCCGCTCTCCCAGTGGTACCTGGTGATTCTCGGATGCGGCCATAGGGACTTCCCCGAGCATCTCCTCGGGCGGGTCTGCTATACTCAATCCTCAGGCTCAGCCATCGAGTTACTGTACTGGGGGTTCATGTGGGTGAACTGGATCCCTTCCACCTTCGATCTCCTTCCTATCCCACCTGCGACTATCCTGCGGCTCGACCCGTCGCACATCTCGTCCAAAACCCTCTACATACCCCAACCCCAAAGGAACGGACGACCGAGTGACCCTCATTTGGGAACTCCCCATGAAATAATTAAGCTGGTCTGGCCGAAGAAGAACCAGGATGCCCTATCCGCCCGGGGCTACGCGGTCGCTCTACGTGGTCCGGACGACGTCCGGCCAACCACCTATTCCGTCACGCTTACCCACGACACCCACACTATCGCCATAGAATACCGGCATACTCTCCAAGAACACCCGAAGGGCCAGATGCTGAACATCAAGGCCCATGCGGAGATGCTGGGAGCAGGGCTCCCTGTTCCTCCTCAGGGCGATCTCGGAGCCGGAGCCCATCAGGGTGACGATCGTGGCACCACCGTGTCCTGGACGGATGGGATGCCGTGGAGAAACGACGCAAGAGTTCGGAATATCGAGCTTAACACACCCGGGATCGCTCCGTTGACCTTGCGGCTCGGCCTGAAATTCGCGACGAGGAACCACTACCTCCTTCACATCGAGCTCCAGACGGCCAACATACCCCCGCTTTCCGACCCTGACATTGCCCCAGTAGAGCACGACCGCGAATCAGATGGTCAGAGCGCCGAACATATCCATCCCGCATCGTCATCATAACCACGACACCGGTGTTGCTGTACCAGTCGAGAATGCCGCCCTGGGATCCGGATGCGGGTGGCGGACTCGGACGTCGGCCCACCTAGACAGTGCCAGTGGTTGTTAATTAAATGGATTCCATGCTAAAGATATATATAACTCACAGGCGGGACTCGACCTTTGTACTATACCCATGATCCAGCACGACACGCCCTCTGACCCCTCTGCACTTACTCATACTACCTGGTCTCCGGGTAGTGCCACCGAGTCACCGCGCGGACTCTCGGACGAGATTCCACTTATTTCCACCAAATGACTCGGAAACGCGGAGGATTGAAGCTGGAATTGACAGAATTATGGCACAAAATTGTCCTAATACGCCTCTGCTGAATAGCTACTCGTTGAGTGCGTTTATGCTCCGTCGACGTAGCAGACTCGGATGAACTTGTCGACGTGCGTACTAGGTGACGAGACTCCTGGCCCCAGTGTCAGGCTCATGTGAGAGTGAGGCTAGGAAGGAGACCGAAGGGCTGCGCAGTACCCAGGATGGGGACGGCATCTGAATGCAAGAAAACGGGTGTGGGCGTGTGCCGTGCGCGATGGTGACTCGTGTACATTGGATTTGGAGGAGACCCGTCGCGACAAGTCCGCTGAGGATGGGCGTCTACACTTCCAAATCAGGACACAGGACCCCGGATCTCGGAATGGGCGTTCTCTGCGACCGCCTTTCAAATTTCAACGTTCAACGTTTCAACCCTCCCTCCTCTAGCTTGACTCAGTAAGATCTGGACTTTCGAACCTACTAGTAGTGAGTTTCCATACTTTTAGTCCCTGGATTCAACTCTATGGCCGTATCAGGCGATGTCATTGGTATTTTTGGGAGAGGCAGGCGAGTCCGATAAGCAGATTCCTTCCTCGGAGATCGGCCTATGAGAAGGAGATATGAAGTCGTAACGCCTTTATGTTGGTTTCATGATCTAAAGGTCGTTTACCTCAGACGGTCGAGCGACGCCACGGAATTCATCCTAATCTACGGTCAGTATGGCAACCGTCCTCGAGCTCCCGTCAGACAAATGACAGTGTGGAAAAGTTTCATGGCAGGTGACGTTCCTTGTCGCCTGAACTCGAAGAACTGCTGAAAATCAGACATTTAAAATGCTCAGGAAGGTCTGGAGAGCTTTTAATTACGGCATTCCGACGCTCCAGTGGTCACATTCTCCGAATGGACGGAGCGCTGCCTGTGCATCCCTCAAACGCATGGCTCGTTTGACGACATCTGAGACGATGTTCCCCTTCATGTAAGACCCACGCTGCATCTAAGCACTTTGGCTAGCTTGCCAGTCAACCCTAGTTGATGGTTATCGTATATATATGGATGCATCTTCTGACTAGACTGCCGTCCGCTGAAAGGCTTGCCGGGACGCTATCTGCGACCACGACCATCCATAACGGACGATCGTCTACGCCACGCTCAGCTGACACTCTATGGGCGTTCCGTACAGCTTGTGGCCAACTTTCCTAGCGCTGCCGAAGGGCACCGGAGCACGCGGCGCCACATAATAGGTTTGCTAGCTACCTTTTTGAATACGTGACGGAATCATGGCGTCCGCGCGGCGACGTGATGATATAATTTCAGGACTCTACTGTTCTCACTGGGCTGCTTGGATGGAACATGAATCTTGATACTTTGAAATTCACAGGCAGTCAGTCACGGCTCCAGTGAGCTATTTGTGAAACGACAACTGTGTGGTAGCCTGAGGCGGTTGTGTAAACTGTGCTGAGATTATGATTTCATAGCGACTGCGCTGCCAGTTTACACAGGCGGCGAGAATAGTGTTTCACCTCCTTACCTGCGAGAAATCTCCCACGGAGATATTTACATAAGGTAAATGCTAACGCCACCAGGTCTGCAATGAATGCTTAGCTCGACTCGGACGCTGTGAACCCGTCCAACCCTGCCTATATAACCCATACTCATTCCACAATCCTGTACCCCTCCCTACTATTACCCAAGTCCGAGTCACTTCGTTTTGCCGTCTAGCCACCCGATCGAGAGGCATCAGGGTCGTCCTGACCCGCTTGTACTCAGACTAGCGAACACTGCGGTCAACATCCTAACTTGTATGTCACATGTGTACTCCTCTCTGTGCCTGCCAGAGCACGTACTTATCCCTTGTTTAGGAATAATTGATTCTACTGGTTTGTATAAAGGTACACTGTCTTTCTGTATACCAACGCTGATCAGGACGAATGTTGGTTTTGATAGGTTTTGACTCGGATATCATGCGGGTTCTCAACACCCAAACCTGTCATTTCGTGGACATAGATCCGATGAAAACCGGTACGAAGTATGCCATCCTGTCACACACATGGGATGCCACGGGGGAGCAGACATACGGAGAACTGAGGAGTATCCAAGAACGATACACTGCGGTGCCTATGGTCCAGGCTCCACCGCCCCAGACTCTCCCACCTGGCTTTCAAATCGTTCCCTCCAACCATCAGAATCCCAATTCACCCTTCTCCAACAACCACCACGATACTTCCTCGCCAGAATATTCGCAAACTGGTAGCCAGCTCCACGCCTTGTGGTACGCATGGCCGGAGCTCAATGGGCAGCTAACGGTGGGGACCATCCACGATACGTCATCCTGCTCGCCGAGTTCCATATGGGGCGATCCGGAACTCTCACCCAAGATCCGAGAGGCTTGCCGGGTCGCGCGGCAGAAGAGCTATCTTTATCTCTGGATAGACTCGTGCTGCATCGACAAGACAAGCAGCTCCGAGCTGTCGGAATCCATTAACTCCATGTACCAGTGGTACTCCCGCGCCGACATCTGCTATGCTTTCCTTCCGGACGTTCCAGCCGAAGAAGACCATAGGGCGAAGGGTTCCCGTTTCCGACGCAGCCGCTGGTTTACGCGTGGGTGGACCCTCCAGGAGCTCATCGCACCGCTCGATCTAGTCTTCCTCGCGAATGACTGGACAGTGATTGGGTCCAAGGAGAGTCTCGCAAAGCCGATCATAGACATCACTGATATCGAATACAACGCCCTCTTGCGCGTTCAGCCCCTCGACGAGTTCAGCGTCGCCCAGCGGCTCTCGTGGGCTGCGAAACGGGAGACAACCAGGGTCGAAGACCGGGCGTACTCGCTGCTAGGGATCTTCGGGATCAACATGCCCACCCTCTATGGTGAGGGAGAGGGCGCATTCCGCCGTCTGCAGGAGGAGATCATGCGGCGTATCCCGGACCAGAGCCTCTTCGCATGGACACGCTGCGAGCTTCCAGACCCGTCGTCTCACCTCCATCACCCCGAGTACGCCCATGCCCAGAAGGACCAACGACGATTTGCCTTCAGTGGTTCGAGGACTACGAGCATATCTCTCCTCGCCTCATCTATCAAGGACTTCAGCAATTGCGCTGGTATCGAGTCGCTCTCTCATGATGAGGTCCTTCGGCGACTTCGCCTCCCGGTTCATTCTAGTCTTCCCGCCACAGATTACGATTTCACCCCATATGGCATCCGCGTTCAGCTCCCCGCGATACATTTTTCGTCCTCCGAGTACTTTCCTCTTGAATGTGTGAGGCAACGGTTGGAGGACATTCCGCTCGCCCAATGGTACCTGGTGATTCTCGGATGCGAAAATAGGAACTTCCCGGGACATTTGCTGGGGCGGGTCTGCTATACTCAATCCTCGGGGTCGGCCGTCAAGTTGCTGTATTCGGGGTTCATTTGGGTGAACTGGATTCCTACTGTCTTTGATCTCCTTCCTGTGCCTCCCGCAACTATCATGCGCCTCGACTCGAGTCATATCTCGCTGAGAACGCTTTACATACCGCAGCTCCGAAAGGACGAAGGAGCTAACAAACTTTCTCTCGGGAAACGCCATGAAACAATCAAGCTGGTTTTGCCGAAGAAGACTCAGGATGCTCTGTCGGCACGGGGCTATGTGGTCGCTCTACACGATCCCAATGATGCCCAGCCAACCACCCACTCCGTCACCCTTGCCCACGACACCCACGCTATCTCCATAGATTACCGCCATTATTTTAGGGAACACCCGCTGAGGGGTCAGATCTTGACTGTCCTGGCCCATGTGAAGGTTTCAACAGCTGGTCGTCATCCCGGGACCCATCATGGTGATGATCGTGTCACCCGAGTTTACTGGACCGATGGACTTCCCTGGAGAGATGTCCTGGAATTTCAGGACGTTGAGCTAGTAAACACGCCTGGGCATACGGTGTCGACCTTGCGGCTCGGCCTGAGTTTTGCAACAAAGAACCACTACCTCCTTCACATCGAACTCCTGACGCCGACATATCCCGTCGTTTCACCCCTGCCATTGCAAATGAGCCGACGTCTCGCCCGATTAGACACTAAATATACGACCATTCCACATCACAGACACTGCCAGTAGTGCATTGATGTTGACACTTGTGTTACTGTAGTTAGGGATGCTGCCCGGGTCGCAAGGAATTAGATATGGACACTATCATACATAGTATTATTAATGTCATACTGGCAGAATTGTTATACAGTACTCGTGAGTGGTGATGCGCAAGGCAAAGGAAGAACAGAAAACAACCAAGCGTCCACATGTCGCTATCAGAAGCACACCCCGCGACGCCCCTCAGTACGCAACCGTGACGCCCGAGCCCTCCCACCTCTCCCAGTTCGACAGCACGTCGCAGACAATGAAGTGAGCAACATCCTTGCGCGACACGCGGTACCCATCGCCAAAGACCCCGTCCTTCATCGCACGGTACGGCGCCTTGCCCTTCTTCGACTCCCGGTCGCCCCTGCACTCCCCGTCCGAGAGCAGCGCGGGGCGGATGATGATGACCTTCCTGATCTCGCCCTCGGCCGGGAGCCCGGGCGTGTCCTGCCAGCCGTCCGCGAGCACCTGCGGCTTGACCTGGTCCGGGCTGTCAGCGGGCCACGGGAGCCCGCGGACGTGCGCGATCACGCGCTCCGCGCCGAGCTTGTCGTCGTGCGGGGCGCTGAGCATGCTGCCGTAGAGCGGCTTGATCGCGAGCGGGAGCGCCTTGCGCGCCGCGGTGGTGATGCCCATCGAGGTGATCACGACGAAGCGCGGCTGCGCCTCGGCGGGGGCGCGGAGCTCGGCAGGCATCATGCTGAAGGTGTTGAGGAGGGAGCGCGTGACGAGGTCGGCGGGGTCGAAGATGAGGCCGCGGGTTAGGGAGAAGTTCGGCACCCCGCCTGTTGCGCCGGTCAGAAATAGTATATTGGCAAGGATGGAGACGTACCGAGGGTAAAGAGAACGAGGTCGACCTTGCCGTTGCCGGCTTCGCGCGCCGTGGCCCAACCGTCGCGGATGGTCTCAGGTTTAAGGCCGTCGCCGTGGACGAGCTTTGCCTTGCCGGACTTTATGAAGGGAAGCATCTCCGCATTGTTGTCAAACGTGTTGACTGAACGCAGGAGGTACGTAACGGTTGCCCCTTGGTCTGTGCGATAAGCCATGTCAGTAGACATACAAATCTTGGAATGGTCGACGAGTGCGTACTCAGGAGGCGGAGAGCAGCGAAATAGCCAATGTTCTTGGACGCGCCGATTGCGAACACGTTCATGCTGTTGGCGAGGGGATGTTGGTGTTGAGAGCTGGGTTGGTAAGGCGGTCGGAGGTTGAGTATGATCGACTTGCAGAGCGGCCCGGGGCTTTATACAAGAACCGTTGGTGTCTGGTCGACGATCGTCAGCCCGGTGAGTGACTGTGGCACAGCCCGCAGTAGCCACGTTAGCAGCGCCCAACGGAAGCGTCCCATATTTGCGACGCTCGACGAGTCGGACCAATGGTGAGGTCAAGCATACCCCCGAAGTGATCGCCAAGGGACGCGATCCAAGACGGCATACGGAAGTGATCGTCCATGCACTCACAGTCGACGTGTCAGGGCCTATCAAGCCTGACGAGTTCACTCGGCAGCCGGCCGCGGGTACACGCGGCGACGGCAGTACTGTAGTACTAGTGTCGTTTAGCCACAGGCCCGGCACGTTAACACCGGTTACTTACTGCGTACAAAGGAAATACTTATATCTTCCCCGATGAATGACGTAGGGGACCGGGGTTATGCAGGTCACTGTGGAAGCCGCGATAATACTGTACCTCGCGTTGGGCGGTGCAGTACTAATAGTGGGATTGGCTGGGAAGCTCAGATTGAATTTGAAGGCCAGGACCTTGAAATACGTACACTAAGACAGCGCCAAATGGCTATGGTGACGACCGTGTCCATTGCCTTGCGATCTTGGGGGTAGGAACAGTCCCATTCGCGGGATCGAGAGGCCGGGGTGGACAAGGGTGCTTGTGACTGCGGAGACCGAGAAAGGACATAGCGAATGACGTCGAGTGATGGATGGTAGCGAGATGGTGACATCCTCGAAGTATCCACTGCAGCCTCAGGGCACATAGGATAACAAGCAGCGGTAGATGTTTGATAGGTCGACGAAAGTGCAGACGACGATGTACAGTACATACGTGGCACAGTGGGCGCCAAATTGTTAACACCGATAACAATGCAAGCATTATGTAAGTAGCTCAAGCTTACCACACTTGCTTATCCGCGTTAACCAGTGTAATTACTACCTTTATTACCACCAATCTAGTCTGATGGGCGAGGTCACCGTCCTCACCGGCTCTTGGCCTAGCGATTGCAGGGCACTACGCTCTCCAGACCTCGGCCTTGCTCGATACCGTGACCGCGCTCATCAAAGTCCAGCGCAACGCAGGTGCGTAACAGGAGCGCCTGCCTCCCCGACTCGGAGCATCGTGGGCGGCCTCGTCGAGGACTCAAGGTGTAAAGAACGCCGGCAGGTTCCCGCGATAGTTCGGGTTATAGCACACGCGCCAGCCGGCGAACGACGGGCGTCGCGCTCCCCTTTACGGTCTACAGCGGGCGTCGGAGTCGCTTGACTCAGAAAAGCATGAGCCTCCGAGTCCTCTAGCCGACCAGGCCACTGCAGGACACGGCGAAGGTCCCCCAAGCCCGTCGAAGCCAGCAGAGTCGGGCGGTCGCAGCTGCATCAAACTACAGCCATCCTCCGCGTTCGGAGGCACCTCCAAATGATATCGATCGTCCAAGAGGCGCACGGTGCCTGAGGCCGGAGGAACTTGAAGCGCGTGGCGGGAGCTGGGACGAATCCTGTGCCCCCATCATCCGTGAGACGGCCGGGGCGTCGTGTGCGCGAC
Organism: Ganoderma sinense ZZ0214-1; assembly: GCA_002760635.1. Taxonomy (NCBI): domain Eukaryota; kingdom Fungi; phylum Basidiomycota; class Agaricomycetes; order Polyporales; family Polyporaceae; genus Ganoderma; species Ganoderma sinense. The sequence continues at coordinate 942,502 of AYKW01000023.1, read as the reverse complement.
TCGGAGAGGTTCAAGCTGTCGACGCGGTGCTGGGCGGAACGCTCCGGTAATTGGACGGATAGGGATCCATGGGTACGAAGATCGCGAGGAGCCCGGACCATTAATTCCGCGTGCGACAGGTTAGGAGCGCGCAGGCAAGCGGCGGGAAGACCCTAGGACAGACAGAGGGCACGGCCAGTAGTACGTTTTCGAAGGGGGCGGTGCACCATCGAGGTGGAGCCTGAGGGAGGGACAGCGGGCGCGAATCGCGAAGGATGTCGAACGCTGGCATAGACGACTGTTGCTAAATACATGCCGCAAAGGAAGGGCAGACAAGAGAGGTGGAGACCACATGACAGGCCGGAGGCGCGTCACTTGAATCCGAGTCGAGAGATAAGTTCTAGCGTTGCAGACGAAGAAGACATGGTCGACTTCCAGTCCGAACCGACGAAGCGGGAAGCAAGTCAACCGCACCGTGCTTCGTCTCGTCTTCGCTCTCCTCTGACGCGGATCCTCTACCCTCTGCCGCCACTAGGTCGTGAGCAAAGTGGCGTAGTAGCCCTCCTTGTCCTCTCGCATCGCATCCGCAGGTGTTGTCGACGTCTGCCACACCTGCGGGTTCTTCCTGATGTACTCGGACTTCAGGCGGAGCATATGCGGTGTCTCGACGTGGCACGCGGTCTGTGTCTCGGGGGGGTCCTCGACCTCTGGCAGCTCGGCTGGAAAGGTGCATTGACACGCGGCGGGTCAACAAAGCAAGAGCGGTCCGCAATTCAGGCACAAGACCTACAAAGTTGTGGGATGCGCCCAAAGAAGAGGTCCCTCCAACGCCATGTCACCCTCGGCAACTTAAACGTCTTCTTCCAGGGGGACCTGGATGGAGCGATGTGAAGAAGTCGTCGAGGACGAATCTGCACGGTGGAATTTACGCTACGGTCAGCACATAACACGCAGAGATCCGACGAACATTCACACGCACGCATGTCAGCTCCATCTGCTTTCTCAGACGTATCCAAGTCTCCGCTCCCATCGGACATGCCTGGCGATAGAGGACGGTGTCAGCTAGTGAATATACTGTAAGATTGTTTCGCACCATCGTCTTCATTTCTACCACTCTCGTGCATCGCGCCAAGCGCCGTCTGGGTCTGGATAGCTTTCCTTTTCGCCTTTTCGAGATCATTCCTCGCTTTCACTGCCTTGTACCTGGGAGGTTCTTCAATGGCGTCGAGATCGTTCGATAAAAGGAGGTTGATGCTCGTATAAGCAAAACGAGCGTACAAAAACTGTACGGGGACGTCTGGGTGGATCGTCGCCGGTCGCCGGTGGAACAATTCTGGGAAGTCAGAATAGTCATGGCTCAAAAAGTATGCAATGAAGCTGTGAGCGTCGGCGGGGTAAAAGACAAATCCATGAGCGTCCATACAAAGTTGCACATCCGCGCGCAACAGGATACCATTCCCTCGGTCATCGACACCCACCTCCGAATTATCCGAAGCGAAGGTGGACATAGAGTTCGAGGCAAACCAAACGCCCTCGGCCTTAGGTATAAGGTAGGCGCATTGGGTCGCTGTGAACGCAATGAACAGGTGAGGTTTGGCAGTACCTTGCCAGACGAAACAACGCACAGTCGCAATAGTGGGTAATGACGCAACGCCCGTCTCTCGTCTTGACCTCGTAAGACATGGCACTTGCAGGGGGAGCACGCCCCAGCACAGGAATTGGCCGTTGGCGTGCATCCGCGATTACGCACCAGTCATCAGGGAGAGAAGAGGGAAATATGAACGCGCAGAAGCTCTTGACAATAGGGTAGTTCCTGTTGGCTTCGAGCTCCAGGGGACCGAGGAAGTAGTAGCAGTCGACATCGAGAGGAGTGTCATCAATCCGTATACGGTTGTGACCTTGTATGTCCGTTGCCAGAAAGTCTGCACCATATTCCGCTTTATTGTTGGTTAGAACGCGGCACGCGTTCAGCACGAGAGGACAGAAGAGGCCGCAACGCCCAGTAGGGTCGGCCGAGAGGGCGGGAAACTTGAGGAGCCGCACGTCGAGACCTGGGTGCTTGATGAGGACAGTCCACCCTCGGAACAATATTTCTCGTGGGGTTGGAACTGAGAGAGGGTCTCGAGGGTTCATGGCTGGAGGAGAAGAGGCCGGGGAACACAGGAGCGTCGGGACCAAGTCGGGACTCGGGACAACGGATCGGCGTCGACAAATACAGCCAAACAGTCACCGATGGTTGCATGTGACGTCACGAGGCCATCTAAGCGCCTAAACATCTGCAAGCGCGGCCGTTCAAGTTCACCTTGGTCGTTCGCCTTAAGTCCCCTTCGACGCAACATTTCCGGCTCGACTACTCTATTTTGCACCCTGGTATATGTTTAACTATGGCGTTTTCTAACATAAGTACCTCAGGAAGCCCCTTCAATACCACTGATCTCATCCACTCAACGCCGACGTCACCCCGTCGGAAACTCATGAAACCTCGTCCAGTCACTGGTGCGCTGCGTTTTCCATAGTCTTGTCACAGACAATGCTGAACATTTTGTATCCTGTAAACTACGATAGAGAGCAGAACCATGGCTCTCGCCCGGCAGATAGCTGTCTCAGAGCCCCAACTTGAAGACATCTCTCCTTCGGCGACCCCATCTACCATGTCATGGAACTACGCCATGACCTATGTCGGCAGGAAGGTCTCTCGCGACAAATCCTTACAGCCGAAGTCCACCGCCGTCGTCGCAAGTACAACTTCGATATCATCAAAAGCTATAGGACCACCACAAGACGTGGCACAACCCTATGCCGCAATCTATGACTACTTCAGCCGGCCAGCGCATGCCCTCCTTCACCCAGTCTCCGCTGTCGAACACTATTGGGCCTTACGAGCCGCTCGTGCCGAGGCTTTACTCGGTGCACATATGGCACACAAAGAAGAGCTTGACCACGTCTGTGCCACTAACGAACAAAGGCGTTCGGTGCGTCTCTGCATGAAATTATCCATTTCCGACCACGAGGCTTATGACACCTCCCAGCACGAACTCGCGGACATTGTCGCCAGGTACGATCGCGAATATGCCCACGTCAGACGCATGGTTGTGAGTTCGCCCTCGTCCCCGGTCCTCATCCACTCACTTCCTTGCCGGACAGTGGATGATCGTCGTGGTGGCCGCGTTCGCCGTAGCGATATGTTCTTATGTCCTCCTTCGATGCATACCGCAGGACTCTCCGGCCTCTCGCCGCCATCGTGCTGTGCACTTCACGATCCCCGTGTTGTCGCCTTTTACTTCAGTTGTGCGTCAGGATCCTAGGTTTCCGTATATTCAGTCTGCTGAGCCACCCCGTCCAGATTGAACACGAGACATCGGCCGTCAATGTCCAGCTGGTAGCGGTCCTATTGATTGCTGCAGCCATATTCGGGACCATCTGGCTCAAGTGCTGCGCGGGTCGTAGATAACTTCCAGCCTGGTTCTCTGCGCAATCTTTCCGAATCCTGTGTCATCCGTATCTAAGGTTTCTGGAGTAATGGTCGTAAACTCTTCCTGGTGTTCCTCCCGCATCCATCCTGTCGCAACACCACTAATCCTCCATCTCCTGCAACATCATTCTCGCGCGCCTCTCTACCCTCCTCGCAGACAAACCCGCGCTCCTGCGCTCTCTCGAGCCCTCACGCCCGGGACCGTCCTCCTCGTCACCGTCCACTCCCGCCGCCCCTACTTCACGATCTTCCCCGACCGCCTGTACGTCTCTTCCTCCGCCATCCGGGGCCACTAAAGTCCAAATCCCGCCCGCGCCGTCCATCTCGCCTCCCTGTCGCGTCCGGTCCAGCGCGCCACTCGGCCTACCGCCTCATCGTCTCTGGTCCCTCGACGACCACGGCCGTGTGCCTGCAACCGCAAGCCCCAACAGTGTCAGTGTCCCTTTCGACCAACGGTTATCACGGACCCCACGGAACGTGTGTCCATCGGCAGTGCGTTGCGCACGACGCTCAGCGCGCGGCTTGCGCACAAGCCCCCTCTCCGAGCCGAGCTCTCCTGGTTAATCTCCCCTTCAGTGCAAGTCTAAGTGCGAGCGGAGAGGTCAGGCTTCCGGGTGTGGGCGAGGCCTTCGTGGGGATCACGGTGACGCTCGGCTCGCTCGACCACCCTGCGGACGTTTGTCGCGCGGGCCCGCTAGCGCTGCTGCTTGACGCACCGGACCCGCTACGGACTTCGTCGACGGCCCGGGGAAGGAGGCGCGTGTGGAACTCGCGAAGGTTGTTGTACTTGCGGGTGCCATGCCCGCGACGAGGTTAGTTTTTACGAAGTCGCGACTACCGCGAAGTTGAAGTTGAGCCTGAGCCTACGCTTAGGCAACACAAGAAATAAACGTCGTCGCGACACAGCCGCATAATATATAAACGGGATATCCAGAGCATTGGAGATATTGCATATACAGGATGGACAAGGTCAGAAGATAGCGGAGCGAGCGATCTAGATGGTGGTCAGTGGTAGTACAAGATTTCGATAGAAGCAAGGAAGCGACATGGCGTTCAGTCATGATAGATAGCAGCAAGATGGTGTTTATCCTTATCCGAAGAGTGGAGAGTCGAGATGAAGGCGAGATGGTAAGCAAAGCAAATACGACGATAGCGAGATCCTACAATAGCGTGACGCGGAAGCGGAAACAGAAACAAGCGGAGATGACGACGACGACGACGAAACAAGAAAACAGTGGTGTTACAACACGGCATGCAGCCGTGTTCGCGCTCGGCACGAATGCGCGAGCGACTCTATAGCGAGACTCCCAAGAAACGACATATTCCCGACGTATAAGCTCAACGCCGAACCGGGCCGCCACCAGGAGGACCGGGCAGCTCGTGCTGGATGAACGACGTCCACGTCTCCGTCAGTGTATACGGCGCGCCGGGCTGCACATGATACGGTGCCGAAGACGGATGAGGCGGCGGAGGCGGCGGCGGCATCATCTGCGGCTGCTGGGCGTATCCGTACTGCGGGTCCTGCGGGTACTGCACCTGTTGCGTGTGATGCATGTGCCCCGTGTGCTGGACCTGCATAGCCTGGCCCGTGTGCTGAGGCTGGAGAGGCTGCTGAGACTGGCCCATCTGGCCGGTGTACTGAGGCTGAATCGCCTGGCCGGTATGCTGGGGCTGGAGCGGCTGAGGAGGCTGACCTCCCGGGTGGTACTGATGATACATAGGCTGGGCGTGGTGTCCAGGATGACCGTGCTCCGCGCCACCGGACTCGTACACAGGCGTGGCAGCGTACGTCGACGACGACATCTCGCTCTCCGGCGACGCGACGCCGACGTTCACCGCCCACAGCTCCGACCTGTGGTCCGGTACGGAGTGCGTCGCATAAGCCGAGTACGGCGACGAAGTCGAGGAGGGCGACACGGCACTGGTGACCTGCGTGTACGGGTTGTTCTGGTATTGTGCCGCATCGGCACTCTGCGGCGGCAAGTGCGCACCGCCATAAATGGGGAGGCTGTGGACGTTCGCGTCGACCGCCTCCTGCTGCCGGTACGCGTACTCCTGCGGGTGATGTTCTTGGGACGGCACAGTAGGCTGCTCCTGCGGGGCCGCGTAAGCATACGCATGAGGTTGCTCCTGCGCTCCGTGCGAGGTAGGCGGAGAGGTGGCGTAATGCTGGTGATGATGCTGTTGTTGGTGTTGGTGTTGGTGTTGGTGTTGGTGCTGGTGGTGTTCGCTAGCGCCATTGTTCTGGTACCACATCTGCTGCTGTGGCTCCTGGTGCTGTTGCTGGTACGACTGCTGGTCAGCATACACGTACTGTTGCTCCTGCTGAACGGGAGGCGGAACCGGAGGCGACTGGTAGTATGCGCTCGCATGGTTGATCTGACCCTCGAATTGCCTCAGCTCCGCCACCAACTCGGGGTGCACAGCAGTTCGGTACGAAGAGTCCAAGCCAGGGAAGACCTCTGCAGCCGGCGACTGGGAGTTTCTCGCGTTCGGGTCCGACACCCCGGAGTGCGACGTCGCAGGACTGGATGTCTCCGACGTCGTGGTGGTCGTCGACGCCACGCTAGGCGCGACACGCTGGGGCCGATTCGACTTGGTCGCTACGGTCCGCGCGGTCTGTCCGCTGAAGATCGACAGCTCGTCCTGCTCGTTCTCCGCCGAGCGCGGCGCGAATATATCAGGCCGCAGCGGCTGAAGGCCCTTGAAGTAGGCGGCCTGCGCCTTCTCCTGCAGCTTGCGCAGTGGCGGCTGTACCCAAACACGGAAGCAGAACGGCCAGAACGATGAGAGCCGTACCGGAGACGAAGAGGAGAAATGGAAGCGTACCACGAACTTGGTCGCCCGGCCGCCCCGCTTCGCTGCCTGCTCAAACAGGTCACATGCCGCACGGAGTTCGCCCATGGCTGCCTGAGAAGTCTTCGTTGACCCGCCCCGAGTCACAACGGAGCCGAGCATGACCTGACGTCAATTTCCGGTCAGCAGATGACAAGCTGATCACGCAAATCGAACACTCACACATGCGGAGAACGCGTGGGTCCAGATAACCCAGAACCGAGTAATCTGTGCAGGGAACCGGCTGAACTGTTCGCGGATAGTGTTGAGGAGCGCTGTCGCACTTCGATACCCGGCCAGGAATGACGGCGCGTACTGGCTGCGCATGGGGTCAGCTGGGTGGTCGTTGAGCGCCGTGGCGAAGTAGCACCGGTGCACGTAGAGCAAAGCTGGTGGTGACAGGTTCAGTGCCATTCCGACGACGACGACGACGACGACGAGCAGGAGGAGGAAGAGGAGGAGGAGATAACCCACTGAGGTGAAGGTAGTTAATCGGCATGTAGTGAGACATCGTCTGTGCGAGGCCAGCGTCCTGGGGCGGCGGCTGTTGCGCATATTTTGGGAGAGCCATGTCGCGGATACGACGGTCAAGCTCGAGGATGACCGAGTACTTGGGCGGTTGCGCCGGCAATGTACCCATCACGACGGCTGACACGCATTCCTTGCCCCATCGCGCCTTCCACGCCGGGACTGGAGTTTGCTTGTTAGTGGCCATTATATGCGCAACGAACGGAGTATATGCGTACAACTGGGTTGCCGAGTGCCGTCATCAGCGAGCGTCTCATCGGGATCCTCAGGAAGCTCCGTGTCGACGAACTGGAGCTCGAATGTCGGCAATCGTCCGGTAGCAAGCGCCTGGTAGTGGACCCAACACTTAACCACAACCAATAACACACATACAGAAAGTACGCACCTGCCAACAGTCGGTGATGAACAGCTCCCAGAAGAGTGCCCGACGCTTCTGCGTCTCCGCCGCAGTGAGCTTGAAGCGTGCGCAATCGCGATCTGCAGCAAATCAGCCTAGCAGTCCAAGATCGTACGGAGATAAAACATACGCAGCCCGGTCTATTGAGCAACCCGCATCGAGTCAGCGCGGATCGCCCCAGCACTGATAGAAGAGAAGGCTCACGCTCTGTGCGAGCTTCGACGCTAGGCCCATCAGGGACCAAGTGCACTCGATGCTGCGATCGTCAGCGACCATACCCTGCGTGTCCACCGCGGCGTCAATGAATTGTACACTCGAACAGGACGGCCGTGAATATACGCACCATGTAGATACCCATCAAGCTCAGCACCTGCACCGTGGCCACGCTCGGCGGGCGGTCCATGACCGGCTCCAAGCTCAGCGCCGCCCGCGTCAGCTGGTAATATCGCGCGGCCTCCTCGTTGTGCGGTGCGGGCGGCAGGTCCGGGTCCGTGAGCGCCCCAAAGCAGAACACGACGAACATGAGTGCAAGCTCGTGCGACGACGCGTGCGGGAGCCCCGCGCCCGTCTGCTGCAGGCTGAATGCCTCCGCCGACGCCCCGAACTGGCCACGCCCGCCCTTGGTGAGGAGCTCGTGGCGCGCCTGCTCGTAGAACAGCGGGAAGATCTCCTCGAACAGCTGGCGCTGCGTGACCGCGCCGAAGAACCACGGCGCCTGCTCGAGGTAGAGGTCGCGCAGGTGGGCGGCGCGCTCCCACTGGGGGAGGTAACCGGAGATGAGGTCCTGGAGGTCGTAGATGGGGACTTCGGGCGGGCCATGTGGGAACGTCGACGCAAGCTGGTTGATCTCTGGCGGAAGATCAGAATGGGTAGCCGAGGGGCCTGCTAGCGTTGATATGGAAAGCTGTGGTTTGTCGTCCTGCAGCACAGCAATTTGGATCAGCACAGATCAGTACACGCGAATTAGACTTGGTTGCCGGTGCCACAAGCGCCGGAATGGCCTCAGTGGGCGTCGGCGGGACCGTCGATGTCTCGTAATAACGACAATCATGTTTGACGTGCAGACAGGCAAATTCCACAGGGAAACACAGGAAAATCAATCAAGGATACAGTACGAGAAGTATCCTTCAACGGGTCGTAGCGAATGGCATTCACGACGGGGAAAGCCCCGGTGGCTTGTGCGGGAACGGTCGGTAGGTGGTAAGCATCGAGAATGTCTCGAGACCATTTACTTTCCGTAAAGCACCATGAGCATGCTACATGACATTATATTGTTAGGGTTTTACCCGTCGTGAAGCGTCTTCAAGCAATGGCTTCGGGATAGCGCACTAAGTCACGAGATATGGGAAAACTGAAGACAGTACCACATTACCCATTTGAATTCAGAAAGGCCGCATATACCTCGTGCAGTTATCAAGCGCGGAATCGTCTCAGGCCTGAATGCAGCAAAGACCGGAAGCCGACAAGGAGACGAGGCACTCACGAGTAATAGACTCTGTAGGTGCGCAAGAATAACGAAGGGAATGGGCAACACTTCAGCAAGGAACATCGCGAAGTTCAAGTGGAGACAACACACCTCAGAACCGGCTGATCGTCCATAAAATGTGGCGGCACCGTCATCGCGGACAGCCAGTGTCCCAAACGCGTCGATGTATGCCGCTTCCTCCTCCTCTTCCTCTCTGGGGCCATCGCCGCCAGAGCGTTCCCGCTGGAGCTCGCTCGCGCCAAGCTCGGAGGCCGAGTGGAGCTCGAGGCCGGACTTGATCTTGAGGAGGTCGCCGGCGAGGAGGGGATGGAGTTCGCGCGTCACGCTCGACTGGAGGATAGCGAGGCCGTCTTCGAGCTGACGGATCCGGTCGCTCATCTCCGCGATTTTCCGGTGCAGACGGTCCGTGTCCGCGAGGATGAACCTGTCGGGGGAAGGACGGCCGTATCACTCAACTGTGCTCACCCTCGCAGCATGCGCAGCGGTCGCGGGACACTCGAGAAGGAGGAGGGTGGAGACGATGGGAAGGGGGACGGCGTGGCATGGGGAGAGGTTGGGAACGCACCTGGTGCCCTGGCCGGTGGTGAGGGAGCCATTGGGGCAGATGGAGGCGCATCCTCGTCGTTTGCAGGACGAACAGGGGACGGTCTTGTCGCACTTGAGCTTGAGACGGCGGCATTCTGCGCAAGATATCGCACCTCTTGCGCGCTTGAGTTCCTGCTCCTGAGACTTCGCCGTGCGCTCCTTGCTCTCGGTGCCGTCCTGGCGGGGTCGGCTAGAGAGCGGCATGGAGAGGGACTGGGTGGGGGCGTAGGAGGAGAGGGGCTCGAGGATGGCGCGGCAAGAGTTGGTGGGGACGGTCAAGGACGTCGAGTGGGGATAGAGAGATATCGGGGCGTGCGAGACATGGCAGTCGAACCGAAAGAGCCCTCTGAACTGCCTGTCTCACTGCACATCAATGGCCACTCACCCATGGCGGATCCTCCCACGCTCCTAGTCTCAAACCAAGACCGTCCGCGCGTTAGCGTGGACGGTCTTGTCTCAAAGTACCCTTTATTGAAGGGGTCTGGGGGGTGGCCCTTTCATTATATGGGATAATAGTGGAGTTGTAATGCGCCTTCTAGCAAATGTTACTGAAGTAAACGGCCGACTTTTAAGATGATTAAAGACTCGAGCGCCCAAATGCACTGCCACCGATTGGCCTCTGCGGTCGCCTGCAACTGGCGACCTCGTTGGGCTTTAGCCTCCCTCCAACCAAACTTTGGCTATAATAAATACACACTTGGTATAAAGACGACCTCTGAACTGGGTTCTTGGTTTTACAGCAGGAAAGCGAGCTGTGTGAACTCCGAGAGACGTCAGGCTTTCAAACGCCCGCGCTGGGCTGGGAATAGGCTTCGCAATAAATACCTGCACTCCGAGCTGCCTGTACAACAGGGGAAAAGTATTTATGTCTTCCAACGAAAGCACGTTCATGGTCATCGTTGTCGAGAGTACCAGTGAGATGCGAGGCACAATTTGGGGGCATCCACGGGCGGTGCTAGCGGGCGCCAAAGCTGACAGGCTTATCCTCGAGATTGATCCGATAATCAGATGCACTAACAGACAATTCTTATCCAGTAACAAATTTTTCTAATCGACGGCCACCCCCCAGACCCCTTCAATAAGTGGTACTTTGATCCAAACCCCTCTCCCGTTCAGGGGAGAGGGGTTTGTGTCGAACCTACCCACGCTCCTGCCAAACCGGGACCCCGCATCCCCATATCGGGATCCCGCCAAACTCCCCTCTCCCACGCCCCCAGGTCCCTCCGATCCCTTCCCCTGCAGGTGGCGGTGTCCCCGTCTTCCATCGCGCCCAAGGGGAACCAAACGACTATAGGCCTCATGTCCGTGGCACCGCTGTCAGACCATCTCACTATGCCATACACGGCCAGCGGGTACTTAGATTACACATAGAATAACAAGTATCCAAGCACACTCGGAGATATCCGCTAACATTACACGCCCATCGTCCTAGAGCTTCGCACGCGCCTCCAGCTTCTGCTTCAGCTTCTCCTACAGTCCAACATACATCAGCCAACCAGACTTGAAGCGATCGAATGCCCAACAGAAGCCCACTCACGTTGACCTTGTCCATGTACACGTCCGTGATCACCCAGTGCTCTCGCTTCATCTCCTTCCCGTGAATCGCCAGCGCAAGGTCCTTCGTCATCACCCCGTCCTTGTCAATCACCTCCACGCACGCCGCCTCCAAGTCCTCGCAGAACGCCTTCAGGGAATCGTTCCCGTCAAGCTTCGCTCGGTGCAGCAATCCACGCGTCCACGCGAAGATCGACGCCACGGGGTTCGTCGACGTCTCCCGGCCCTTCTGCCACTCCCGGTAGTGCCGGGTCACCGTCCCGTGCGCAGCCTCGCTCTCGATGATGTCGCCCTCCGGCGTGATCAGCTCGGACGTCATCATGCCGAGCGATCCGAAGCCCTGCGCGAGGATATCCGACTGGACGTCGCCGTCGTAGTTCTTGGTTGCCCAAACAAACCCACCGGACGACTTGATCGCCTGCGCGACCATGTCGTCGATGAGGCGGTGCTCGTAATAGATGCCGGCTGCGTCGAACGCCGCCTTGTAATCACTGGAGAAGGGTCAGTATTTGATTGCACTCAGGGTCAACAAAGTCAGCGTACCTGTCGTAGATCTCCTGGAAAATGTCCTTGAAACGGCCGTCGTACTTTTTAAGGATTGTGTTCTTGGTGGACATGAACTGCACACACGGTTCAATCCGTATTCAACGAAGGAAGAGCGAAGACGCTCACCAATGGCAGCTTCTTCTGGAGCGCCATCTTGAACGAGGAGTGCGCAAACCCGCGAATAGACTGTAGGACAGTCGTCAACATCTGTGCCACATCCTAAATATCGGCGTGACCTACCTCGTCTGTGTTATACATCGCAAGGGCGACACCAGCGCCCTTGAAGTCGAACACCTTGATAGTGGTGGGCTTGCCACCATCCGCGGGCGTGAAGACAAGCTCCAGCTTCCCCGGACCAGGCGCAAGGTAATCCGTGGCACGGTACTGTCAATGTCCCTCCCACGTCAGCCTCGATTCGTTGACATCTGGGATCCGCGACAGTCCACCTGGAGGGGTCCATAGCTAGCACAATTCCCTAGATCTCCTAGTATTCCCGCAGGCAAGCGTCGTCACCAAGAAATGGAAACAGTACAGTACGGCGCATGCAACGGGGGTTCTGCCCGTCCGTCCGGTGACTATGATATAGATGGGTTGGCTCTCCCCGTTCATTCGCACTAACACGCGCAAGGGCGGGCAAAGCGCAAGGATTCACGTGGGGAAGTCCCGGGAGGAGGGGGGTGATTTTTGGGCCACTTAACGAGCCTTTCAGATTCCTCTGGCACTTTTATTAACCTCGTCGTCCTCAGGAGAATCGTGCGGACACGTTGAGAGGCCCAAAGATTTCCCACAGATCCCCCCTACCTGGACCATCGACAGGCAAAGCCTGCCGTGACAGCCGCGCCACCGATTTCTGCAGCGGTCTGTCTCCGCGGCGGGTCATTTTGACTCCGGCCCTTCGCGTCGATACACGCGCGTGAACCAGCTCAGCGGAGGTAAGTCGTCTGTACCAACTCGTCCCGGATAACCGCTCTTAGGCGTCCAGCATATAGTTGCTGTAAGGAACGCGTCGCCCATACAGCACACAGGGTAAGAATGGCGCACGGAAAACATAGCCCGAGGATTTCGGTGGACTGTCGCAACCCAAGCGCACTCGCAAGAATATTCACGCACCTGGTCACCGAACGCATGCCTTCCGATGACGATCGGGTTCTTCCATCCGGGCACGGGCCGGGGGATCCGCTCTAGCACGATCGGCTCGCGGAAAACGGTACCACCGAGGATATTGCGAATCGTGCCGTTCGGGCTCTTCCACATCTGCTTCAGCTTGAACTCGACGACACGCGCCTCGTCGGGCGTGATCGTCGCGCACTTGATGCCGACCTTGTGCTTGATGATGGCCTCGGCCGCTGCGATCGTCACCTGGTCATCCGTCTACAAGGGGCGGTGTGCGTAAAGTGTGCGTTTAAAACACAATGACAAGGAGGGGAGGTACAACATACGGCATCACGATGCTCGAGACCGAGGTCGTAATACTTGATGTCCAGTTGGAGGTATGGCAAGATCAACTGAAGGAAGAGTCAGCACGACGTACGAGCCTGTGGAGAACAACGGAAATCGAGAAAAACATCAGGCAAGTAGGAAATCCTTCGGAAGGATACAGCTGCCAATTTCCTAATCTTTCGCAGACTGCGCACGCGTTCGAGGAAGCTGATAAATCTGTTCCTGAGTGATGACGGGGATCGATGTTTTTCCTGAGGAAGACGAAGTTCGAGAAGACGGCGACGTGGTTGCCGTGTGAAGCTCCCAGAAACGTTGCCGAAACGAGGCGCACCGAACGCCATGCCGCGATTCGGGCATACGTGACGATCATCGCATGGAAGCTCCACGTCGTGCAAGATATCCACCTCAAGGTCGCGCAACGAGCGATATACCGTTCGCCAGTGGATAGAGCCCATTGGGGCTCGCGTCGTGGATGGAGGAAAGGGAACTAGAAGGGGCGAGATAAGTGGTGTGGTGCGCACCTCCTCCCTGATCTTCTTCCAGATGATCCTCGTCATCTCATCTCCATCGAGCTCGACGACCGGGTTTTGAACGACGATTTTGTTCTCTGAGGAGGAAGTAGGGCAACAGTTAGCAACCAAAGATGCCTGGCAAACAGAGCAGAGTGCACTCACGCATCCTGAGGGTGGTGCTTGCGAATCCGCGATAGAGGGCAGCAGCCGGCGCGGCGTATTTAAACTGCCTGCCATGCGAAGAACGTAAGACGGAACGTGAAAGCATCATCGCGGACGTCCGATTCCGGTGAAAATATGGCGGTATAAGGGCAACGCGCGGATAGGCTGGGGGGCTAGCGAGTATCGCAACCTATGGCAACGCCACAGTAGGTGATGTGCCGGTTCAGTTCCGGGGGTTAGACAGCGTGAGGCGAGGCAGGCAGTGTGCCAGGGCTCGAGGAGCAGATAGTAGTCGTGATACCCTGGTCAGACGGGGGGCGTCGTCGTCGCTGGGGCTTAAGTAGGCGTCGTTGGTGGCGAGAACCAAGCGAGAACTTCGGCCGAATCACTGAAAGCCACACCTCCAGCGCGGCGGCGCGAGGTCGTCAAGTCAGCTGGCCGCATCGCGAATCGCTTTTCGATGTGGCCAGGCACTTCGTTTGTAATCTAATCAGATAACGCTATTTTTGTCGAATAAGGGGGGAGTTAACCCATTTTAACAATGGAAAACCCCTAGTCTGGAGCGCCGGTGCCGGATTTCCAGTTGGCACTCGCCAGTCACAACATCATCCACTGGTCCTCGTTCTGCCGTCTTCTCCTCCCTTGGGTCATCATGTTTCCTTCAATTCCTCTCCTCGACCTCGTCAGCGTTCCATTCAAGCGTGCGCAGCAAGGCCTATTCCATGGCAAGATGAAGCAGTTCGGAAACAGCGTACCCAACTCCAAGCAGAAGACACGCCGTACGTGGCTTCCTAACGTCCACAACCATCGTCTCCTCTCGGAGACTCTTGGGCAGCGCCTTCGCGTCAAGGTCTCAACTCGCGCGCTGAAAACCATCAACAAGGCAAGTGTCCTCCCTCTGCGACTGGAGATTGGTCTTCGCCGACACATGCTGACACGCACGGACGCGTTATAGTACGGGGGGCTCGACCATTATCTGCTCAAGACGAAGCCAGATCTGCTGGGATGGGAGGGGATGCGCTTGCGGACGATGGTGCGGGATAAGCGGGAGAAGGTGCTCCGGGAAGAGCAGCGACAGAAGGCGCTCCTCGAAAAGCAGCAGCAGAAGTCGAAAAAGCGGAGGCCGTCGACGTCTCGTGCTGCTTGAGTTCCAGAGTTTCTAAGGTGCGTACAGACTCTGTATCCGTGGTTGGAACGCAGCAGTTGACCGCATATATGCATGACCTAACAGTAATACCACTTTGAACGAGCTTGCCTCTAGACCTGTGCATATTGTAGGTCGCAGTCGTCGAGCACATCGATGCATACTTAATTCGGATGCCCCTCCGTCCATGAAGAGCCACGATCTCGCCTATCTGTCATGAGGTATGCCTCTCCTTGATTACTGTATGCGTCTGTTGGCGAGCATATACCCCAACTTTTCGTTTCTCTGGACGTTGTCTATTCCCCCCTGCCTCATATGTGGGTGGGAAAGCATTCTCGTGAGTCGGTCTTCTCCGCTTTGCCCGCATGTCTCTGATCAGAGTTGTCTTCCTCGTTCGTAGCGTGCCCGTCCATCGTTGCGTACAGACCATCCACCCTTTGACACAATTAGCTCCTGAATGCAGAACCGCGAATGAGTAGCCCCCTTTCATTCTCAGTGGGCTCATCTTGTTCGACGAGTTGTAGTGTACGTGATTTCCACCTGCTCATCTGCGTTGCCTTGTATTTCTCACCGTTGTCGGAGGTTGTAGTTGTATTCAACGTAGAGCTGGACATCTCTATCCCATGGGATCTGAGGACGGTGTTTTCTGTCGGAGCAGAGGGACGGCTCCGTTTGCTCGCCATGGCAAGGTCTCGCTATCAGATTCTTCGCTACCATATCCTCTCTACGTCGGCTCCCAGCCCTCGAAGCAAGCTGCAACGCTCGAATGTCTCCTCGACGTCTGGGGTGGCGGGACGTGCTTGTGCTTGTCGGTTAGACGGACGTGGCGTTCTTGTCATGCGGCATAGGGTGCGTCGCGATGCCCGTTATCTTCCTCCGCCACCCTAATCCCGAATTACATAACGGCGTTCGGCAGCACTTTTGCGTTGTGGTTAGTGGCGCTTGCAGCCGCGCTCAAAGCACAGATCCACCGCCAATTTCTCGAGAAAGTGAGCGTCCGACGATCGGTTTTTGAAGCTGGAAGGCCAGTAGGATACGCAAGAGGCAGACTGAGAATGTGTCCCTCGGGATCCGCAGAATGTAAGTGCGATTGCATTTATAAGGTCTTATGGTGTACTCGGAATCCGGGTACACCATGCACAGGTACGTCCACTAGTACTAGAAGCTGTCATTGCGTGACGGCAGCGATCAATGAAATGAGCACTTATAAGTACATGCCCATTGACTAGCCCTCCGAGTCCCCGCTCGGCACTTCTTCCTCTCTACAACGTCTCCACTGTAAGGTGAAGTCCGTTGCATACGATCCTCGGACATTCCGTTAACGTATCGCTCATTCGCAGCCAACAATGCGCCTACTCCACACCAAGACCGGTCAATTTGTCAATTTTCCAGCCTTCCGCGATGCACAGCCATACGCTATCCTCTCACACACCTGGGACTCCAGTGGCGAACAGACGTATCAAGACCTTACAGATATTCAAGCTTCATATGGGCCTGATGGTCAGCCTCGCACCGATTCAATCGCCCCGCTCTCCGCTCCCCACGGTGCCGTCTCCTCTATCATCCACATTGTCGGTGCCTCCACGGATCCCACCCCCCTCGAGCAGGACCTCCCCGCTATCTGGACCGACCCTCGGCTCCCAAACAAGATCTGCGGGGCGTGCGACGTCGCACGCAAGAACGGGTACAACCTCATCTGGATCGACTCCTGCTGTATCGACAAGACGAGCAGCGCAGAGCTGTCGGAATCGATCAACTCCATGTACCTCTGGTACAGCTCCTCCGCCGTCTGCTACGCTTTCCTCGCAGATGTCCCGACCGACGATTCCGTCGGAAGGGGCTCGTTCTTCGGGACGAGCCGATGGTTTAAGCGCGCATGGACGCTGCAGGAGCTCGTTGCGCCCCGCGCCGTCGAGTTCCTGTCCCAGGATTGGCGTCCGATAGGGTCGAAGGCGAGCCTGGCCCTGGTGGTAGAGGAGGTTGCAGGGATCGAGCTTGAGGTTCTAACCCATCGGCGGTCCCTCGATCAGGTCAGCGTCGCGAGACGGATGTCGTGGGCTTCGCGGCGAGAGACGTCGCGCGTCGAGGATCGGGCGTACTCACTCCTGGGCATTTTCGACATCAACATGTCGACCCTCTATGGCGAGGGGGAGGGCGCCTTCAGGAAGAGATCCTCCACCGAATCCCTGACCAGAGCCTCTTCGCGTGGACCCAAGGGCCTCGGATTAACCATCTGGAGCATAAGCTCGCGACGTCGTTCATTGCGACTGGGCGCGCGATCCTTCCGATCAGCACTCGAGAGCCGCTTGTGTTGAGGGAGCCCGAGAGAAGCCTGTTTGCATCATCGCCCTCCGAATTCTTTGCGTCCGACTCTATCTCGCGCCTCGGGCTCTCGCAATCCGTCATGGGCCGGACGTGTCCGCCTTTCGAGTACGTGCAGATGCCGTACGGCCTCCGCGCGCAGTTCTTGATGGTACGGATGCAGCATGTGGAACAGCTTTCCGACCACTACTACTTTCTCATCCTTCCGTGCAAAGACGTCGAGCGCGATGGCGAGGTTGTCGTGCAGCTGTGCCATCTGGGTCTGCGGCTGCACACAGGGGGACCGCGGCGGCTGACCCTCGCGACGTCCGGGATCGCCCAGCGACACAGCCTTTTCACGGTGCGTTCGAGCCTGCTCCTTATGCTGAACGCGCGCGTCAAGACGGTCTACATCCCCCATCACACCGATCCGATCCGTCATGGAGCGATGCAGAACGCCAGGAAAACGTCGTGGTACTCGAGCTACTTCTCCTCGTCGTCGAGTCCTATCCCTTACGGTGTCTCGCTGGGGCTGTCCCCCCACTTGCGGCGCGACCTGGAGGCACAAGGATACCGTGTAGACCTCGCTCCTGAGCGGTGGAGGACGGGGGCCGCGGTCGTCCTCGCGAAGGGCGGCGCGGTGCTTAAGATCGCTCTCCATACGACCGAGCCCCGGTATGTCAAGGTGACCGCCATCCCGCCGTCCGTTCCTGGCCCCGGCCCCGGTCGTGGCGCGCGCGACGAGTCGGAGATCCTGCTCGCCATTCTGGACCCGGCGGAACAGTCCGTGCTGGCCCGGATGCGTTTCCCGAGGCTCGTCCTCACGACCGCGGTCGGGGTGTCGCTCGACATGCACGTGGGCGTCGAGCTTCGGGGGAGGCGAGCGTACCTCCTCAATGTTCGCCTGGAGCCGTCTCGGAAGCCTGTCCTGGATGATGAAGCACTCGCCGTATCTGCATTTTGCCCCCTTCCTGAGGGACTCCTGCCCATGGGTGTCTAGTATTCCGAAGGTCACGTAAATCGGACCTCCGTAGTCGAAGTGCTAGGGGCATAGACGGCGGCCGCACCAGTGCTAGTCACTGCAGTGCCGCAGCGTTTCCTGGGGCCCTTGGGGGCGGCCACCCGGGAGTGCGGCCAACCGTGCCGTTTCAAGTGAGGCGCGGAGATTGGATGCGTACCACGGGGAGGGAGCTGTCGCCAGTGGTCATTATGCGGCACAATATCGACTTGTTTTCGTCGGCCGTTTGGAGACTTGCCCTGACCTTCGGATGTTCGGTTGGTTGACGTGTTCAGGGCGACATCGAACAGGCGGAGTATGTACTGATTTGCGCGAGCGAGCGCCCACCGACGTGCCAAAACGACGCCAGGTTTTCGAGTACGGCCGCTGTCATGCAGTGGAAAGCACCAGGAAGGTGCCAGACGGAACGTGTAAGCCAAATCATCACCTGCGCGCCGATAAACCTAGCGGTATGCCCATGGTCCATCAACCTGAACCGTCAACTTAATCGTGGCGGTCTGAGTCTCGCCGCGAGTATAGCTGTAAGCTCGACCACCTTCGCGAGCTCCCAGCGCTTATCCTCCCCATCGACGAAGTCTCCCAGGTCGCGCAACATTTCTGGCGCATCGAGCAGCAGTGCGGGTGCCCATGCGGTGCACGCCTGCAGCGCCGGTCGAGCGAGCCAAACGCGAGCTCCACGAAGGCCTCGCTTTCACCCGGAAGGCCCTCCCCGCCCGCACTAAGACTCGTGCCGAAGGGGAATACGGCGGTGAACAGCCTGCAGGGCTCGGCGCGGCGGAAGGGCTTGTGAGCGAGCCGCTTGTTTAGCATCGTGCAGAATGCGTGGTTGAGGGAGATGCATTTTTCAGGATCGGTGGAGACGACTATTACTAACGGTTTGCCGGCGGTGTTGCAACCAACGTTAGAGGCGAGCTGGAGGACCGCGGCGGTTGTAATGGGCGAGACACGGTGGTGGTACCACCCAGGAACACTGAGCGTTACGCGCAACCTTGAGCCTTGCGTGAGGCGCATCATCTCCGTCCCTAAGCGCTAAGCTTCAAAGCCTTAAGAAACGACCCACTGATACACTCTGGCCCCCCAGATCTCCAAACAATCGAGGTTGGTCGATCGATATTGTTCATCTCACGCAAGATTGGTCTCTAATCCACGAGCGGCCAAAAGGGTGGACCAACTTGATGGGAGCACTTTAAAGGCGGTGATCAAACTCTGGATGCCTTCTTGCCTAAGTCATGGGTATATTGCGATGTATTTGCTGCTGACATGTGATGATCGTTACACACACCGGCACTTGGAGCTTCTTGACGCTTTGCACTGGCAGATAGGTGGAGCACATTGGGAGATGCTCGAGAAAGTCCTAGGTCAGCATACAGCTCCGATGTTAGTAGAGGGAAGTCGCGCCTTCTACGAAATGTCACGACGTGCGGTAGACGTCGGAGGCCCGACCATTATCATGCTGCATGTGGTGTCTGCTGGAGTGCACGTGCGTCAAGGCGGTGCGTTCGGAACGATGAGCGTCATATTAGGACGATATTATGGTGCAGAAAGTCCGCCATCGATGCCCTCGATGCGCTCATCCCAGTCCTCTGCGAACCTCCACGTACGAGCTATCCTCGACGCACGATCCCGATTCTCTCCCTTCAACATCGCAACTGAGACACGGCTCATTGCCGCACATCCCCACTATTGTCCTCGTCTCTTTGCCCTAGAGACGCGGAAATCACTTTCTAAACTGTACGTATACGTTGCGCATACACGTACCACCTGCTTCGGCTTTCTGATATTCATTAGGTAGGAGAGTCGTACACTATTCGCCGGTTTGTATGGACCTATGCGTTAACCGCACACAGGCTGACTAGGATGCACGTTGGTGTCAACAGGTAGCAACGACGCTATGCGCGTCTTGGACACTGTAACTGGCCAGTTTGTCGAGATAGACCCCCGCCAGAAGGATAACCGGTCAAGACCACTCCAGTATGCTATCCTCTCCCACACCTGGGACCCCAAAGGCGAACAGACGTATAAGCAGCTCAGGGCTATCCAGAAACGACACACTCCCCCCGAGAATGACGACGATGACGACACAACTCCTACCCCAGGCGAGCCTCTCAGTCCGATCTGGGCTGATCCAAAGCTCTCTCCCAAGATACGAGAGGCTTGCAGGGTCGCACGCCAGAATGGCTACCGATACCTGTGGATCGACTCGTGCTGCATCGACAAGACGAGCAGCTCCGAGCTCTCGGAGTCTATCAATTCCATGTACCAATGGTACGCCCTTGCGCACGTCTGCTACACTTTTCTAGCCGACGTTCCGCCTCTACGATTGGAGCACCATCGTCGGGAAACGTCCCGTTTCCGATGCAGCCGCTGGTTCACGCGTGGTTGGACACTCCAGGAGCTCATCGCACCTTTCAGGCTTGTGTTTCTTGCGAGAGACTGGACAATGATTGGGTCAAAGGACAGCCTCGTGGACCTGATCACGGAGATCACCAGAATTGACTGCGAGGCCCTGCTGCATGTTGAACCACTCGATGAGTTCAGCATCGCCCAGCGGTTTTCATGGGCTGCGGAACGAGAGACTACCAGAGTGGAAGACCGAGCGTACTCTCTGCTCGGAATCCTTGACATCAACATGCCGACTCTATATGGAGAGGGCGAGCGTGCTTTCCGGAGACTACAGGAGGAGATCATTCGACGCATTCCAGACCAGAGCCTCTTTGCGTGGACAGAATGGGGGCTCGAACGTTCGTTTTCTGGCGAGCTCCCATACAACCCCGAGACCCCTAACTTCTCCGCACACTCGCGGCTTCAGCTCTCTTATCCCAAGTCCAAGTCATCATCTCTCCTTGCCCCATCCCTTGATGTCTTCAGTGAGTGTGAAGGCATCAAAGCACTCCCTCACGATGAGGTCCTTCGTCGACTTCAACTCACCACGGATGATCTTGCTCCAGGACATTACGACTTCACTCCATATGGTATCTGCGTCCAGCTGCCTGTAATACACTTTAAATCCTCCGAGTTCTTCCCTCCAGAATGTATGGACTCAAGGGAGTGGCCGCAGAACAATGTCCCGTTCTCGCAGGGGTACCTGGTCATTCTTGGATGCGAACACCAGGATTTTCCAGGGCATCTCCTTGGGCGGGTCTGCTACATACAATCGTCAGGGCCAAGCATCGATATCTTGTTCTCTGGATGCCTTGTTGGATGTGAGGGTATTACTTCCGATCTCCTTCCCCTATCTCCAGAAACTATCACGCGCCTCCGAATCCGAGTCGACTCCCCAACGCCCATATCGTCAAGAAAGCTATACATACCCCAGCCTTCTCGAAGGAATGAACGGATGAATGACTGTGTCGTCGGACCGCATACAACAATCAACCTGATTCTTCCAAAGAAGAACAGGCATGCTCTACTTGCCCAGGGGTACACGGTTGCTCTACATGGTCCGGATGACGTCCGAGTCCGCCCACAGGAAGCTACCCATTCGGTTAGGCTTACTCATGACACCTACACCATCACGATAGACTACCAGCACTCCCTCTCCGATTCCGAGCAGGGTTCTCAGGAGTTGCAAATCGTGGCTCATGCCAAGGCATATGAAGGAGTACTTGGGGTTGCTCCTCGCGGTGGCATTGTGACGTCCTGCAGTGACTCCTACCCTCCATGGAGAGAGTTTCTGGGATTCCGGTGTTTTTATCTCTACACACCCAAGACGTTGCGGCTGTCGCTTGGCTTGACTTTTATAGCGACAAACTACTACGCTCTTTATATCAAGCTCACGCCAGTCCCTTTTCGTATTGCCCGCCCTCTTGTCGTATCGAAGTTGGCACTCAGACTCCAGTCCGATGCAGATGGCCCGAGTTCGAGTCCCCCATTTTGACCTGTGATTCACCGCCGCTAGAGCTTAAACCACAATACCGGGGTCTCCATAGTCCAGGATGCGACTCTGGGTCACTCAACGTTGGAAATGCGGGGAGAAAATTTGAAGAAAATGGGGGTGGCGAGTGCGGCTGGAGACTCAGGTGACCGCCCCACGCTTGAACTTTCGTCTGAAACGTCGCCGACAGTCGTGGCCACTTTCTTGGCGAGAGGTCTTGTTCTCGTTGTATTGCTTTGTACGTGGGCTGGGACTGTTTGGATGACCCTGATCCCTTCGCTTTGAATGACTCAGATATACCATAGTACCAGTACGCTTCCGAGACAGCCACCGTACTCCCTCCCTGTTTCGAGAACTGAACGACTTGGCTTTGTATCTATGTATGCGCACCTTCACCTTGATTCACTTTCGGATATCAATGTACTTCTGGGACGAAATGTTGATTATTTAACATCGCCGCAGGACCTGGCCCCGTCAGGACAATATTCTTGTAGCCAGCGTTGGTTCAATGTGAACGCACTAGTACTCACGACACACATCAACTAGTAAGTACTAAATATATTTGCTGCATAGCATCGGTACCGTACGTGCATGGTCGTACTGCAGCTGCCTGCGCGATGTCATCCTCCATCCAGAGATTGACACCTGAAGGTGACCTTAGAGCCTTAGATATGGTTCGCATGGCACCACGAAGACAGACTCACCAGCTCGTATGAGTCCCAGGGTCCGAAAACTGGAAGACCTCCTGTTGTCTGCCCTGCATTTCCGGGCCCCAAGTGGAACACGCATCAATCCATTTCTCTACGCATGTTGGCGGAGATACACTGAACGACGTTGCGGGGTGCGTTCGTCCTCGCTATGCGAGACATGTGGCCGGTGAACCACGACACGGACACGGTTCAGGAAAGGATAGAGAACTGAAAGTGCAGATTGGCCGTGAAGGGGATGCCAGAGGATGTAATCTGCAGGTAAAAAGGTCTGCATGAGCGTTCATTAGTACGTAGAGCATGCGAGCATACCGGGGCTGTCTTTCCGCGAGCTTTCCTCGACAAACACGTTATCCGATGGAGCTGAAGTGATAAAACCATCAGCTTCAAGACCGCCAAGTCTCATCTATTTTGAGCTGCCCGCGCGGACGTCCACGCCTCGTGGCTCTCAAGAGTACCTTCACGCGTTCCGGAGAAGTGCAGCCTCGAGCTGTTGATCGCGACGCGCGTCCGTCCATGACGGCCGCCGACAGAAGATATCGTAGCAGCCTCGACTTCGTCTCGACGTTGTCCCCGGTGGCCCGTCGCCGTCGCCCCGTCATTCCCTCTATAGTCGTTCCCGTGCTTCGACGCCGCGTCGACATCGGTGCCTGTCCATGTCTTCGTCTCGCACATTCACAGCCCATCCGGCTCCGTCTCCTGGTGCCCATCCCCTGGCGAGTCCAACGCTGTGACCAATGTTCGTGTGAGTGTTCGCGCCGATGATGGTTGCGCACCCATTCGTTTCATACCACGGCGTTAGCAATAGGGACCTCGTCACCCGCGGCCAGCCCTCCTTCGCGGCCGAGGAATGGCTGACACATCAAAGGCAGGAAGATGTGACGACATCGGGACGAACACGCCGTCGCGCGCGACGTCGGTCGAAGGCGCGCCCAGATCGAGCTCCGCGACTGTCCATGAGCCCGCACCGTGGGCTGGCACAACGAACTGGAGACTGAACCTCGCCACGGGGGCCACCACAGCCCACGACGTGACCCGGAGCCACTAGAGGTTGAATATGAAGGGAAGCAAAAGGAACAGGAATGGGTCGAGGACGAGGTGGAAGGCCGGAGAATTTGACTGCCTCACACTCGAACTTTTTGTCCGAAACGCCGCTGACGTTCATCATGATGGCCACTTTCTCGTTCCCGTTGTGCTGTTTGTACGTGCGCTCTGAGGACCGCTTGGATGACCCGGATCCCTTTCCGCTGAATAGCTCAGATGTATCATACCGGTACGCTTCCCAAACTGAATTGGCATTGTATCTATGCATGCGCACCCTGCGATCGAACTTGCCCGACCATTCGGGGGACGAGGCCTTGGACGTAGGAGGGAGGGATGGGGGTAGACAGCAGGGGTAGTCTGCCTGGCTTGTGTAACACTTCGGGAGCGGGCCCAGAGTCAGCAGGGATGCTGGAACGTGAGCGCTATTTGATACTCACCATAACATCCATCCACGTCCCTATAAGCACCCGGACGTCCGTCATACTACACAAAGGTGCGACTGTGGCACGACAGGAGTAGACGGGGATTGCACACAATCAGAGCCGAAGCAGCTGTTAGGGTACGCGCACTTGGAGGAGGCCGTGAAATTGGAAAACGGTATACAACTCTTATGCTCACTGGGGAGCCCATGGAGCGCGCGAGCTCGCTGTCCGGCAAGTGGGCGGGGTACTTTCCGTGGCCCGGCCGAAGATGTTCCCTGTTCGAGCGGGCGGTAAGCCGGCAACCCATGTCCACACCATACCAATAGCAGTCCAAAACTATGCTGCGAAATGCATGTTATTAAGCAGGCCTGTTCGTTGAAAATCCCCGATATGTCGAAACAGGCTTAACTGACAGATGGACGAATTCAATACTTCGACTTCCCTTCGATCTTCCTGTGCATCTCTGCGGCCAGGTTCCGCCCCGTCTGCTCGCTCGGATGCAGCTCATCCCACCACATGTATGAGTCCCGCTCCTCCAGCGTACAGTCGCCACTACGAACAGCACCCTCGTCAGCGAGCGTCGACCTTCAAACCGGAATACATGCGCGTAAATACTCACATGCCGCACTGCCTCCAATCGTCCGGGTCCGGGCACTGATGGCAATGCCCCGTCACGTTCGCCGGAATGCTCCCGTTGAAGAACCCCGCCGGGTGATAGTACATCTCCTCAAAAAACCCATACGTGTCGAACCACTGCACGCTCCCCCCGTCCCCAGCCGCGCGCCACTCCGCGTCCAGCGCGCGCACCCCGTCGCGCACGATGCGGTTCAGGCTCTGCACGAGGTTCGTCATCTCGCGGTGCCACGCCGTCCCGTTGTGCGGCGGGGCCGGGTAGTAGATCACCGGGGCGGACGAGCCCCCGTAGAGCCCCGTGAGCTGAAGCGGGATGAGCGAGTTCACGACGAAGTGGCGCGCGCCGAGGGCGTGCAGCGCGCGGAGCGCGTCGAGCTGGCAGTCCGCGACGTCCGGGAGGGAGACGGCCGCGGGCTGGTCGTTCGTGACGAAGTTGTTGATGCCGACGTCGTTCGTGCCGATGAAGAGGATGACGACGAAGGACGCGGGGTCGAGGAGGAGGCGCTGGGAGCGCGTGCCGTTGTGCGCGACGTGGTCCTGGACGAACCAGGCTTGCTGGCCCACGGCGACGTCCGGGACGCCGAGGAGCGGCGTGAGGGCGTTCGAGCAGACGGCGCCGCCTACGGCGTAGTTCCAGATCGTGTAGTTGCCGTAGAGGCCGAGGTAGAAGGGCCACTGGAAGCCGCCATCAGCGGCCGTGTCCGCCTGTGAGGGAGGTCAGTCACGATCGATAAGCTGCACGCAGGGAATCCGAGGGGAAAACAGCTGACAGGAGGGTAGACCTCCTGGTAGTCCTTTCCAGGGTATGTTCCGTTCGATATGCTATGAGCACGAGACTGATCTGCCGTTCGCTCAATATCGGGGGAAAGTAGTGACGGGGTAGGGCAATGCCCACCTGTGTACGAGTCGCCGAAGAGGACGACATCGGTGATGCGTGCGGAGGCGACTCTGAAGATCGCGGTGCTCGCAAGAGCCAGTATCAATGCGAAAGGGACACGAAACATTTCTGCTCTTCCAAGGCATCTTCAGCAGGGTGGATATATGCTCCTGCTTTCCGACGGGCCGGCGGGAGACAGCATCGAGGGGTCACACACGAGGTTCTGAGAGGCCCCGTGAGCGTGGTATTCGATGTGGAGGTCGCGTAAAGTTCGCCAGCTCGACGTCCGTATGCGGCAACATGTCCTAGACCCATGACCATATTTTCCTCCGAATGGCCCTTGACTCCTGCAATGGGTTGGACAAGAAGTATCGTGACACTGAACATTTACTCGCCTTTCGGACCGCCTGAGAACGCATACAGTGACCGCACGACGAGGGCGCTGTTTTGGAAGACAAGGGGTGACAAAGTTTGGTCATACCCCAATGTCTGCTGCTCTGAATGACGAACATCGCCGAAGATTTGACGAGGACCATCAGATCTACTGGTCAGATCCTTCCGTTGAATGACACAAGCAAGCCTGAACCGTACCTGTGACGTTCGAGATGCCTACCACCAACGGTACAACATCCCCAGCCACCTACTCTCAAGGACATCAGAGCAAGGTGGTAACAATCGGAGCAAGAATGGACGTACGACGGGAGAAATCGTGGTTTGAGAGCCAGTTCCGGATATTACACAGCTCAGATCACGTCGATGCTCCAGCCGTTGCGACCTCCGTTCTGAGCAAATGTCGTCGAAAACTCAGCTGTAGACATCTCTGATACTAGAGAGAATGAATATAGTCATTGCATGAGGAGGTCGCAGCTGTACGGATGGATGAATGGCGAGAGAAAGTGCAGGGTACCGGTGCTCCGAGACCGGGATTAGGCCGGGGGAGAACGGGAATTGCCATCCGAGGCTATCCGAATCTCGGTTTAGCAGAGTAGGCGCCAAGAGACCTACGCTTGTCTCCGAAAATGCGTCCGACTCCTCGTCGATATCCTCTTTCACCTCAGGTCGACTTCACACACTTGGCTCTGTTATTGTTGCAATCTGTGCAGTAAGAGTTGAGGGATAAAGCTATGTGTCAGGTGCGACCACCAGAGGCGGAGATTTGCCTCTTTCATGATACTGACCGACTCGCCGGAGGTCTGCATAGTATCATCTTTCATGCGGAGGCTGACGAGGGCGGCGTCCCGCCGCTCTGCAACCAATGTATCCGAAATCACTGCCCCACCGTCAGGGGCTCCCGCTGGTGGTGATCCTCGTAGCATATAAGGGTGAACCCTTCCTTCTACTACCACGACTACTAGTCGCGATTTCCGGTGGTACCTACCCACATTGACATGTTCAAGGCCCATCAGAACGAGCCAGTCCCTCATCCCGGCCATGCCAATGCCGAGATACTCTGGGAAGCCGCCTATAACGGTATCTGGAAGGAAGGAAGGCCTTTCGTCAGAAATGAAGGTGGCGTCGACGTCTTGGTCGACCTCCTCGGAGCCATGGCGAGGCAGTCGCCTGTCATGGTGCGTAGCGAGTATCTGCAGGTCTTTCAGCACATCCGGACAATGATGTCTGCGCTGAGCCCAGCTGAGCTTGCGGGTTTAGTCCTTACCGGTCATTCTGGGATCGGTGCGTAGCCAACACTTTTGATTGGCCCGTCATTGACAAGGAGTTTTGCAGGCAAGACGTCGTTCCTCTACTACGCCCTTGGTGCAGCTCTGGCCGCCCACATGCCCGTCGTCTTCTGCAATAGGAGTGATTTCTGCGTACTCTTCGACTACCACGGCGTTCATGTGATCAATCTTGCCGGTGCTTTTTTCGGACGTCGCATCCTCTTCCTCGTCGACTCAAACAGCAACATCTGCTCCCCTCCGGGTGCCTTCACGCAACATACCTTCGGGGGCATGATCGTTCAAGCGACCTCGCCGGACCCGTCGCGCTGGAAGCAGTGGGCGAAGGAGCTCTGTGCAAGTTCGTGGGTGATGGGGCTATGGGAGAGGGAGGAAATGCTCGCACTGCAGTGAGTGTCGCTGACCATCACCGCCTCGGATTCCGAGTCGTTAACACGACCTCCCTCAGGCGCACTACTGAGGCACTGGGGCAACCAGCATGGGCGAGTCCACCGCCCGGCACTGCCGTGTACACCCCAGTCGAAGTCTTCGACCTCCTAGGCCCGTCTCCCCGGACCTGCATGCGCGAGGCCGGGCGCGTCAAGTCGCAGGACGGGCCCCAAGCCGACTTTGCCGCCTATCTCGCCCTCCCCGCCCTGTCGTCCGACTTCGAGGGCGTGCTGTCCACGGTCTGTTGTGACAGGGCCCCTCCCAAGGCATACGAGGCCGACGACCTCGAGCGCATCTTCTTCCTCTCCAATGCTGGGCGGCCGAATCCCTACTCCAGATCCGGCATGCTGTTCCACTACAACGTCCCCACCCTCTTCCTCTGCCGCACGCTCTGCGCCGCGCTCCGTGCGCGCCCCACGGCGACCCAGCGCCACATCGCCAGGACTTTCGCGCCGTCCTCCGCTGGCGCGGCGCCCTTCTATCTGCCGCTCGCGCTCGACCTCCTCCTCGGCTCGCGGGCGGGGCACACCTGCCACATCGTCGACCCGGAGTCCCAGACCGAATCATCATCCACTCCCGCCAGCTTCCGCCTCGGGCCCGGCCTCTCGCTCCGCGCCGCCCCCTTTCCCCTTCCCTCGCCCTCAAACTCAGACTTGGACGCGCCCACGCCGTATCCAGATCTCGATCTCCACGCCATCCCCAACAACACCGTGCTCTTCGTCCCCCCTCTTCCCATCTCCGCCACCGACGCGCCCCCGCGTGCATTCCACGCGCTCGTCGTGAGCAAGGACAAGGACGAGGGCGAGGACGAGACCGTGACGCGCGCGACGCTCCTCCGCATGCCCGCCCTCGCGGACACCCCGCACACCTTCGTGCGGCTCTGGCCTATCTGGCCGCGCCCGGACGCCGAGGTCGCGCGCGACTGTGAAGCCATTCGCGCCATCATCCGCAGTCTCGAGAAGGAGCAGGGGAAAGGGGGGAGGGAGGGAGAGAGGAAGGTGCGGTGGACGCTCGTGTACGTCGCTGTGCGGCCGGGGGCTGCGGAGAGGGCTGCACGGGCCGCGGACGCGCGCGCGATCGTGGCGGACCCGGAGCTGCGGGGCCGCGTCGCGCTCGGGTGGGTGGAGCTGCGGGGCGATATCGACGACGGGCATGAAGACGCGAGGAGGCTGCTGGTGAGTGCTACTCCTACTCACGGGTTTCTGTTTCTGTTTCTGTTTCTGTTTCTGTTTCTTGGTGTTGACGGGAAGACGTCGGGACTGGCCGCTGATTTGCCTCTCGCATCTACAGGAGGCATTCGAGGCGGGGAAGGACGAGCTCAGGGAGGACTGCGAGAGGTGGAACGCACAGTACGGCCTCGGAGCCGCCGAAGGCGCAAGAAACGCCACGGCAGGCTCGAGTGGGGGCTCTCCGCCCACGCAGAAACGGGGTGTGTTTGCAAGGGCGGTGGCACGCATCAAGGCTCGCCAGCGCAACTTCCTTCCATGTCTGAACATCTGAAGTGGCGCAGGAACCCCGTTTCTGCGCGGGTGAGGGTAGATGAGAGCGAGTTTGTCTGTACAACCGGGTGGATCTGCAAATCCATTAATATTACCGAACCGTGAACGCAGGTGCAGATGCAGATGCATTGCGAGGTGTATGTATGTATGTAGCGTATGTAACACGACGTTGCGGCGATTGCAGACTACACTGAATGACGGCGGCGACAGCGGCAAGCGTGGTGGAGGATGTGAGGGTAGTGACACTAACGAAATTATCCAATACGGCGGTAGGGAGGGGGATGGACCGAAGGGGTACTGTACTTGGGCTGCGGCATGGCAGCCGCCGATGCGTAGAGGGAGCAAATGCGGTGATATATACTTGAAGGGTCCAGACGCGAAGATCGAAAAGCCTCATGCGACCATTATTGGCGAAGACGACGACGAAGGAGACCCGGGAATAAGGATGCAGGTGATGACGGGGGGCTAATTGCTAAGTGCCTGCCCACGTCGCTGGTGATAATGAGCACATAAATTACCGTACTATATGTGGGTGGGTGGCGGGAGCGCAGGTTGTGGGGGAAAGCATGCATCTACGACGTGTTGTATGACGGAAGACGCTGGATTAAGAGCTGAAGTCTGAGGCAAGAGAGAAGAGAAGACGGAGCAGGACGTGGATAGAAGGGTCGTGTCAGTCGTGAAAGAGGCGATGTGGGGCCTCGAAGATAAGGAGGATCCGAGAGACAGAGGCAGGGTCCGGCGGCGTAAGCAGGTATCAACGAATGTTCACAGTGCCAGTCAGTCAAAGCAGTGATCATCCACTCCGCACAGGGACAGGCGGCGCAGGCGTGCTCGGCCGGAAGCTCGTCTTCGTGGACGCGGGCGTGCTCGGCCGACTCCGTATCTTCTGCCACCAATGCCGGTTCGAGCTCATCGTCGCCGCGTCCGCCGCCATGCCCGGGTCGAAGCTCGACGTCTCGGACGTGCTCCCGACGAAGCTCCCGACGCTGCTATCCACGGACCGTCTCCCGTCGCCGTTCAGATCCGAGGAGTCGGCGTCGTCGAACGATTCCGGGGACTGCGTCTTCCCGCGCTCAGAGGGCGACGTCGGGGGCGCGTAGTACGTGAACGGCGTTTGCTCGGCCGTCTCGCTCGGGACGGGGTTGAAGAGCGCCTCGATGAGGTCCTCCGTCGTCCGCACGCCGTACGAGGTCGCGAGCCGGTCCGCCTTCACGTGTCCCTCCTTGTCCGCGTACGGGAAAGCAGTCGCGTCCTCCAGCTTGTCCGCGCCGACATAGAGGTCGAGCTCGCGCGCGAAACGCGTGTTGAACAGCCCGTTGTTGGACAGAATCCCAGAGACGGACGCGAGGATCTCGCCCTTACGAAGCGGTGGAGGCTTGTAGTGCTTCTCGCCGGCTATATGCTGTAGTTCAATCGACAGCTATCCGGCAATCGCAACGTCAGCATGATCGCAAGCCTCGATCGATAGAGCGAGACGTACTTTGAGCGTCGCGTTCGTCTTGCTCTGGCGGAGGAGGTATCTCCGAGAAACGTTGCCCGCGTCCGCGTACTCCGCGAGGTTCAAGTACACCGCTCCTAAACGCGGTTGTTCGGGTGCGTCGGGATCTCCGTGAACGATGCGCTAGCAGGCAATGTCAGCACCAACCTCGAGTAGCTGAAATACCAATAGTGGGCACTCGAAAACCATAAACAAGCGCGCCATACCACGCACTCTCGCCGCCGGGTGTCCCACACGCTCGGAGGGCCATACTTCATTTGACACTCTTTCTCACTGCGCCCGGCCCTACGATATCCGTGTGTGTTCGGGATCAAGCCGCAGGAGATGAGATTGTTATCAAACCGCCCGGGGCGGCTTACAGATAACGAGCGCAGCGAGGTGGCCCCATTCGCCTCCCCCTATGCAGCCGGTGGTCTAAGGGGGCATCGAGAGCAGATCGCGACGCGCAGAATGTGATAATGAAAAGGTCCCTGAAGGGTAGGAGGGCTTGGGGAGAACCCGTTGGGGTACGGCGCAGCAACAAAAGTGGACACACACCTGCATGACAACGAGCTTCAACTGGTTGGGGAGAAGGTCGCCGGTCTCGCGGTGGACATCCATCTGGACCGCGAGGTTGACAGAATGGGACCACTTCACGTTGTAGTTCTGCAGCGGCGCCCATGGGGTCATCCCACGCGCCTCGGACTGTGGCGACCCTGCCGCGGACGCGCTCTGGGCCACACGACCCGGGGTCTCGGGCGGCGGATTGGGGGTGCCACTACCGCGACCGTGGCCGTTGAGGTTGGGTGTAGAGGTGTTCGCGGCGCGCAGCGACTCGAAAGTGCGGCGGCGAGCGGTGTGGTTGGGGGGGTCCACGGTATCGGCGTCCGGGTCGTCCTCGGTCGTATCTTGGGTGCTACCGTGAGTGCTGCCGTCCTCCTCGAATAGCTCGCCTTCCTCAGTCACCCCTATCCCCAGCCCTATCGCTGCGGCCTTCCCCTTCCCTTTTCCCTGTCCCGACCACGTCCTGCTCCCGCCCTTCATCTTCCCCAACAGTCCAGAACCCGACTGGACATTCTTGAACTTCCATCGAACACCGAATTCGCCTTTGATGAGGGGGACGTTGGAGAGCTGCTCGATATCGAGCCGAACCTGGAAGACCGCATGTTTAGGGAGGAGGTGACCGAGTTGGGATCGAAGACCGTGACTAGCAGGTGCAGGGGTAGAGGAAGATGCGCCAGAACTAGAAGTGGATGCCGAGGTACTCGCAGGATGCTTCATGGCGGTTGGCATGGAGGTCGAGAAATGCTAGGGCATGCCAGAGCAGATGGTGGTCGAGGGTGTAGAGATGATTCGTCCCTGATGGCACGCAGGACGGTGACGATGGTACGTAGCATGCGGCCGCCTCTCCGAGGACTTGGGTACACGTTGAGTTTCAGCTGAGTTTGATTTCTTCATGCTCTGAGTTAGTTTTATTAGCACTCCGACGGAAGTCATCAGGGGGTTCCTGGCGGAGTGTGAATTCCGCGACACGCCATCAGCGCTGACTATCTCGATCTGACCCTGGTCTGGACCGTCTCCGGGACCTCCCCAACGAATTTAAGTATCCTCAGGCTGGTTCGAACTTCAAGCCATTTTCATGGAGGCGATTCCCTTTACTCTTTTTACGCGATCCTAGGTGTGTTTGGAATAGAGCTCGCCGGGACCTGGCACAACAAAATGAGTCAGACTGAAATGCCTCGGCTTGTGCGAGCGCCTATATGACTATATCGGGGCAGGACAGGGCAGGACCCTGGGGACTGGTTCCAGGGGTCAGGAGAGCGGGGAGGGAAGAAATGGACCAGGGCCAACGAGTCTCGACTCAACATTTGGTTTTGTATCACTATATATCTCCTGCAAGTCCCTCGCTTTCTCTTATAACATCTCTAGCGGAAGCCACTATGTTCTCCTCCTCTTCGACACTACGGATACCCCCGCACTCCTCCCTGCGCCCACTAGCATCAAACCTTTACCCGGGCGACAGAGGCTGATCACCAGACAAGGAATCCACGGAGATGCGGGACGCCTGTTCTCGAAGTTCTCGCGACTTGGCCATGGACGTACACAGGCTGCCTGCCTGACTGCCCGAGCCTGACACCCTCAGTCTAAAAGCGGGCCATAGCAGGCACCTCGCTTTCCCTGCATGCCTTCAGCCTCGACGTCTGCGCACACCACAGATCTAGAGTTTTCGCCTCGCGCTCGGCTCAGGACACCAAAACGCACCGAGCGAGCCGGCACACCTCGGGGCCACATGCGACTCTCGCTGCGCCCTTCTCATTCGCCCCATATTCCCCCGCTGCTTATCCGCTCCTCCTCCGTCGCTCTTGCCCCCGCTCTCGAGTCTCGACGGCCGTTTGCTCCGTTATCTGCCTCGCCATGCTCACGCTGCTCTCGCTCACTGATCCGCCGCTATTCAACGTCTGGGAACACCTTCTTGGCGATCTTTCCGCTCACGTCTCGTTCTCACAGACCTGTCGCCGGTTCCGAGAGCTCTACGGCAAGGACGACACAAAGTGGCAAGCAGCTCTTTTCTGCGCAGGTTTCGGTCTACCACTGCGACAGCTGGCTGCGGCGCGTGGAATGGGCGCGGTGGATGGTTTGACCTGGAGACGGCTAGCGTATCTCCTGGTGGGACATGCCACCGTCTGCGAGATTGGTAGCTGTATGCGCGCAAATGCGTGCTTCGGTGAGTGCTTTTCCACCGCTATTCCTCTCCCCGCAATCGTATCCCCACATATCAACACGCTGCTTGATACCGTCCCTGAATATTCGGCGCTCGTGGACGCCCAATACGCCTTCACATTCCTCGAGGCACAGGGACGAATTCACGAGTAAACCATCCCATGCCCGACCGATAGGTCGTCTCCCAGGATGCTTCCCGAACGCCTCTTTCGAACAGCCTCTGTACCGTCAACGCTCTGCGGTTCGATGAGCGGATACTTTCAATCTGTTCTGCGCGCTCAGCGTTGAACATGCCCTGAGAGAGGGTTGCCACTGCCTGTCCTCCTTCCGGCGTTACCCGTTGTGGCGGGCGCCTGTATGAACATAGCCAATCAGGTTTCAGGGCTTTTGCCACATTGGTGCGGCCCTTGCGATCTCGTTCTTGGATACACAGGGTACCACAACTATTGCAGTGCGTCCCACAGCCTTCATTAGGGGCCATACGCAGCTCGAGGTAGCTCCGGGCCTACCAGGTGATATTGTGGACCCAGGGACGCAGAGCTGGACTGGCAATCGGCCGGCACATTTTGGGGTCACCTGACGGGCCTCGCCGTCACTTGTGGAGGAACGTAACTCTCGCACCGGAGCATGGTGGGGTGGGTGACTATGTTTGGCCAGCCCTGTGACTGGTGAATACTGCTATGGTTCTGCTGTTGGTGGTGGGGAGGGCCTTTGCGCGCCGTGGGATTGCTCGGTTTTGAGAAGGGGAAGGACCCTTAGACGTGGCCGGTTAATCTGCGACAACTCGCTGACATAGTTTGTAGCTGAACAGTACACCCAGCTGTCGTACACGAAGATACGCACCGTGCACCCGTACTGCCCCATCGAGTTCCACCCGCTGTACTTCTACCTCCACTTCTCGCAATCGCCCTCGTCGGCCTCGAACCAGTCCCGCCGCCGCTCCATCTCCGCCCACCTCCCCACCCCGTCGCCCTCCCCCTCCCCGTCGCCATCTCCGACTCCCCCACCATCCATCCCGGACGCCGTCTCGATCCTGCTCACGCACCTGCCAACGTTCCCAGAGTGCCGGTACGCGCAGTACGGCCCGCTCTGCACGCACCCGAACGCGTCCTGCGCGTTCGCGACGTTCCCGCCCGTCGAGCGGCTCGAGTTCGAGAACGGCGACGGCGAGGTTTTCATGGTCGTCGAGAACCCCGGCGGGTGCACGATCCTCGACGTCAACCGCGCCCTCGCGCAGCTGTGAGTCCCGAGTCCCTCACTCGATCGAGCCCCTCTCCCTCTGTCCTTCTCCGTCCCTTCCTCGTCAGGTCGGGCTATGCGCTAACCAAGCGGACACAGGGTACCGTTCGACGAGTACCACCTCGACGTCGCGGTGCAGCACTACCAGGATCTCGCGCTGACGTCGGGCCTCTCGCTCCAGCAGTACGCGGGCGCGATCGCGCGCGACAGGGGGTTTCTGGGCGACCATGAGTACGCGTCCGTTCCTTATGAGTTTTGGGATTGTGGTAGCGACTCACGCTTGCTCACCTTACCTCTGTGTTTTTGTTCCGGCAGGTATCCGTTCCTGCAGCACATTGTTGCCTCGGCGTGAGGCCCAGGACACTGAGTGTGATGCTTCGGTTTCCGCCTTGAAGTTGTAGAATTATGTCATGCCGGCTGTGTTGTACGTGGATTGTTGACTTTGAATGTGGGGGGTTGCGCTGGGAGTCGGCGCTGTACCATCATTTGGCATTTGCCATCATCATCTTGGGCGCATCGCTGTCAATCGTCTATCCGTCGTCCTTGCCATCACTGGTTTTTCTTTCTACTTAGATGTCGCGACGTTCCAAGAAGGTACATTCTCTGTGCTACTTATGTCCTCGAGCATGCGCCTCGCATCAATGACGCTCTATAACACCGTTCTTCTCCCCGGAGCGCAAGTGCAGGGAGCCTCGGGCATTGTTCTTGGCGGTCCGCCATCTGCATCAGCGCTCAGCTCTCGACGTATGTACCAAGGAGGACCACGGGATTGCTGTCTAGGTGAGCGACCATATGCCCGCTGTGTGTCGTAGAAAGGTAGCTCATGACGTGCTATTAGGGTTCTGCCAGACAAGAGCGGGTGCACCGGTGGGTGCTTGAGCGAGTGGTGGCTTCGCAATTGAGATGCAATGGGCGAGCATGTGCTGCACCGTTCGTCGCGAGATGCGCACGACATCTAGGGGTACATGAGGTGCGTCTTAGATGTCGGGACTCGGTACTTTACGCGGACAGGGGCGGAAGAAGACCGTCTGGCCAGGGATGAACGCAGCGTTCGCAAGTTAGATATCGGGAGCTAGATGTGATCATCGGAATGTTGACGCTGGGAACGGGCATCGGGGTGTCCATTCAAGCTTCCCAAGGTGAGTGAATCATTATTCCGTTCTCCGACGACGCCATGACTTGGCATAGTTTCCGCAGAGATGGATAGAACAGCCATTATGTGCTGCGAGCGGTTTCAGGAAGCAAGTGCGGCGCAAAGGCTTGAGCGCGAGTGAGATGCATATGTCCAGGTACAGAATATCATGACCGTGGGCTGCACGGCCTGGCTGCAGTAGACCCACAACCTTGCCCAGCGACCATGAGTTATGTATATCCGATAGGTATGGCTGGCCCACTGACCTTATCTCTGGGTGATGCAGTTCTGATTCGGGCCTTCCAGAGAACTTTAGGCAACGTGCCTGTTATCTTCGTCCCATGACCAGTTCCTTCTCGTCGGTACCGAAAACCTTCAGTATTAGCTAGGGCGAGGAAGCATGCCACATGCAGTCCGAAGTCTCCGCCGGTGGTGAGATGGGTGTGCCCACCGATTCGTGAATGAGGACGAGGACGAGGCTTATTCGGTCCTGCAGCGTTGAAGTCGGGCTTTGCCTTCTCCGGGACGGCCCCGATCATCGCACTGAAGGCCGATAACTCTCGGCGCTCTCCTCCTCCAGGCCGGACGCACATGCCTGCGATGGGGAACCCCTCTCAGAGTCTCATTCCCGGCGGTATGAGGACTTGGGTTTGCTTTGGTCGATTGGTGCGTTTGTAGCTTGTCTGCCTATGCATCATCTGACAGCGACTTCTCTGACAATCATGACGGCATAATGGTAGTTCTCTTCTACACCCTTCGCAGCAACGGCCCCGCAAATCTCGGTTGTCCCCTATCCGAAGCTCTCTTGCGCAATGGACGACGGCATCCAGGGTTCCCTCCAGAAGCCCCTTCCATACGGTTCGTAATGGCGCCGCCCCCCGGTGATCATCCGCGCCATCCCTCTAGCCCATGTCGTGTATTTGTCCGCAATTCCATCGTCGGCGCAAACGGTCTCACCAAGAAGGCAGAAGCACGGTGCGCAGTACCAGAAGATCACGATGGCACCTTGCCCCGCCATTTCTCACACTTTGTTGCAACACGATGGTGCGTGCTCGCGTGCTGATGTTTTCGGACCTCCTCGAACGGCTCTGGGAGGTCTCTGATACGATGCTGGCGGTGTATGCTCTGCACTCGCACTCGCCAGCGCTGAGCCACCGCCGTGCTGCTCCTCAGTCGCGTATTCAGATTCCCCTGATGGGATCCGAACGCTTCCAGGCTTCTCGCACAGGCATCTGCTGGTCGTCTCCCCCGTTCGTCCGCCCGCGCGGAACCCGCCCGGTTGCAAGGGACCGTTACCTGGAAGAGATATAAGGGCCGTGCAACGCCCCGTTGCCTTCAAGGACCGAGTTACGCTCTCGTCCTCCCCTTCTCCTGCGTAGTCCCAGTTCCTCCCAGACTCTGCACTCGCAATGGCCCGCCTCTCCGCCCTCCTCCTCGCCCTCACCGCCGCCGCGGTCTCCGTCTCCGCGAAGCCGATCGTCACCGTCCGCGACGCGCCCGTGACGCTCGCCATCGCGCGCCGCTTCAACACCACCGGGGTCGCCAACCTCCTCAAGGCGGACCAGGCCCGCGCGACGGTGCTCAAGGCGCGCTCGCAGGCATCCGCCGCCTCCGCGAACGTGTTGGACGCGGCCGCCGCCGCCGCAGACGTCGGCGTCCCCGTCACGAACGGCGCGGTCGTGTACACGGCGAGCGTCGGCGTGGGCTCCCCCGCGACGTCGTACGACCTCATCATCGACACCGGGTCCTCCAACACCTGGATCGGCGCGGGCAAGTCGTACGTCAAGACGAGCACCAGCGTCGACACCGGGTCCAGGGTGGTGAGTGCTTTGGAGCCGGCTCCGGGTTGTTCTCTCTCCCCCTTGAGCACAGTGTGGCTCACGCGTGGATGGCGAATTGCGGGGACGGTAGGCGGTCACGTACGGCTCGGGCAGCTTCTCCGGGGAGGAGTACACGGACACCGTGACCATCGGCTCGCTCGTCAT
This sequence comes from Ganoderma sinense ZZ0214-1, assembly GCA_002760635.1. NCBI lineage: Eukaryota > Fungi > Basidiomycota > Agaricomycetes > Polyporales > Polyporaceae > Ganoderma > Ganoderma sinense. Next base: position 904,828 of record AYKW01000023.1, on the reverse strand, counting down.
CGAGAAGCAGGGCGTTGGCGTCGCCAGCCGGTCCTCCGGCTTCTCGGGCTACGACGGCATCCTCGGGATCGGCCCCGTCGACCTCACGGACGGCACGACGTCGTCCGGGGGCGAGATCCCGACGGTCGTCAACGCGGCGTTCGCGGCGGGCTCGATCGACGCGAACCTCATCGGCATCTCGTTCGAGCCGACCACGTCGTTGTCCGTCACCAACGGCGAGCTCATGTTCGGCGGCGTCGATACCACGAAGTACACTGGCGCGCTCACATACGTGTAAGTGTTGAGTCCCTGAGATCTCGAGCTTGCATTACCGACAGCGTCTACGCAGCCCGATCACGTCGACTTACCCCGCGTCTGCGTACGTCGGCATCGACCAGTCGATCACCTACGGCTCCTCGGGCACCAACATCCTTTCTTCTACCGCTGGTATCACCGACACCGGCACCACCCTCATCCTCCTCGCTTCTGGTCAGTCCACTCAGCTACTGTTGTTGTGACTCGATTAACAAACGGCTTTATCGGAAACAGATGCTCTTGCGAGGTACCAGAGGGCGACTGGAGCAGTGTTGGACAACAACACCGGCCTGCTGAGGATCACCACGGCGCAGTTCGCGAGCCTCCAGAGCTTGTTCTTCCACATCGGTGACACCACCTACGAGTTCACGCCCAACGCCCAGATCTGGCCCCGTTCGGTATGTCCTGAGTCCCCTTCTTATCATTGTCTCACTCGGAATACTGACGCCCCCGTCATCCTGCAGCTCAACACTGCTATCGGCGGCAGCGCGAGCAGCATCTACCTCATCACGGCGGACCTCGGCACGAACTCGGGCGAGGGCCTCGACTTCATCAACGGCTACACGTTCCTCGAGCGGTTCTACTACGTCTACGACTCTGCCAACTCGCAGGTCGGATTCGCGACCACGTCTTTCACGAACGCCACCACCAACTGATCCCGGATCAATGTTGTTGTGACGAATTTACCTGGCCAAGTTCTTGTATACGTCGATACCAGCTATTGGTTGTAACTTATTCGGTGGCATCTTGGCCGCGTCTTTGTTGTTGTGACATTAGGGGTATATCTTCAATGAAGAAGTTTTCTGGGTACTTGCTACGCATCCTGTGTGTTTTGGAGTTGGACTTGACAGACACCGTCACCGAGACTTGCGGGTTAGGATGAGGCGCAGGGCTCGAGACAGGATGCTTTCTAATACGCGTACGCATTCGATGCTCGTTCACCAAGACCTAAGGCATTCGTGGTGTAGCGGTAACATTGGGTCTTCCCATGGCCTAGCTCCGGGTTCGACTCCCGGCGGATGCATTTTGCCTTGATGCCCGATGTATTGGAGTAAGCCGACGGCCTATGTGAACGATATTTAGGGTTGTGGTCGATTTGGAGACAAGGTCGGAGTACATAGGTCTGCTGGGGTGCGCAGCTGGCATCTGCTATGAGCGTCTATACAGTTATATGGAACTGGCTAGGTTGTGTTAAAGTTGAACTGGATTGAGCTGGATCGATTTGTAGCCAAGCGTCCCGACCTCAAGGTACTCCTCCGTGCCTGCGAACTTACTGGTCCTTACGCTCGCCCCATATGCATCTCTAGTGTCTCTGGGATGCGTTGACATCAAATATCAAATACGCAAGTCCTCGATACTTCCAATTAATCGCGCAAACTCGTCATCGCCTCAACGACGACGACATTTCGGACCGCTGCTCTCTCTGCGTGGGCCGTGGCTCCAGAGTCCATACCTCATCGTCTCGTACCCCAGCCTTGCCCCAGCCAGCTGTGCAAAGGGCGAGTGCGAGGCACCGAGGGCTTGGCGGCAGCCTAAATTTGCCTGAGTACCTGTGGACCCTGCGGTAACGGCAACGATCGATATCGTCCACCTTAAAAGCTATTCTGGCACGCACTAGGGTCTCATGCATGACTCATGCATGCCAGCAATCGCTACGCACTCGTGCTAAATGCGTGGATAGAGTTACTGTGTCTTGGTGAGTCCAGGTGTCGATGTCATGGGGTCATTTTCATTGACACTAGAGCTACAGCTGCGGTCATATGTGTTGACAACAAGATTGTCCCATCCTCAACCTGAGATCGCCGTCTACCAGCCTCCCGTGAGGTTTTCCGAGAACGACGGACATTCCCCCGGTTTGTCGGACTTACACCAGCCCTGCATTTCTGTGTATGCGAAGATCCCGGCGGCACGAGGACGTTAAATTGCAGGACAGAACTTGTACGACGGGCCCATCATCCTGACGCTACATCTGCTCTGAACGCAACTTCGCAGACCCCTCCTTTCCCCTCCGCGCAGCTAGTATACCCCCCGCGACAACGCTTGCTCGCATCTCATTGGGTACCACCGCGGCGTCTCCCCGTTCAGTCTAACAGCTTGCAACCTGCGTTAGCACCTCAGCGGCCTCAGCCCCCAACGTCACAGGTTCATCTGGCAGCATCCCTTTCCTATGCTCTACCTGGGCCCCTCATGGACATTTCGGTCTGTTGTCCTTAGCTCGTGTCTAGCTTTCCCGAAAACTTGGAGCGACCAAGGCACTGCACTTGCAAGGCTTCGGATCGAGGGCTGTGCAATCATGCTGCTGATCGAGGTATAAGTACGTCGATTAGCTCGTCGGACGTGACCCCTGCAGGGGACCAGAGCTATGTATATCATCCTCGCTTCATGCGCTGGCCTCGCCGGCGGCTTAGCATTATCTGATGTAGGTGGGTCCACCGAGCCAGATGCTGCTAGTACGCTCTAATAACAGACTTGCAGGCGTGGGGGACAAGAGCAAGAGATCGGGGTCGACATTCAATCGACATTCAATCAACTTTCAGTCGCCAGACTGACGGTGATGTCGATATCCCATATCCCAGCTTGGTTAAGTTACCTTAGTTTGGGCAGAGCCGCCGCAGGACTGCCGCCGGACGAACTTGTGGATGAGTCAGCGGACATTGGTCCCCCAGTCTCCACTCAGCTCGAGCACAGCCTCATCCTGCTATGGTCCGGAGCGTATGCCGCAAGTCTTAGTCTTGTTACGATCGTCATCGTCTTGTCTGACGTCCTCCCTGCCCGTGGCCAAGCACCCGTTCCTACCCGCTCCTTGTGCTCTTACGTCGTCTGCACCCTCGCTGGTGCCTCTTGCCATCAATCGTGGGCGACACATCTGGAAGATTGCATGCAGGATCGCGGCACCCACGGCCCTCCACCCGGCGGGACGCACTACAGCTACATACCAGTCGGCGGTACTTATACGGTATAGAATGAAGCAGATAGAAACCGCATAGCGGGGCTAAAGATATCGCCGTCGGTGTGTGCGGTCACCTGTCATCTGTTCCATATCGCCCGCCTGCTGGCCCGCGATTTGGTCTGAGTTCGTTCGCCCCGGGGCTCCTGTATGCCACCGAAATATAGCTAACGGCGTAGTAGTTCGTGCATTTAGACCTCGCAGTCGTCCTCCCGACACGCCCGGATCCGGACTGCCCTCCTCTCCCTCTCCCTCTCGCCATCACCATCGCCGCCCCGTCCTTCGCTTTGCGGTTCATGGTCCACGCCAACGATGACCCCCGCTGAACAACTGGCCCGGGTCAAGGAAGCCCTCGGATGCATCATCGTCGGTCTGATCCTATCCTCGATGTTCGTGCAGCAGTTAGCAGAGGTATATGCGCGTGCTTACCACGGCGGCTGGCGGGTTTCAGTCTCTACGGCATCACCGTCCTGCAGACATACATCTACTACCGGGAGAACTCAAAAGATTTGGTTCGAGTCAAGGTCCTGGTGAGCGTCGCCTGTGCCCTGCCTTCGAGTCGCGCCGCTTACGAGTTTTACATCGCCGTTCAGGTCGCCGTTGTATTGTGAGCGCCCGGCCTTTCTGGATCACGAGCAGCACTCGAGACTGACGAGCGAACGCGAGCAGCTTCCTCGACACCGCGGCCTCCGCGTCGATCACGGCTGGGGCTTTCATCTTCTTCGTCAACGACTTCGGTAGGCAGGCGACCCTGGTAAATACCCCTCCGTAAGTTAGCTGTCCAGCTCTACTACCCAGCATGCGTGTGTTGCTAACGTACATCGAAACGCTATAGATCCCTAGCAGTAGGTGGTCATGTCATCGTTGGTTAGAATATGCGCTCAACTGACTGACTTTCACCCAGCTGGAAACAGGAGCAAATGTGAGTCCTGTGTCCCTCGTCCGCCCTCTTCGACCGCCTCACTGCAACGCAGGCCCTCATAGCAACGCTCACGCAATTGTAAGTGTGTCCTGACTCATGACGTATTTGTGCCGACCCCGTTCCGCTCTCAGTTTCTTCGCGTATCGCCTGTATATCGGTAAGACTGGATCTCGACGATGGACGCGGCTCGGACTGAGCGACTTCCAAAGTCAGTAGGAAAAACAGAGGTCTCGTATCTGTCATCGTGAGCCTCCCAAGTCCTGCTCCTTTGCCAGCCTCTGGCCATTGACTGACGTGACGTGCTGGCCAAGATCGTCCTTGCAGTCCTGTCTCTCGGTACGTCCCCTCCCCAACCACGCTTCGATCTCATGCTTCGACCGCTCACCCGGTTGACCACAGGACCCGCAGCGTGTAAGTCCACGTCTCAGCCGTCTCTCGTCAACGCCACTCAGTGCTCATTCCTCATCCCCCCTCGCGCGCACTAGGGACGGCGGCGTTCTTGTAAGCTCCCCGTCAATCTCTGCCCAGCACATGCTCACGCTCTTCGCGACACCTTCTCCTTCTCTGAACCCTGACCTCCGAACCGACCTCTGAACGGCAGCCTCGGCGCGAGCAGCCTGTTCAACCTCGGGCTGCCCAAGGTCCGCGCCATCGCGAGCCTCGCGACCGGCCTCCCCGCGATCTGCGACATCCTCATCGCGTGGGGGCTCTGCTACTACCTCCACACCAGCCGCTCCGGCTTCAAAAAGTCCGTCCCTCCTCCCCCTCTTCCCTCCCTTCCCTCCCCCCCATACACAACTTCCTTCCCACGTGCATATGCGCGCCCATTGAGGTGGCTCTGCTGACGACTGTAACTGGATCGGGGATCGGGGAACATCGATTGCAGGTCGGACACGGTGATCGACCGGCTCATGCTGTACACGATCGAGTGCGGCGCGCTCACGGCGTGAGTCCCAGTCTCGATCCTTCTCCCCTCTGTTCTCATTCTCATTCTCATTCGTACTTGTGGGATGACGCGCGCCGCATCCACAGCCTGTGTCAAACGTGTATCATGGTGACGGTGCGTTTGTGTTTTTATGGAACCGGTCGCGCCTGCCAGTGCCCCCTATCCCCTCCGCGAATTCATACTCAATCTTCCAACGCAACGTAACGTCTCTACAATTGTTTACCCAGTTCGCCGCGCTCCCCGGACGGATCATCTTCATCCCGTTCCAGCTCGTCGTCGGAAAGCGTGAGTCGCCCCGCGCCCTCTCCGCTGCCCCGCTGCACGATGACTGATGTACGTACGTGTATGTGTGCGCGATATCTCCCTAGTGTACTGCAACGCGCTCCTCGCGTCGTAAGTATCTCCTCCTCTCCCCACGCTGTCGCGCCTCGCCCGCGCATATGCCCCTTTCAAGTTGTCCGAATGAATACCAACACTTGCACTCACTTATATTCGTCTCCGTGCAGGCTGAACGTCCGGTGGCGCATCCGCGAGCTCAACTCCGTCGCGACGCCCGACGCCGCGACGCGCGGCACCGCCGCCGACCCGCTCGCGAGCCAGTACCAGTACCGCGGCACGCGCACCGTCGTCAGTCCCCCTTCGCTCCCTCCCCTCTGCCATCGCTCCCTCCTAATCGGGCTCGGGAAACACGCAGGACAAGGACAGGGACAAAGACAAAGACAGGGACGCGAGCCGCTCGCCGACGATCGACGACAGCTTCTGCGACGTCGCCGCGGGCGGGAGCACGACCATGGGCACGGGCATGGGCAAGGTGCGCCCCGATCACCCCTTCACTACACCTCCCATAACCACCGCATGCGCAACGTACGACGCCGCTGGAGCTGACGTCGGGTCGCACTGGCAGCTGCAGGCGGGGTACAGCCCGGACGTGTTCCACACGGAGCTGCACTCGGAGTCGTACCGCGGCTCGCCGTGTCCGGGGCCCGGGATGGCGCTGCGGGAGATGCACTCGCGCAGGTCGAGCAGCGTAGGCGTAGACATCGGCGTGGAGGAGCAGGAGCGGACGATCTGATCTGTGGCATGATGATGACGCGTAGATCCTGCCCCTGCCGTTGTATTCGTATGTACTGTAGCAGCATCATCGTTGTTTTGTGTCGGGCTGTGATTGCGATTCTGTGGACCGTCGTGCGGCAGTTGGTGGTGTCTCCCCGGCACCTGGTTACTTAGAGGGCTCAGGCATTCCAGGCCAGTCCTGTAACTAGTACTGTCAGTATATGCGCCGGAAAGACAACGCTGAACATGTGGTCCTTCCGCACCCGATGCCCAGAGTGCGGTGGGGCACGCCCCCACAAGCTGACTCTGCCGTGCGCCCCAGGTTATTGAACCGCCAATCGAATTGGGGATAGCAGCCCTCTCCACAGGCACGCCTAGATACATAGCTATGTCCGTTGTATTCTGTAGAGTTGCGGCGTGAATTCAACAACAACAACAGCTGGACATGTGGTGTCGCACCTCGTGCACTTCAGTAACACCAGGACGCCCACTAGATGAAGATGCGGGATACCGGGAAGGCGGAAAGGCGGGGCGGTTCGGAGCGCGGAAGTCCGAAGCGACATGGGCGCAGGCCATAGAGCGTAGGATTCGGCAGCCGTGGCCCTGTGCGTGACAGTGGTATCGATGGCCAGTGGTCGGGTCTCTACTTGCCTCCTCAAGCCCATCTGGGTAGCAAATCCACTGTCAAAACCCGAGTGGGTAAGAATGTTTGTCGTGAGCTCCCGGCGTGCTCGGTGGACAGGGATGCAGCTGACGCACCAGTGACATGACCTCCCTCGTCCAGTGCTAGCGTCGATACTCGCTATGGCCTCGTTCGCTGAACCATCCGGAAAAGGTAGACTGCCTGCGTGCAGTGTCATCTAGTTTGAGTGTGAAGCTCTCGGAGGCTCATTACTACGGCACAGGAGACATCGCGACGAGACAGGCATACAAACGCTAGAACCAGAGTCGCTTCCCCGATGGACGGCCTCGCCTTAGCCTTGCATGTCGGCCTGCTGTGAGGAGTCTCCCTATATGCGTCGACGGAGTCGTTCGGAAGGGCATGAAGGCGAGCAGGGGGGAGTTTGAGGGCAAAAGGGCCCGGCAGATATGCGAAAGCGAGTCATAGCAGTTGCCGATTGGGATGGATCTAACATGGATACAACGTACTGCAACGAGTACACCGCATGGACTTCTCTTCTTCCTTCACTCCTTCTCCGCCTATACCCTCCATCGTCCTCGTGAGCCCTTGTGATCTAGTTGGATCGCGTGTGCGCAGAGTGTCGAGATATGGTCGGGACTTGGGACTCGGGACTGGGGTCTAGCACACGCCGCCACGGAGGGCGAGGACAAGATGTAGTACTGCCCCGGCGGAGATGTTGAACTCCTTCACGACCTTGTCGTCCGCCCTGTACAGCCAGCTCGTCAGAAAACACGTACCAGATAAACGAACGCGCACACGCACATTTGTCGTCCGGCGTAGATCAAACGCTGCTGCGGTGGGGGGACACCAGACTGCTCCTCGACCTTCTCCTTAATACGTGAAACCTAATGCGCATGAAGAGGCGGATGTGGACGTCTTAAGCAAAGGGGTAAAGGGCGGGTAATGATATACGGCACACCTGGTCCTCAGGGTCGATATCGAGCTCGATCTATCGTTGGCGTCGGGTCAGAATGATTTTTATGCGTTATCATTGGACATCTTGTGATGTCGCCAAACGATCTGCATACCTCCTTGCCAGTAAGCGTCTGGCAGGGATTCGAGATAAAAAGATGAGTGGCACATTCAACGAATGCGCGTTCACTAAGAGGACAGCTCACCTTCACTTTGATAATCATCTTAGTGACGTGCAACTCGAGTTAATTGGAGTAAGACGGGGTGTCGTTGGATAGCAAGCGAGGGGGACAGAAAGGGGAGCAACGGTGTGGTGGCGTTTACTGAAGCACCGCAAGCGCGGGGGCGCGCGGTATCCCTGCGCTGTCACGTGGGGAACGTGTCTTGCCAGCGTTGAAGTCGCTCTCCAAGCCGACCTCTATTACTGGGCTACGACGATGTCGTGCAATCTGCTGATCTAGGCTTGCTCCTACAAGGTCCATAATGTTAACAATTTCGGTAAGCCCTATTGGCATATGAACCATCCTTGCAGAGATATAACGTCGTCCTAGTAGCAAGTTCGTGAACTCATCATTCTCGCAGATACATACTCAGGATTATATACACTGGCACCGGAGAAGTACCAGGACGTCGTACTCGTGCCAGCGGTTCTTTGAATAAATGTCCGCGGTGTGTCTGTACAGAGCAACAACTTCGAGGGCACACACCACCTCTCATGAGTCATCTTCGTATCTGTCGCAACGGTTCTGGTCTCTTCCTTTCAGGAACGCGGGAATCTCTATGTGTAAGGCATGCCCATTCCAAGTGCTACAATGGGATCCCTTGAAGACTACGCTATGCGACGGTTTCATCCGTTTCCCCAAGGACCACAAATTGATCATGGAAAGTTGCTGATCAACACCTCGATCGTCTCGAACGGTACGCTCAAAATCGATATATAGCACCTAAGCTCTACTACAGTGGTTTTCTTCGAATTCCCTGCACTAGATATTTGTAAAATCTGGAACCCTCGCGCTGAGTATGTATCCTTGTGGTTGCACCTCCAGACTTCATGCTCAAGCTCCCCATTGTCAGCCGCTGTCTACAGTCGAGTTCAAGATCACCTACGACGTCAGATCTGACCGTAAGTCTCCGAGTCCAACCACTTTACCTCCTCCCTCCGCTTTCAGAGATGTCTCCCGCCGTTGTCAGATGTATGATCGACCTCTATGAAGCCCTGTGGACAAAGCAGGAGGAATTCACTCGGGACTGCTGCCATGTTCGGGTCCTCCATGAACTACTGGCTCGTTTGGTGCATGCAGACGTCATCGTCGCCCTCGACGAGTACCATCGTATCTGGGAGCACATAGTCTCTCAAGATCCAGCTAGGAGAACAGGCTATTATCATATGGTCTTGACCGGGTCGCCCGGAATCGGTATGTTTTCCTTCTATTTCCGCGAAATCAACCACATGAGGGGCTAACGGTTGCTCAAAGGGAAATCCTTTTTCCTTTATTACGCCCTCGGCGCCGCTCTGAAAGCCCGCATCCCTGTCGTTCTCTATCGCACCACTCGTTTTATCTGGATTTGCGACAAAAACGGGTTCCGGGACTCAGGGGAGCTTCTGGGGGTTCCGTCTCTGTTCCCGACCACGCGTTATTTCTAATCGACTCAAACAGTGAGCTGGTGTCTCCTAGTTTGATCTTTGGCGGCAATGGTGGGGTCTCCGTCTTGGCGAGTTCCCCGCGTACAGCAAGGTGGAAGGACTTTGCTGCGGATACCGCCGCAGACTTCTGGCTGGCGCCATTGCTGACCTCGGCAGAGATCAGCACCATTCAGTAAGTACGAGATGTCGTTGAACCGCTTGAGCTCCTTGAATTCCTCTAATATCTGTGACGTGAAACCTAGGCTTGTCCACGAGGAGCTGAAGACGCCGATAGCTGCGAAGTGGTTGAATCCTCCGGATGGCACCGCCGTATACACCCCTTCGGAGGTCAGCCAGTACCTCGGCCCTTCAGCCAGAGTCTGCCTTCGTAAGGCCGGGACTCCGAAAACCGAAGATGGGCCCCGACACGACTTGCTCATGGGGTCGGAGCCCGACATCGTTTTCCCTCTCGTGCGCGATCTGCCCCAGCTGCTCCGGGGACGGGTATCTTCCGATGAACAATACGACGGCTTTCATCG